>BSBM01000662.1:5342500-5942500 GCA_027924585.1 Larix kaempferi
CATAGTTATGTATGTATGTGTATTTATAGGTATACATTCTTGCACACACATATGGGAAGTTGTGAGAATGAGTATTATCCCACTGCCCATGTTCAATAACCACAAGTGACACATTGATCCCTTAATGAGTATATTGTTGGAATAGCCTAAAGTCTTGTGTTGACGAAGCTTTTCAATATATATTACAAACAAATGATGCAATGCATTACACAAATTGTTGACATTCTCAAATATTTCCATTGTGGAAATATTTGACAAAATGTCTAAATACAATTGCAATAAGAATAAGAGTTCCATGTGGGAATCATTCTAATAGTCTCTTTACAAGTAAGGTTAACACACAATATTATCCATGCAAATACTCTTATTCTAAATGAGGGTATAAATAGCCATTATGTCTATACATGGTTGATTCATTTAGCTTCAACATAAAAAAAAACTTCTGAAGTCCATTCAAATTTTCTTGAAAAGAAATTCTCCTAAACCAATATAATCCATTTAATTTACATGTATGAATTGATTTTGCATAATGCTTGAGATAATCACGACAAAGAAAGCCATGCATGTGAATGCTAAGGTTATAATTATTTCCTAAAGTTCCATGTGATGATTTAAAGTTCCATGTGATGATTTAATTAGGTGAAATGAATCCAAATTTCATAAAACATTGGCCCCATGAAATCCATGTTCAATTTCCCCATCCCATAAATCTCACCATATAAAAATCCATTTCCAAGAAATCCTATTAGGAAGGTACATGTTTATAAATCCCACCATCTAAAAATCCATTTCCAATAAAGCCTAGTAGGAAGGTACATGTTTATATGAGCAATGGTAGATTGTTATACTTTCTAGGTACAAACAAAATGGTAAGCAAAGTCAAAACCTCTCCCAAGACTATCCAATGCTAATTAAAAACCATATTCTTCCACACTTCTTGAAATCTTTACAAGAAAATCGCCAATCCTTAAATCACTTAGGTACATGTTTATATGAGCAATGGTATATTGTTATGCTTTCTAGGTACAAATAAAATAGTAAGAAAAGTCAAAACCTCTCCCAAGACTATCCAATGCTAAGTAAAAACCATATTCTTCCATACTTCTTGAAATATTTTAGTTACAAGAAAATCACCAATCCTTAAATCACTTAGAGAGACAATCGTGATCATCGAGAAAGGAATTTTATTGTATTTTGTAATTATGTTTTCTTTTGATGATTCAATATATGATCAATCTTTTTTAGTATTCCTCGTCAACAAGCAATCTCATAACCATTTTTTCAACACGACGGTTCCCTTTTATCCAACATCATTATACCAACTCCTCTTCATTGTTTCAGAAACATGTAGATTCTCCTCAAAACAATAGGCAAAGCACAGTTCCCTCAAAATTTAAACAGAAAAATATTGTGAGAAAACCTTCTAAACCTTTGACAACAAAAGGAAACTAACAATAAAATATAATAAATATAACTCATTTGAATGATTCTGTCAAAAACTGGGATTTTATCAATAAAAGGACAATGCTTAAATAACCTTCTTATAATTTGATACTGGAATTCAAGGAAAAGTAATCCCACATAAAAGAAGGAAAAACAAATCCAAAATATCTTCATTTTGAGGATGGTATCCAAGATCAACCTTAGATTTTTAGGGGACAAATCCAAGTCAACAAATCATGAATATATTGTATATAGATCATCAATAATTGGCTTACTAAGAGCAACATATACAGAGTGTAATTCGAACTTGGGTGTGAAGGAAAATTTGTTCCTGCTATAACTAATCTAGTTACACCCAATTGACAAAATAAGGAAATATCTATACTAAAAGAATGTTGGTTGTGGAGTCTAATCTTCCTAATTTAGAGATGATGTTGTTTCAACCGTGTTTGTACCCCAATTTTATATACTGTGCAGGTGGACTGTACACTCATCCCAGAAGGAGGGGGGGGGGGGGGGGCATCACCCCCCCACGGGGGTCCGGGGGATAGTGGGCCCCCAAAAGAAATTTTTGGGTTGTTTGTTGGCCAACAGTTTGCAAACCCATGGTATTGGGTAGCCCGTAGTATTTTCCCATTGTAATTCCCCTTTAAAAGGAATACTTTGTAATACGGTTGTGTAATGTATTGTAGCATTGAAAAGATATATGTGATTGTGTAAGAGAGACTAAGAGAGAGTGAAGAGGAAGTTGCAGTGGATGTGCTGCAGGTTGTATCCCTTCATTTGTTGGATGGTATAATAATAAAAGGACTGACAATTTATCCGTGGACGTATCCCACCTTGGGTGAACCACATTATATTGGTGTCTCTCTTGTAATGTGTTTTATGTGATTTATATTTGCATCTTGTTAATTGTTATTGCTCTTTGATCCTATTTTTCTAACAAAGAACTCCCAAATATCTCATTATATCTCTAGTAGATAAGTTGTATAATTATTTTTTTCATATTAGTTTTCTAAAGATATGTGATGATTTTCTTTTACATATTAGTTTTAGCAGGTAGTACCACTAAAAGAACTCCCAAATATCTCATTATATATCTAGTAGATAAGTTGTATGGTGTTCTTTTACATATTAGTTTTCTAAAAATATGTGATGATTTTCTTTTACATATTAGTTCTCTAGGGGTGCAGGCCCATTGCAAGATCAAGGAACAATGAATTTGTTGTACAAACTATATAATGCAAGCACACATTTTTGATGACTTATGAGTTGAGAATTTCAAAATCTAAAAGATTTCTACTAGTCCTCTTATGCAGAGATCATGGAACAATGACTTTGTTGTACAACCGGATGACTTAGGTATCAAGAATGAAAGATTTCTACTAGTACTCTTATGCATATCTATATTTAGCTTAATTTTTTAGTACAATTTTATAGCTTATGTGTGCTTGGCTCTCTAAGCACTATATAATGGTTAGGATTGAATAATGATCCAAATGAGGCAATTTGTGTATTTTTCATGGTTTGAGATTTCTAATTAAGTAGAAATAAGGGTTTTAATATATATATAATAGGTAATATATCCTTGGTGAAATTGGGGTGGCAAGAGTGGGAGGGGTCATCCTTATAAATCCTAAAGGAAAAATAGTGAAATCCTTTACTTGGGGGTTGGGAAGGAAAAAAAATAGTTAGGCAGAATGGTTGGCCCTTCTACAAGGAATGGAGATCTTGACTGATTTAAATCTCTCAAGCATTTTGGTCTTTTGTGGCAAGGATAGTAATTCAAAAGATGAGAAGACCACTAAAGGAGAACTCTTCCTCCTGTGGTAGAATACAAAAGTGGATATGGAACCTTCCTCTTCCTAGCTCTGTGGATTATTTGCATGTCAAGTATGAAAACGATGAGATGGATGAAAAAAAGGAAAATCAAGGAGCTAAGCTTGAACAAGGGAACAATAGTCTTCAATGAACAATTCCCGATGAAAAAATGGATCCCATGACAATCTCCAAAATGAGCATAGGTATTGAAAGGATGTTTCAAATTGAAATCAAAAGCTTTGTTAAAATGGTAACATTCCAAGGTTTGTATTTCCTAGGAAGAAATCATGGTTATCCCATGATATTCCCATCCTAGTTTTTTTGCGGGTGGAATCTCTCCTTCCTCTCCCCCTCAGGAATCACTAACAAGATATGGATGGTGTGGTAGGATAAAGATTGTATGCATGCAATGGTATGCAACAGATTTATTAGGAGATAAGGGAGAATTGAATGGGGCATTATGACCACTGCTATCACATGTCCCTTCAACTTGAATTTGGATCAGACTCACAAAAACGAGTCTCGATTATTTGTTTTGGATCTTAGCCTTATGGGATCCATATATGATCAAGAGTATGTAGAAGAACTTCATTTGGAAGGTTTCTCTATGGATAACCTCTGCAAAGAGTCCTTCCATTCTTGAATTTCCTCCCTAGGAAGGGAAGGTGACCTCAAGTCCGCTTTGTCAAACTTTAAGGAGAATTCTTTGCTACCACTTTCTGAGGTTTCGACACTCAATATTCAGAGGTTCGAAGTTTCCTTAATTAGCACCAAATCCAATTAGGGAACCATGCCATCCTGGAGGGAGATTTTTGCAATTTTCAGAGGATATTCATAAGCCTTCAAGTAGATGTTTTGAGTGGTGCATGAAGGGGTCGCTGGTGTTCACCAAAGGATTGCTACCTTGACTGAGGAGGCGTGACATAACAACAACATATTAGCATGTATGGAGTCATGAATTGAAGACCTTGATGGAAATATGAGGGAGAAGATAGAATTATTGGATGAGGTTCGAAAGGACTTGGAAATGGAGATAAAAATGAACCAAAGCTACTATGAGCGGAATTCTCCTTCAGATGAAGCTCTTCCTATGGATGAAATCTCGTTTATTCAGCCACTACGAGGTCTTTGTGGATTGGAATGAACAGGATCTTGAAGTTTTTTTTATAATTTTATCTAGATCATTATGTTTTGATGTATTTATGTGTACTTTTATGTAAACAATTTGTAAAATTTTACAGTACTTAGGATGTAGAAGCAGACTAGAAAATAGTTAGGAAGTTCTTGAAAATTTTGTTTACAACAGGAAGCAATGTGGGTTGGATTTAGATAGAAAATTATAGATTCCTGCTAGCAACCATGTTTTGGATTGTGTGATGTAAAGAATAGTTGTACTCAGTTGATTAATACAAATATTTTTAAGTTCTTGTTTAAAGAAATATATCTCAAGGGAAACCCCTTGAGCACTTTTCCTCATTTTGAGATTGACACCGAGGGAAAATCTTACACCCTTCAAAGCACAAGGCTAAATCATCCATTCATGATTATATCATATATAACTCATTCACAACTAAATTACTAAAATTAAATAATTTACAAAATGGATAACAACTTTTCTACAACTACTTAAACAATACCTAATTAAAGAAAACCAATTAATAGCTAAATAATTAGATAATCTACTTATCATAAACTTTAATAAAAACCTAATTTTAATTTCACACAATAAAGAATACCTATAACTTCATTTTTAAATTTATCAAAAAAATTACCATTTCTGATAGAAGCCATCTACATAGCTCATGTATTTTTCTCAGTTAAAATGGTTCTTTAGAGAGGGTGATGAGGATGTTCAAAGAAAAAAATAACTTTCAATTAAATAATCACATTGAATTAGACTTTATAATTAATTATAATTTATATGATTAAAATATTATTTATAAATTCATGCAAATCCATAATATAAAGTCGAGGATTTATTGCTTTTTTTCCTAGAAAAATGCATAATTTATATGTTAGGATATTCCTATACTCCATCCCAGTCCCACCAGTATTTTGATCCTTTACATTTTCAGTCATGCATGCACTTTTAGGGTTTGCATGCATTCTAGGGTTTGTGTGCATTTTGCATGCATCCCAGTCATCAGTCCAGCACCTAGCCCTCAGTTAGCCATCCCCCAGGAGCTTCTCACTGATCAGTTTTAGCCCTCCAGTTGCTTAATGCGCCCTTCTTCCTTGATTTTAGGAAGCAACTCACCCTTCTTCACCTACCAGTCCAGTTGTCTCCAGTTTATACTCAATTACACTCAGTTACACCTACCAGACTCAGTTTGACTGATGGTTGACAGTTACTTGAGCATTGATGACTCCATTGATGATGATGAAGACTTCCAGTTGTGCTCCGATGACACCAGTTGTGCTCTGATGACACTCCAGTGATCTTTTGATCACTCCATGAAAGCTAATTCGAATTGCCACCTTAGGAATTCGAATTCCTCATGCATTGTATTATTTATTTGTCCATTTGTGATTAATGAATTAGTGTGTGTGAAGTATTTTTTCTTCTATCCGATTTCTACTGTATTATTATTCTGTTGCTCATTATACTGCATTGATCACTCTTCTTCTATTTTCCTACTTAATCATAATTACTCTTGTGAGATATACATCATCTCTTAGATCTACTGTGAGGATTTTCACATGGTATTAGATCCTGTTGAGAGTATTGTTTATCTCCATTCTTGAGAGTTTTTTGCAGGTTATTACCAAGATTTCGAGTGCAGCAGTTTCTGCAATTTTGCAGCAGTAGCAGTTGCAGATATTCTCTATTGTTTTTGTAGGTCTTCTACAGCTTCAATGAATTCAGAAGAAATCCCTCCTCTTTCTCCACTCAACTATGATGAATGGAAACCGAAAATGATAGCATATTTGAAGAGCCATGATCTCTTTGACTGTTGTTTTGAAAGAGAGTTCGAATCTTTTGAAGAGAATATTGATTGGTTAAATCAAGGAGACGGAGCCTTTGGATCAATGATGGATGCTATGTCTGAATGGATGTTATATGACCTCCCTGATTTTTCATCACCAAAAGAGCTATGGGCTCACCTGGATGTAATATTTGGCAGACAGAATGAATGAATTGGTCCAAACCCTTTCGAGAACAAGCCCAATGATGCATTCGCTCCCCTTGATGGTCTCTCAGATCATGAACCAATATCAGCTCATATTGAAGTTGTCCAGAAAGAAATTGCAGATTCTACACTCATGCTCCAACTTTCTTCTCTTTCTGTGCCAGCTCACACTCTAGATATTGCAGAAGGTCCTAAATCCTCTCTTGCACCAAAGTCTGTTGGTTTGCATCATGATCACATGATTATTTCAGAGGTCAAATCAGCTATTGAAGGTAATGCATTCACTCTCCTCAAGCAATCACCTCTTATTTACTACTATATGATTATTATTCCATGCTTTCAGAAGGTTATTGAAGAATATGGCCATTGCCATTCGCTTGGGATAATTTCTCATGCACATCATGGTTTTGATCTCACCCCTGTTGGTTCAAAGGAGATCTCAAGAAACCATGGCCATTCGCTTGGGATAATTTCTCATGCATCTACTGGTTTTGATCTCACCTCTCATGGTTCAAAGGAGATCTCAAAAAACCATGATTCAAGTCTTGGATCTAATTCGGATTCTAAGCAATTACTACTTGGGATAATTTCTCATACATATGATGGTTTTGATCTCACCCCTACTGGTTCAAAGGAGATCTCAAGAAACTGTTTTTTAATTCTTAAATCTGATTTTGATTTCAAGCAAACACGTAATAGTTCTTTTTGGCATAATCTCACCCATGGTGGTTCGAAGGAGAAGTCAAAAGACTATATGCACATTCAAAGATTTGATCCTACCTTAGCTGATTCGAATCACAGGTTCAAGGATCATTCTCATACTTTTGGATTTGTTCTCATCACATTCAAACTGAAGTGAAAGTACAAGCACATGCCTTTTGAGCATGATCCACTTTTTCCCAAGAAGAAGATACCTCTAGACATATGACCAAGCATCAAACCTGCTTGAGTTTGGAGCATTTATTTTTTTATGTGTGCCTTACAGTCTGTTTTGAGGGGGGGGTATTTTTCCCATTAAATTTTCTCCACTTCCTTGGTTTATTGACTGTTATTATTCATTATATTGGGTGACCTTTGGTCTTAGTTACCAGGGCCCGGGATGGATTAAGGGGGGGTGTTAGGATATTCCTATACTCCATCCCAGTCCCACTAGTATTCCTTTATATTTTCAGTCATGCATGTACTTTTAGGGTTTGCATGCATTCTAAGGTTTGCATGCATCCCAGTCATCAGTCCAGCACCTAGCCCTCAATTAACCAGCCCCCAGGAGCTTCTCACTAATCAATTTTAGCCCTCCAGTTGCTTAATGTGCCCTTCTTCCTTGATTTTAGGAAGCAACTCGCCCTTCTTCACCTACCAGTCCAGTTGTCTTCATTTTACACTCAGTTACACCTACCAGACTCAATTTGACTGATGGTTGACAGTTACTTGAGCATTGATGACTCCACTGATGATGATGAAGACTTCCAATTGTGCTCCAATGACACTCTAGTGATCTTTTGATCACTCCATGAAGACTAATTCGAATTGCCACCTTAGGCATTCGAATTCCTCATGCATTGTATTATTTATTTGTCCATTTGTGATTAATGAATTAGTGTCTATGAAGTATTTTTGCTTATATCCGAGTTCTACTGTATTATTATTCTGTTGCTCATTATACTGCATTGATCATTCTTCTTCTATTTTCCTATTTAATCATAATTACTCTTGTGAGGTATACATCATTTCTTAGATTTGCTGTGAGGATTTTCACACTTCTCATAAACTTTAATAAAAACCTAATTTTAATTTCACACAAGAAAGAATACCTATAACTTCATTTTTAAATTTATCAAAAAAATTACCATTTCTGATAGAAGCCATCTACATAGCTCATGTATTTTTCTCAGCTAAAATGGTTCTTTAGAGAGGCTGATGAGGATGTTCAAAGAAAAAATTAACTTTCAATTAAATAATCACATTAAATTAGACTTTATAATTAATTATAATTTATATGATTAAAATATTATTTATAAATTCATGCAAATCCATAATATAAAGTCGAGGATTTATTGCTTTTTTTCCTAGAAAAATGCATAATTTATTATTTAAATAAACCATATAGTTCAGGGTTACAAAATCCTTTACATATCTATTCTTGGATTAGGAATTACATCCCATTTTCCAAAATCATCTATAGTTGATCTCTCTGGCCAATGGCCATTACATGTGTGTTCCATTGCTTTATGTGATCATCCAAATGATCACATAAACCATAATTAGAAATGTAATTATTAGAAAAGTAATTAATAATTAAATGCCAACCGCAGAAACATAGTCAACCATATTTTCTTAAGATAGAGATCGCTTGTCTATGTTTTGGCTTAGAAAATAATTAAATATCCACACCATAATTTATTATTGGACCTTTAACTTTAATATTCAGAACCTTTTTATTTTAAAATGAAGAAACATATGAGACACTCAATGAGTGTTGTTGTATTCTCTCATTAAAATAAGTTATCATTTAGATTAAGAATTTTAAATAATATAATAATATGAAATCATATCTTCACCCCCTTACAAATATAGTGGGACATAAATTGTGTAGCAATGAGGACGTTGTGGCCCTTTAACTTTATTATTTGGAACTTTTAATTTAAAATAAATAAATATATGAAAATTGATTAGAATTAATATCTAAGACACTCAATGAATGTTGTACTGTGTCATTAAAATAAGTTATAACTTAAAAGAAAATGTTAAATAATATATAATGTGAGGTTCATGACTCCCTTCATTGACTTTAGATATGGCATGATCATTATGATTTATAACATTTTATATTTGACTTTATTATCACACATTATATTAAATACCTAGTCAATTTGGGAGAAGAATCCAATGACACGATGATTTTAAGTGATAACTTGTTTTCTTTTTGTGGGTATCTTTAATGTTGTGGATTATGTTATTATTTTTATTTATTTATTTATAATATACAAGAGTGTGTGGTTTACTTTTTCTCTTGCTTGTTTGATTATGTTTCTCTTTTCTTTAAATTCAAATTCTTTTACATGATTCTTTTTTCTACTAACCTTTTGTATTAACCTGTCATCATTATTTTTACCATAATCTAGACTTGATTTAATCATTTAAATTAAATATTTTATCTCATCACAAATATTATTAACAAACTTCTAATTTCTATAAAGAAATAAAAATAACATTGGAATCTTATTCTATTAGGAACCTGTGTCAACCTTCTTTTTACTTTGTTAGTATATTGTTGTTGGACACATATGCTTTGTAAGTCGTCACGTAGTATTATATGTTCCATGGTATTGATCCTTAGTTTCTATTAACTCATAATATTATATGTTTCATGGTATTGATTCATAGTATTGGACGCATATGCTTTGTAAGTCGTCATGTAGTATTATGTGTTCTATGGTATTGATCCATAGTATTCATGCATAGACTTAGTATATAAGTGTGTGTTGAGGCCAATGAAAGAACCGAGAAGTTATTTGTATTAAGCTTTCTCAAAGGAGGTTGCCCCCTCGAAGTGGCCCGCGATCAATAAAAATATTTTGCGTTCTAATATATAGTGCATTTTATCAATTAATTGTTGCAGGTTCCTCAAATCTGGTATCAAAGCACTTTCTTGGGCTCGTTGGGTGGAATTTCTGCCATTTTTTTTTTTGCATCTATATTTGTTCGGATCCAGGAATAATCCCTATCCGCTTAATTGTGGGAAGTGCTTGGGCATAATCCCTAAAACTCATTGTGAGGAGTACCATAGGAACCCCGAAGTAGTTGGACCATTGAGAGGACCTGCTAGTGAAAAAGGGGAATGATCCCTACCTGATTGACTAGTTCCCACCCGTGAGGTAAACCAAGAGTTGTCGTTTGTGGCAAAGTGGTTATCAGTTTTACCTGAGTCGTGGAGTGAGGGGTACTACCCCAATACGCAAGCCCTTAGACATCATTGGTGGCCGAGTGAATCCCCTGAACCTTTAGGAGGGTACACATACCGAGGGTCCATATCTATTGCCAGCTGATGAATCGCAGATTACATCTGTCCAGAACTAATGTTGATCACTTCCGCGTTGTTGCAGATCCATTCCGAAAAACAAAAAACAAAAAAAAAATGTTTTCGCCATATCTTCTTTGTTTTAACTCTATTTCCCTTGAAACTTCACTGACACCCCTGCAATCTTATGCGGAACCCTATTTCTGCATATTTCATTCCTGAGAACCCTATCCCAAATTCCACTTCTCGAAGCCAGAAATCTCACATTTGTCTATTTTTAGGTTTTGTCATAACTTCTTTGATTTTCACCCAATCGCCTTCAAATTTTGCCACAATGTCCATTCCCTATTTCTGCTTCTTTGCCCCTCTTTGACAAATTTTTTCATTCTTTCACCTCGCTTCTGAAATCCTCATTTTCTGCTTCCTTGTCCATTAGAAAGTGTCAAAACCCTAGTCAAACCCAAATTATCCATCATAGTTTTTCCCAAATCCAAATTTCCCTTTAGTAAAGAAGCTTATGTTTATGTTTTTATACCCATTCACAAGAAAAAAAGAAAAACTCTTGGTTATGGTTGTCACCCACGCAGGAGCACAAATCATGGAGGAAGAACTTGCAGCCCTCAAAACCAAACTCCAAGATCTGGATGAAAAATTTATCAGCCTCCATCTTTAGCATTCCACCATGAAGAATAAACGACAGCCAAAATCTTCTGCAGACACTGGGTTCTCTTCTTCCAACAATTTTCGTGGGCCGAAGCTTGATTTTCCTCACTTCAATGGTAATGATCCGACTAGATGGATATACCAGGAAGAACAATATTTCCGTCTGCATAATACTTTTGATGTCCGCAAAGTTCCACTTGCATCCTTTCATTTGGAGCAAGAAGCCCTTCAAAGGTACCATTGGTACATCAAGGTTCATGAGGAGCCAAAATAGACAGATTTTTGCCAACTCCTTTTGCAACGATTTGTTCCTAGTGCTTTTGATGAATTCACAAGAGCACTCACTAAACTTTTCCAAATTGGCACTATGAGATAGTATCAGATAGAATTTGAGAAACTGGCCAATCACACAGAAGGATTGTCTGATGAATTCTACAGGATTTGCTTTATCAGTGGTCTCAAGGATGAAATACACTCAGAGGTTAAAATGTTTTGTCCCGACACAATGATGGAAGTCCTAGGGTTGGCTAGGTTGGCGGAGGACAAGATCACATCCCAACAACGCTCCAAAACCACTTTTGTTCCATTCAGAAATATGGTTTCCCAACGACCTCCCATCACGCTAGCTCCTCGCCCAAATCCTATCAAGCATTTGTTTGAAGCAGCAATGCGGGCACGTAGAGAAAAAGGAATTTGATATAATTGTGATGAGAAATTCACTCGGGGACATAGATGTGTTGAGCAACATCTCTATCTCTTGGATGTGGATTCTCTGCCTGTTAGGATATTCCTATACTCCATCCTAGTCCTACCAGCATTTTCATCCTTTGCATTCTCATTCTTACATGCATTCCTGCATGCTGCATGCATCTGCATGCTGCATGCATCTGCATGCTGCCCAGTCATCATGTTGACACCTCCAGCACCTAGTCCCTAGTCTTCCAGCACTCGGGAGCTTATTTCCACTCAGATTGAGCCCTCCTAGCTAGTGATGTGCCCACGTCCCACCATCCACTTGACAAAGGCGCCCTTCTTCACCTACCAGTCCAGTGGTCTTCAGTTAACTGAGTTATCTCCTTGATTTTAGGCTTGACTCACTCTTAACCGACCTTACCACTCCAATGGACCTCCAGTGTGACTAAACTGCTCATTCTGACTCTAGTTAGCTTCTCATGTGCCCTCCACTGAGCCTCCTTCATTCAGTTAGTTCCAGTTACACCTACCACACTCAGTTAGACTCAGTTTGACTGATGGTTGACAGTTACTTGAGCATTGATGACTCCACTGATGATGAGATAGACTACTAGTTGTGCTCTGATGACACTCCAGTGATATTTTGATCAGTCCATGAAGGCCAATTCGAATTGCCACCTTGGCATTCGAATTCCTCATGCATTGTATTATTTATTTTTCCATTTGTGATTAATGAATTAGTGTGTGTGAAGTATTTTTGCTTCTATCCGAGTTCTACTATATTATTATTATGTTTCTCATCTCACTGCATTGACCACTCTTAATCTTATTCCTAAATTCTTTCATTGTGAGGTATACATCAGCTCTTAGATCTGCTGTGAGGATTTTCACATGGTATCAGAGCATGTTGAGAGTATTGTTTATCTCCATTCCTGAGATTTTTTTGCAGGTTATTATCAAGATTTCGAGTGCAGCAGTTTCTGCATTTTTGCAGCAGTAGCAGTTGCATATATTTCTATTGTTTTTGCAGGTCTTCTACAGCTTCCATGTTTTCAGAAGATCCTCCTCTTTATCTATTCAACTATGTTGAATGGAAACCAAAAATGATAGCATATTTGAAGAGACGTGATCTCTTTGATTATTGTTTTGAAAGAGAGTTAGAATCCTCTGAAGAAGAGATTGACTGGTTAAATAAAGGTGGCAGAGCCATTGCAGCCATAATGTTTTCTATGTCTCGAAGCTTGGCATTCTACTCCCTTGATGATGTTGAATCTCCAAAAGGGCTATGGGCACACCTAGATGAAATATTTGGCAAGCATAATGAAGGGATTGGGCCAAACCCTTTCGAGGGTAAGCAAAGTGATGCATTCGCCTCCTTGATGATCTCATTGATCATGAATCAGTATCAAACGTATCTCATATTGAAGTTAGCCACAAAGAAGAAGAACTTGCATATTCTACACTCATGCTCCAAATTTGTTCTATTTCAAATTTTGTGCCAACTCACACTCTAGAAATTGCAAAAGGTCCTAAATCCTCTCTTACACCAGAGTTTGTTGGTTTGCATCATGATCACATGAATGTTTCGGAGGTAAAATCAGCCATTGGAGGTAATGCATTCGCTCTCCTTGATCACTCACCTCTTATGTACTACTATATGATCATTATCTCATGCTTTCAAAAGGTTATTGAAGATTATAGCCATTGCCATTTGCTTGGGATAATTTCTCATGCATATCATGGTTTTGATCTCACCTCTACTGGTTCAAAGGAGATCTCAAGAAACCATTGCCATTCACTTGGGATAATTTCTCATGCACTTATTGGTTTTGATCTCACCTCTAATGGTTCAAAGGAGATCTCAAGAAACTATGATTCAAGTCTTGGATCTAATTTGGATTCTAAGCAATCACTACTTGGGATAATTTATCATGCATGTGATGCTTTTGATCTCACCCGTGCTGGTTCAAAGGAGATCTCAAGAAACCATTCTTCAAGTCTTAAATTTGATTTGGATTTCAAGTAATCATGTGATGGTTCTTTTTGGCATAATCTCACCCATGATGATTCGAAGGAGAAGACAAAATACTATTTGCACATTCATAGATTTGATCCTACCTCAGTTGATTCGAATCACAGGTTCAAGGATCATCCTCATACTTTTGGATTTGTTCTCATCACATTCGATCTGAAGAGAAAGTACAAGCACATGCTTTCTGAGCATGATCCTCTTCTTTCCAAGAAGAAGATACCTCCAGAAATATGACCAAGCATCACACCTGCTTGAGTTTGGAGCATTTATTTTTGTGTGTGCCTTACAGTCTATTTTTAGGGGGGGTATTTTTCCCATGAGGTTTTCCCCATTTCTTCGGTTTATTGACTGTTATTATTCATTGTATTGGGTGACCTTTGGTCTTAGTTACCAGGGCCCAGGATGGATTAAGGGGGGGTATTAGGATATTCCTATACTCCATCCTAGTCCTACCAGCATTTTCATCATTTTCATTCTCAATCTTGCATGCATTCTTGCATGCAGCATGCATTGCATGCATCTGCATGCTGCCCAGTCATCAGGTTGACACCTCCAGCACCTAGTCCTTAGTCTTCCAGCTCTCGGGAGCTTATTTCCACTCAGATTGAGCCCTCCTAGCCGGTGATGCGCCCAGATCTCACCATCCATTTGAAAAAGGCGCCCTTCTTCACCTACCAGTCCAGTTGTCTTCAGTTAACTGAGTTCTCTCCTTGATTTTAGGCTTGACTCACTCTTAACTGACCTTACCAATCCGATGGACCTCCAGTGTGACTAGACTACTCATTCTGACTCCAGTTAGCTCCTCATGCGCCCTCCACTGAGCCTCCTTCATTTAGTTAGTTCCAGTTACACCTACCACATTCAGTTAGACTCAGTTTGACTGATGGTTGATAGTTACTTGAGCATTGATTACTCCACTGATGATGAAATAGACTACTAGTTGTGTGCTCCGATGACACTCCAGTGATATTTTGATCACTCCATGAAGGCCAATTCGAATTGCCACCTTGGCATTCAAATTCCTCATGCATTGTATTATTTATTTGTCCATTTGTGATTAATGAATTAGTGTGTGTGAAGTATTTTTGCTTCTATCCGAGTTCTACTGTATTATTATTCCGTTGCTCATCTCACTGTATTGACCACTCTTAATATTATTCCTAAATTCTTTCATTGTGAGGTATACATCAGCTCTTAGATCTGCTATGAGGATTTTCACACTCCCTACGTCTTGACTTGGTGAAGAAGCTCCAGATAAAATAGATGATCAGGTCGGCATTCAACAATCACTTGTTTGTCCCTCCGTCTCTGGACGACCACCCAGAGATATCTCTCCATGCTTTAGACGGATTCACTACCCCACAAACAATGCAGGTCAGGGGTTACTTCAAGAAGATCCCTTTTACAATACTCATTGATTCTGGTAGCACTCATAGCTTCATTGACCCTCGGATCTCCAAATGGAATGATTGTTTTTTCCATCCTTGCTCCAACTTTGAATTCATGATTGCCAATGGGGGCACCTTACCTTGCAAGGGGAAGTGTCAAAATGTGCGTATCTCTATGGAAGATTATAACCTGCACTTTGACATTTTTCCTTGTCCTTAGGCGAATGTGATTTGGTTTTGGGCGCACAATGGTTACGCACACTTGGCCTCATCTTATGGGATTTTGCTGAACTTTGGATGCAGTTTTCATTCAATGGGAAAAAAAAACATTTACAGGCTTACAACCAGGGTCTCTCCGCATCATCAGTTCACATCACCTGGAAAAGATCCTTAAGAAGAATTCACATGGTGTCATCACTCAGCTCCATTCCATTCAAATTCACCCCTCAACGGTCTCCACTACTCCCTTGGATCTACAACACATTTTGGATAGATATGCAAGTGTCTTTGTTGACCCAGTGGGCTTGCCTCCTTCAAGAGAACTTTCTAGTAATAATTTATCTGCCTCTACATCTGAGAAGGAAATGATGATTATTTTGCATGCAGTATAGAAGTGGCAGCTATACCTATTAGGGAATTATTTCTGCATCAAGACTTATCACCAGAGTCTGAAAATTTCCTGGAACAATGGGTCTCCTCCCGAGCACAACTCAAACGAGTTAGCAAACTCATGGGTTATGCACATGAGATCACTTACAAGAAGGGTATGGACAATCTGGTTACAGGTGGTCTTTCTCGCACATTTGATGAGCAAGTTTCTCTTTCATCTATTTCTATGCATGTTCCAAATTGGTTGCAATATGTTCAATAGGGCATTGCCTTCTATGAACTCCATGCCTCTCCATCGACAGGGCACTCTGGGTTACTCATAACGTATGAGCGGGCACAATGTAACTTCTTTTGGCAGGGAATGAAAATGACAATTCAACAGATAGTGGTTGAATGTGATACTTTCCAGTTCAACAAGGGTGAAACGACACTCCTTCCGGGATTGCTCGAACCCTTGCCCATCCCTACACGGATTTGGACAGATATTTCTATGGATTTCATTGAATGGATCCAGTGGTACAATACTACATCTAAAATGAATCCATATGAAGCAATATATGGTCAGGCACTGCCAGTTCTTCTTCCATACACCCTCAGCAGTTCACCAGTTCAGGAAATTGACTCGGTTCTTCAAAACCGCGATCAGACTCTTCGCATTTTGCAGGACAATATTCACACGGAAAGAATTCGAATGCAACAACAAACCGTCCAACACCATTCTGAGCGCACTTTACAAGCAGGTGATATGGTTTTTCTTTGTCTACAGCCATCCAAGCAATCCTCCTTGAAACTCAAAGTGCGTCATAAGCTCGCTCCAAATTTCTATGGGCCCTATAAGGTTCTTCATAATATTGGGTCCATTGCTTCTAAATTGGAACTTCCTCCTTCCTACATTCATCCAATATTTCATGTCTCTTGTCTGACGAAATTTCTTGGCACCAACATCAGAGGACACAATATTTTACCAGAGCTGGATAATGAAGGATCCATCCTTTTGGAGCTGGAGGCCATCCTTAATAGGCGCACTCACTAGCTTCGCTCTCGATCTATCACAGGGGTATTAATTTAGTGGCACAGAATGCAACCAGAGGATCCTACATGGAAACCACTCTTTCAGATTCAGCATCAATTTCCACATCTAAATCTTTGAGGACAAAGCTTTTTATAAGGGGGAGGGACTGTTAGGAACTTGTGTCAACCCTTCTCTTTACTTTGTGAGTATATTGTTGTTGGACGCATATGCTTTGTAAGTCGTCCCGTAGTATTATATGTTCCATGGTATTGATCCTTAGTTTTTATTAGCCCATAGTATTATCCTTTTCATGGTATTGATTCATAGTATTGGATGCATATGCTTTGTAAGTCATCCCGTAGTATTATATGTTCCATGATATTGATCCATAGTATTGGCGCATAGACTTAGTATATAAGTGCGTGTTGAGACCAATGAAGGAACCGAGAAGTTATCTGCATTGAGCTTTCTCAAAGGAGGTTTCCCCCTCGAAGTGACCCGCGATCAATAAAAATATTGTGTTCTAATATATCGTGCATTTTATCAATTAATTGTTGCAGTTTCCTCACATATCCTCACTTTGTCTATTATTATCTATCCAAGTCCACTTATAAAACTTATCCTCGTAATGCTTGGTTAGATTATTATTGAAGAAACATCCATAAACTATGCTTTACTATTCTTTTCCATCGACATAAAAGTGATCCAAAAAACTTATCTTTGACTTCATAAGAAAAAGGAGATGACATTTCTATCAAAGGAGAAATTTTAAGATATGATTAAATTTAGTCATAAGGTGTCTTAGAATTCCTTCTTACCTAAGAAGAAGCCTTGATCCATAATTGATGTATGTATTTGGTCTCACTTCCTTGTTCCATAATTGATATTTATATTTGGTCTCACTATGCCTCTTCCCTTTATGATAGATTTCCCCAACACAATACTCTTTCTACTCACCCTGTCATATGTGTTTCCTTTTCTAGTATAAGGTGGCTTGAAATGTTACTCACCCTTGTCCTATGTGTTTCCTTTTGTAGTATAAGATGGCTTGCAATGTTATCTTTAATCTTGACACTTGTAAAGCCGTGGTTGTTGAACACTTAATGTTAAGTTTCTTGTGCACAACCCAATCATGTTAGTTGTCCATATCGTTGGTCTTTTCAATCGCATACTCTCTTATGTTTTTCCCATGGAATTCTAAAATTATTCATACCATTTTCAAACTTGAGACACCTAAATCCCAATAATTATAGAGCCATATATAGTTGGACATGTTTTAGCCAAGTTGTTTTCTACTATGTTGGATGAGTAAATTTTATAAATCAATATATATTTCGCAAAGGGCCACTCTCATTTTATATACAATCATTGAACTATTGACCATGTCCTAATCCTTAAGGTCATTATAGAGGAAGCACAAATGAGTAAGAAGAAATTCTATTGCAATTTTGTTGATTTTAGAAAAGTGATTTGATTTTCCTCAAATACTAAAGGTCCCAGGATTTTCGGAAATTATTACTTTTTTTTATTCTAAATAAAACATTTGTAGATAAAGTATTGAAAGTTGGTTGGTCACCTTGGTGAAGGTGAGAGTTGTTGGAACTTTTATTTTGCAAAGTATTTGGGTGCCCCGAGAGGGAATTAGGTAATTTATATGTTTGAGGGATCTCTCCTTTTGTTCAGGTTGTATTTTACTGATAATTTCTTACCATGGTCTCTTTGCTGGTTGGATGAGGTAAAGGATTTAGTAGCATTAAATTGGTTCTCAACCCATAGGATATTTAGAAAAGGCACTCAATGATCCAAGAACTTAGTTGATGATTAATCAAATCCATGTGTGAATCCATAAAGATGTGTACCACCTTTTAGTGAAATGTGGTGATGAAAATTTGTTTTTTTACATATTTTTTAAATTGAAGCCCTTGAAATTCATATTTGCCTTGTGAATATTTTGGTGTTATACAAAAACAAATTTTGTAGGTAATTTTGTTTTTTTTAATGATATTTTTTTGAAAAAATATTAATGTCATTTAGTGTATAATTTTTTCATTTAATTATAGGTTTGTCCTTACAAATTTATGTTAAAGTTAACAAGTGACTTTTGTTTGTAACAACTAATTCAGTGTTATATATATACATATATATATATATATATATATAATGTAGTGTATCCCACTTTTTGTTTTAATTTTTTTTTGGAAAATTGTATTTGTTATCATTTTCTTGAATTTGACAAATTAATATTTGAATCACATTTTATACACTATTGTGTTCCCAACAATTTCCCCCATTTTTAAGCAATTGAAAAACCAAAAATACATTTTGAAGAGTAAACATCCACATGTATCCCACATTTGTTTATAACTTTTTGGTTGTGTAATTTTTAAGATATTTTTCTATGGGGGCTTTAATTACTTAGGAGAGAACAATTGTATAAGTATTATAACAAAACAAATTGAAAATATAGTATGAATTAAAAAATGAGACAATCATATTCCATTGGATATTATGAATCTATAGGCACCAAGTTTGCCACCTTCCTTGGAAGGATGAAATGGACTTCACCTCCTAGAAGTTACTATATGAAAACCTTAAAAAAACCTTCAAAAGTGGGGAAGGTTTCTTGACTTTTAAACCCTTAGTCGAGGTTTAAACTTTAATCAAGGGTTTTAAAATAATTCGATTAATGGATTTTAGAATCCCTCAATTGAGGTCCTATTTTGAATTAAACCATCAATTATGGTTTTAGACTCTCGATCAAGGTTTTACCTTAGTCAAGGTTTGCAACCTTGATCGAGGGCTTAAAATTTTATTCGAGATTAATCCTTGATCAAGGGTCTGTGGATACCATTTGCTTGTGCCCCACTTGCTAAAATGTGAAATACAACTTCATGAGGATTCACTCAAATGGATCCCATGATCAGGGATAAAAACGAAATTCATCTTTGCCACTAGTAATGCTCAAACCTACTCATGATATTATGCTTCAATTGAGTTGCCAAGACCCTCGAACCTAGTGGAGGGACTATAAACATAGTTGTGTTTCATCCTTCGCCAAGTATAAGTTATGCATTGGTTGTAAATGGATTTGTCTCAAGTTTGTATTACCATGTTAGCGTAACATCCTCTAGAGGATGGAATCTAAGTAGAATACTTAGCTTTTTAGGGTAGCCAACCTCCACAAGCTAGTCCCGGAGCTAAAAAAATCCATTTTTTCATGTTTCTTATTCGTGGAAGATATACCATTTAGAAAAATGATTTCTCACTTACAAGTTCCAAACCTTTGGTGCCCTCAATGTGGGCAACTAGAGACCCTGAAAGATATCTTTTGTTTCTATCCTTTAACCATGTTTGTGTGCAATTGAGCAGATTCCTGTTAATCCTAGATACTAGCTTCTATAAAGTGGAATGCTACAATTTTGGGTGATAATTTACCTTGTTCCATGGAGTTTAAAACAATCACGATGCTTATGCCCATTGAAGTCATGTACGTTATATGGAATATGTGTAATGATGTCATTTCCAATGGAAATGAACCATCTTGCACTTTCTCTTAGTATGCAATGCAATTACATGTCTGAGTCTATCCATGTAAATCATAATGTAGGATTGCAAGATACAAATGGAGGTGGACTACGTATAACAACTTCTATAGTTTTGGATTGAGGCTCCTTATGTGATGATAAAAGGCCACCTAAACCTTCTCAACCATCATTAGGACAATCATATATCACACTTAAGTGGTTTCCACTAAGTATCTTGACAAGAGGCAAGAACATGCTTGAAGTGTATCTCCCACCTATACTATCAATGAAACACTTTTCATAACTATATTCATTGTTGCCTCAGATAATCCAATGACTCCAATACCTATTGTTGATGGGTAGGAGTAGATATATGACGAGTCTTCTACAATGACTAGTTAGAACCCTACCCCAAATGATCATGATGAAACAACACTGACTGAGAGCATTACTATTTAGTGTTATATGTATCAAGTAGTTGTATTAATTCATTTTGGTACAGTGGAATTTGTACTTTTATTTTTATCGTTAATGTTAACACCAAAAAGTTGCACACCATGCTCATACCCTAGCCATATCATCACATTCTTCGTTTTTCCTACATTAAACCTTCACTTGCCCCAAATCCTAAAGTTAAAAACCCCAAATTGGACCTCAATTATTATTTCTAAATATTTCCCTCTCCAAAAATAGGGAAATTTGGCATATTTCCTCCAAAAAAGAAGAAAATCCCGCAAAATAGGGATAAAATCCCCCAAAAATACAAAAAATAAAATAAAAAGGGGAAAACATTAAAAAAAGTCAAGAAGAGAGGGAAAACACTAAATTCCATACAATACCAAGGGCCAATACCACGGTTCACTCAAATATGACGAGCTATTACCTAGGGCCATTTTCCTATATAATAATGGTGAAGGTTCCTCATTTTGACATGATTTCTCCATTTGCTACTTTACCGTCACTCTATCGAAATTTTTACCAAAACCCTTGAATCATATTTTGTACCTTCTTGTTTCATCTATTGTAAACATTTCCCTACCCTATGGCTTGTGACATATTAGATTAGATTTACTTTCCATGCATTTGCTTCATGTAGTTTAGATTGTGTTATTGTTATTTACTATTATTTATTGAGTGCATGCATTCCCAATTTGAACTACTACTAATATTTACTTAAGTCTTAGTAGGTGTTTTTCAACACATGCTAGTGTGAAAGCACCAACAATAGTTTTGGAGACTCCAACTGGGTCGATCTCCATCAATCTGCGGTTTGGTTAGACCACCCTTTCTATAAAAAATTATGTTTTATTCTTTCAGTTTATATTGCTCAATTAGTTGTTGTTAGAGCCGTCTAACACCTTCTGTCAGTTATAGCATATGAAACCATCCCGAACCCGCCAGTATAGCCCCTGCTGACACTATTATTTTTAAAAAAAATCCCTTGCTAGGTCGGGTTGCGCCTGTCGTCCTACTTAGTGTGAACCAGTCGTGCAAATCTTCTTAGAGAACACAACCCAGTTTCCCCCAAATGCCCAAAAAGAGAAATATTCCTCCCTAGTCTAGGTCGCCCCTATCGTCCTACTTAGTGCGACCTAACCGCACAAATCTTCCTGAAGAGCACGACTCAGTCGCCCCCAGTGTCCCGATAAGCGTAACCCAGTCTATTTTTGGGTCCACGTACCCTTGTCGTGTCTGTTTTCCAGATTGTTGACTCCCAGGTCGCTAATGTTCCTTTGACAGACACGACCTATGACTGCTTTTGCATTTTTTCAGTTATTTTTATCCCTTGATCCCCCTTTTCATCCTCTGCTCCTTGCAGCCTGCTCTGGTTTGACACAGATTTAGTTTACAACACTCTACCTATTCTTCTTACAGCCCTTTTTGTTTGTTGTAGCCTTCTATAGATCTATTTTTTATGACCATTTTGTAGCCAGAATAATTTTGTTTTGAAATATCTGTTGCATTTCATGAAAATCCATATAGATCCATTAAACTTGCATCTTTCTTGTTTCAGCAAGTTGTCTAGTTAAAAAATTAGTTCTTTCTTTCATTGGAAATTAGATGCTTGATTGCAGTTGAATAGAAATCAAAAGAAAAATTTTGTTCAATTCTAGATTTATGTTTTTACATTCGGCATTTATTTTCCAGTTATACGCCACACACGCACACAGGACATGCCTTAATATTAAGTGCTTGGTTCTTGACCCCAATCTCGGCTTAAAAAATTAATCCTAACTATACAAAACATTAACCTCGCTTGAGGAACAAAAAAGAATTTGGCAGTTAGGTAGGACACTAGGGATAGGAATCCGAACAATTCCCTTTTGTCATTCACATCTGAGACATAAATGTTGTCAAGTTTTCTAAAGGAGTTTGTCAAAGTTGTATCTTAGGAAAACACCCTGAGCATAAGTTTGAGAGAGCCAAAACTGAGCAAACCACTGCACCCCTTGGCCTCATTCACGGTGACATATCAGGTCCATTCCCCCATGTGTCTTTGAACAATGCAAAATACATCCTAACCTTCATAGATGACTTTTCCATATATTGTTGGGTATTTTTCCTCCAATTAAAGTCTGAATTTTTCAGTTGTTTCAAGCTTTTCAAAGTATCATTTGAGAACTGGTATGGAATATATATCAAGGTCCTCATATCTGCCAATGTAGGGGAGTACATCAAATCTGATTTTCAACAATTCAGTGCTTCTGCTAGAAATCAGATGCAACACAATGTTCCCTACACACCTCAGCAGAATGGTGTTGCTGAGCAGAAGAAGAAAACTCTCAAAGAGATGGATACATGCATGCTTGAGTCTAAGTCTTTATCTCTAAGAATTTGGGATGAAGCTATCAACTATTCGGACTACATACAGAATAGAGTGCATGTTATACTCCAAAGTTCCACTTTGAGTGTCGTTTCACCTCGTCATGGTTTATCCCCATGTGAAACCTAACGACGTTTCCTCCTAATGCACATCAGAACCTACTCTTACCTAGTTGGTCCCCTCTTTCGCCTTCCTTGGAAACCTTAGAGCCAAATCCAACTTGCTTAAACCCAGTGCCACATCATCAGGTCGGACTGGCACTTCATTTTCCCACTTTGCAAGAATTTTGCGTGCCTTGCTAGTGCTGTAAGGCATGAAAAATCCCTTTTCCACGTCTTGCATACCTTCTAGGGCGCAAAAATGACAACTTCATCGCGTTCTTCTCAGTGTTGAGGGTTCGAAAATCCCTTCAACCACCTTACCCTTTGAATTTGGGATCTTGGATTCGATGGAGAAACTTTAGGGATGATGATTCATCTCGAATCCCATCTCTTCCTTCTTCCTTTTTGTGAGTCAGCTCCTTGATCCACCTTCTACTCCTTGAGATCCATCATTATCTCCTAGTGGTTGGCCTCCCAAACCCTATAATAAGGATTCCATCCATAATCTAGGGGGGGAGCATTTGATGCATCAAACCTATGGTCTTAGGATTTTTGCAGAGGTAGCAAGGAAGGAGGCTTTGGAGCTAAAGGTTTGCTTGGACATCAAGGGATCATTTTGTAAGTTTCTCCTAGTGTCCATTAATATAACTTGTCTTACTTTCCCATTTCATGTGTTATGTTTCAGTCATGTGCACGGAGTGTTTCTAATCTGATTTAGATCTAAACTAGTATACAAGGTATTTGGAGATTTTCTTTTCTTGTTGTTTGCTTGATCCAAACATGTTCTGCTTGAGATATCCAAGACGGGAGTTGGAAACAAGACAAACATCTGGTTCAAGGTGAGTTACATTGGATCTTTCTCTTTGAATACATTTAAGGTTTGTATGCATTGTTAGATCTAGTATCTTAAGGTAGCATTTGTTTGTTAGCTGTCTTAGATTAGGCTTAGTTAATCTCAATTTGATCTAAGGTCTCTATCATGTCAGTTATGTCATGGATCTGCATTGTATTGGTTGGCAGCCATGCTTTGTGTTAGTTGTCCTGAGCATGGGAATGCCCGCCTCGGTGTTATTTGATATTGTGTTTACTTGCAGCTCCACTCCAACTTCTTTGTTACTATATCTACAGACTGATTTATTTGTAAAGTGTTTCATCCATTAGTTCCTTCTGACCTCACACTTCAGGGGGCATCTATTATACTCCAAAGTTCCACTTTGAGTGTCATTTAACCTCATCATGGTTTATCCCCATGTGAAACCTAACGACATTTCCTCCTAATGCACGTAAGAACCTACTCTTACCTAGTTGGTCCCCTCTTTGGCCTTCCTTGGAAACCTTAGAGCCAAATCCAACTTGCTTAAGCCCAGTGCCACATCATCAGGTCAGACTACCACTTCATTTTCCCACTTTGCAAGAATTTTTGCATCGTGCTAGTGGTGCAAGGCGCGAAAAATTCCCCCTTTTCGCGTCTTGCATACCTACTAGGGCATGAAAATGAAAACTTCATCGCATTTTGCTCAATGTTGAGGACGCAAAAATCCCTTCAACCACCTTACCCTTTGAAGTTGGGATCTTAGATTCGATGGAGAAACTTTAGGGATGATGATTCATCTCGAATCCCATCTCTTCCTTCTTCCTTATTGTGAGTCAACTCCTTGATCCACCTTCTACTCCTTGAGATCCATCATTATCTCCTAGTGGTTATCCTCCCAAACCCTATAAGAAGGATTCCATCCATAAGCTAGGGGGAGAGCATTTCAGGCATCAAACCTATGGTCTTAGGAGTTTTTTAGTGGTAGCAAGGAAGGAGGATCCGGAGCTGAAGGTTTGCTTGGACAACAAGGGATCATTTTGTAAGTTTCTCCTAGTTTCCATTACTATAACTTGTCTTACTTTCCCATTTCATGTGTTATGTTTCAGTCATGTGCATGGAGTGTTTCCAATCTGATTTAGATCTGAACTAGTATACAATGCATTTGGAGATTTTATTTGCTTGTTGTTTGCTTGATCCAAATAGGTTTTGCTTGAGAGATCCAAGATGGGAGCTGGAAACAAGACAAACATCTGGTTCAAGGTGAGTTACATTGGCTCTTTCTCTTTGAATACATTTAAGGTTTGTATGCATTGTTAGATCTAGGCTCTTAAGGTAGCATTTGTTTGTTAGTTGTCTTATATTAGGATTAGTTCATCTCAGTTTGATCTAAGGTTAAATCTAACTATCCGTAGGACAGATTTACTACTACAGTTCCTCATAAAGCATTGAAAGGAATCACTCCTTTTGAAGCTTGGATTGGGCACAAACCTAGTGTCTCTTATTTCAGGATTTTTGGCTAAAAGGCTTGGGATAGAATTCCACTTGAGAAGAGGAGGGAAATGCGGCCCCAAAGCGAACTATGTCTCTTTGTTGTCTATTCAGAAGACTCCAAGGCTTATAATTTGTTGAACATGACCACTCAAAAATAATTCATTGAGAGGAGTGTTCAATTTGAGGAAGAGCCCTTGCAATCAGTCGAAGTTGGAGAATATTCTGCACCACCACCTATGAGAGTAAGTGAAGTTTCTCATGATAGTTATGATTCTGATATATATGATGATGAATACCATATTATTTCATATCCAATTTCACCTACAATTCCTAAGTGGGATGATAAGACTCTTGAAGTAGCTGGTGAACTTGTGGGGAATCCTCGGGATCCTAGGAGGACTAGATCACAATTTGAGAATGCGCTTTCGGTGAATGATCCTTACCTACCTGAGAATTATTTTTGATGGTTGATTCAAACTCTCAGTAATATGAATAAGACTCACATGACCCAATATGGCATGCATCCATGGATGAGGAGTTTCATTCACTGCAAAAGAACGAAACTTGGGAGCTAGTCAAGCTTCCTCCAAGCAGAAAATTGGTAAGGTGTAAGTGGATCTTCAAGACCAATTTTGTTGCCTATGATGTAGATGTTAAATATAAGGAAAGTCTTGTGGAAAATGTATTCTCCCAATTTATTGGCATTGACTATAATGAGACCTTTCCACCAGTTGCAAAGATGGATTCGACTAGTCTTGGAAATTTCTGCATCCAAGCACTGGGAAGTGCATCACATGGATGTCAAGAGTGATTTCCTCCATGGATATCTTGAAGAGCAGATCTATATTCAGCATCTAGAGGGATCTATTTCAGATCCTAACCTTTTTTTCAGGTTGAATAAATCCTTGTATGGTCTTAAGAGAGCTCCTAGAGCTTGGTATGCCAAGATGGACAACTTCCTCTTGTCACAATATTTTAGTAGATGCAAGTATGATCTGAATGTGTACATGAAGCTGATTGATGATTACATTTTTATTATTTTGTTATATTTTTATGACCTACTAATCATACGTATCTCCATTTATCAAATAGCTTCATTGAAGACCTCCTTGCATCAAGCTTTTTCCATGACTAACTTGGGAATACTTAAACAATTTTTGGGGCTTGAGATCTCACAATCCAAGTCTGGAATTAAAGTATCTCAATAAAATTATGCTTCATACTTGATAAAGAAGTTAAATATTTCTAAATGAAATCCTACAAACACTCCCTTATTTTTAGGAGTAAGACTTGAAGAAGCAGATTCTACACCATTGGTGAATAGCACCTTGTATAGGAAGCTAGTTGGCAGCTTGTTGTACTTGTCTCATACTCAACCTGGTATTGCGTATGCTATGAGTGTGGCTTCAAGATGCATGGAGAAGCCACATTATATTCATTGGATGGATGCAAAAAGAATCTTTCATTATTTCTAAGGCACAAAATCTGATGGGATTCACTATGTTGCAAATTCTAGCCTAGATCTTCTTGGCTTTACTGATTCGGATTGGGAAAGTGATAGCCTAGATCGGAAATCCACTTCTGGATTTTTTTTCATGCTTAGACGAGGTCCTATTTTCTGTTAAAGTAAGAAACAAATCGCAATTGCACTTTCTTCAGTAGAGGCCGAGTACAGTTTAGCAGTGAATGCTGCAACTGAGTTTGTGTGGTTGCAGGGTATACTTTCTAAGTTTGGGATTTCCTTTAGCTCTCCCATAGTCATATTTTGTGACAATCAAAGTGATATAATGATATCAAATGATCTAGTACAGAGGAAAATAACCAAGCATATTGATATTCTTATGCACTACATCAGGAATCTAGTACATGATCATACCATTGATCTGCAATTTTTCCCATCATTTGAGCAAATTGCAGACATCTTCACCAAATATTTTTCAGAGAATACTTTCATCCATATTATATCACTACTTTGGATGGATGAACATGTGGTGGAGTGAAGGATTGATCATAAATTATTCAATTTTGTTCATTTCCATCTTTGAGGGGAGGTTTTTCCCATGAGGTTTTCCTTCTTTCCTTGTTTTGTGGACAAGGAAGTATGTAAAAAGGGTGACCATGCCAATTTGTTGGGCCCTATATATTTCTGATTTTTTACACATAAATTCAGGCTTAACGGGGGGTGTTGGATTTTTAAAACACATACATATCCATTTCATACTCAGGATAGAATAATTAGTCATTTTTTATTAATTCCTAGGTGTTGACTAGGTAGTTGGCCACTATTTGTCTTTTGTGTGGACCACAAGCCATATCGAGTCACTAGGGTGCACTTATGGAGATCCTGGATAATATTTCCTAAGATTCTCTAGGATTTTTTTCCATGCCCGGATTAGAAGGGTGCTATCATGCTTTTTACTGCTTTTTATTGCTTTGGGTGAAAAGGTAAAAGCTAGTTGATTTGGCTTTAGCATTTTTTTGGCCAACTTGCCCTCCATGATGTTTCCTCTTTCTAAAATATGTACTTAGAATTATTTTCCACCCTGCATCACCATCATACTCAGAATTTACCAATTCATGAGCCTTAGAGGTGATTTGGAAAGCACTTTTTGCACCTAGGGGGGTTTTTTATCTTTTTAGTAAGCCTGATTTTGTGAGGATTTTGAATGCCTTCTTTGGATTTCAAATATTTGATGTAATTATATATTTTTACAGCCATTAAATAGCCCAAGTGTTGCTAATATATACATATTCAATAGATTTTTACTGTTTGCATCATATTCATGATTGTTTTATGTGTTCTATGACTAGTTTTTGTTATTTTTCCTACTTGTTTAGCATAATAACATTAAAGAATCTATGAATGAAAGAAATAAAGTCACAACAAGAACAATGAACACAAAATTTCTCTTAGGGAAACCACAAGGGAGAAAAACCCGACAAAACTTCCTCAATATAGAATTCACAAAGTACAAGATAAAACCCCAAGACAAAATCAAATTCTCTCCTTCTTGTGTGAGCTTCTCTCTCCTATGTGAACTTGTTTGAGTGATATGATTGAATACAAATTAGAAACTCATCCTCTATTTATATTCTTCCGTTGAGGTGACTTTTCCCCAACTGGGCCGACTTCTCCTAAGTGACTGGGCCGACTTGCCAAATACATAATATAATAATATTTTATGGGTTCTTCTAGGCCGACACAAGGCCTAGGGTTTACATTGAACCTTTCAATGACTCTTACATTATCAATTACCTCAATGACATATACTGAAGGAGGAATATAATAAAACAATAGACAAATACACTTAGAATATCTTCCATAATTACATTTCTTTAACACTCCCTCTTAACTACGAAGATATTATGCGGGAAACATCAACAACTACACAACTAACTTGTGAATCTCTATATGTCGTAGGAAGTTTTTGGATCATCATATGTCTGGGGTATCATCTACTGGAAAATCCACATCGGCATCATCATCATCGTCTGTTGTAATATAACCATCAGCAACATCATCATCAACAGCAGCAACATCTTTTGTTGGAACATCATCGTCGACAACATCCTCTACTAGAACATCATCAACAACATCCTCTGCTGGAACATCATCAGCAACATCCTCTGCTAGAACATCATCATCAGAAACATCCTATGTTGGAACATCATCAGCAACATCCTCTGTTGGAACATCATCAGTAAATAAAATACTGGAACAACAACATCAATCATCAGTAAACAAAAAATACTGGAACTCTATCAGTCAGCAAGTACTGATCTTTAGTCACCTGAGGACTGGCATCAGTCCCTAAGGACTGGAACTCTATCATTCATCCAGTACTGATCTTTAGTCACCTCATAACTGGAATCAGTCCCTAAGGGCTGGAACTCTATCATTCAGCCAGTATTGATCTTCAATCACCTTAGGACTGGCATCGGTCCCTAAGGACTGGAACTCTATTAGCCAGATAGTACTGATCTTGAGTCACCTCAGGACTGGCATCAGTACCTAAGGACTGGAACTCTATCATTCATCCAGTACTGATCTTCAGTCATCTTAGGACTGGCATCAGTCCCTAAGGACTAGAACTCTATCAGTCAGCCAATACTGATATTCAGTCACCTCAGGACTGGCATCATTCCCTAAGGACTGGAACTTTATCAGTAAGCCAGTACTGATCTTCAGTCACCTTAGGACTGGCATCCGTCCCTAAGGACTGTAACTCTATCAATCAGCCAGGACTGATCTTCAGTCACCTCAGGACTAGCATCAGTCCCTAAGGACTGGAACTCTATCAGTCAACCAGTACTGATCTTCAGTCACCTTAGGATTGGCATCAGTCCCCTAAGGACTGGAATCATCATCATCATCACTCCCTCTTTTGAGGGAGGTCATTTCAGACCACACCAAGCTTGTCTCGAAAGTATTTAAACTTAATGGTAGACAAAGGCTTAGTCAACACATCAGTAATGTGTTCCTCTGTACGAACATAATTGAGCTTCACAGCTCCCTTCTACACCATATCCTGGATATAGAGGAACTTGATATCGATGTGTTTCGATCTATCATGGAACACTAGATTATCTACCATCTTGATGCAACACTAGTTGTCATAGAGAATATTAGACACATCTATCTCTGCATTGAACAATACAGCCAACATCTTGCGAAGCCACACTACTTCGCTACAAGATGAACATGTTGCTACGTATTTAGCTTCTATTGTGCTGAGAGAAACACAGGGTTGATTTCTACTGAGCCATGAGATCATACCTGATCCCAAACTAAAGCAGCATCCTGAAGTGATTTTTCTATCTTCGTCACTTCCATCCCAATCAAAGTCTGTATGTTTGTACAGTCTAAACTCACTATCAGAAGCATATCTGATTCCAAAGTCTATCATACCTTTTAGGTAACTCATCACATGTTTTGCTACAATCAGGTGAACATTTCTTGGATCCACCATATATTGGCTCAAGGTGTTCACAACGAAACATATGTCTAGTCTGGTATTGGTCAATTACATCAATGACCCAATAATCTATCTGTACATTGTGACATCTACTATTTCTGATGAAGCATCATTCAGGAGCTTCAAATTCATCACCATCGGAGTAGTCATGGCCTTACAATCCAACATCCCAAATATTTTTAGGATATCAACTGTGTATTTTCCTTGACTCAAGAAAATTTCATCTCGAAACTGCCATACTTAAGGACCTGGAAAATATTGCATCTTCCTAAGGTCTTTCATCTCAAATTCTGCAGCAAGCTTCTTTTTACATTCAATGATGGGCTTGTCTTCTACTGTCAGAAACAAATCATCCACATACAATAGTAATATCATAGGTTCATCATTCATGATATTATAGTAAATATTTGAATCTGCTTTACTCTTAGTAAATCCCAAGCTCATCAGGAAGCCATAAATTATTCCATGCCATGCTCTGGGTGCTTGCTTGAACCCATACAATGCTTTCTTCAGTTTACATACATGTGTCTTTTTGTTTTCTGTTTCGAATCTTTCTGGTTGTTCGATGTATAATTCTTCTTCTATCTTTACATTTAGGAAAGTTGTCTTTACATCCATCTAATGTAACTTCCATTTCATCTTAGCTTCCAAGGCAAGGATGGTTCTAATTGAGGTATATCTGGACACTGGAGCAAAAGTCTCCTCATAATCAATTCTTTCCTTCTGAGAGAATCCTCGGTATATGAACCTTGCCTTGTACTTTTCAATACTTTCGTCTGTTGAGTGTTTTGTTTTGAAGATCCATTTTGACGAAACAACTGACTTGTACTTTGGTCTTGGTACCACATCCCAAACATCATGCTCAATGATGGACTGGTATTCTTCATTCATGGCATACACCCAATCCTTCTTCTTTACTGCATCTTCAAAACATGTCGGTTCCTATTCAATAAGGTTACACATCAAGGATACATAACTGGAGTATGGACTTGGTCTCTTGCTTTCTCTACTGGTTCCTTCTGAGGCACCATATCTTCCTTCATATTGTATTAATTCCCATGCCCAAGCTGGTCTTATCTTTCGTGGATTTTCTTCACGAGGTGTCTCCTCGGGTCTCTGAGGTTCTGTCATATCATGATATTCTGGAATAGGTTATTCTTAAACATTTCTTTATGGTACTTTATTAGTTTCTGTGACTTTGGGATCTTCATGCTCCTCTTCATTCTCATGAGTATTCTTAGACTTGTTGAAAGTTGTGGCTTCATCAAATGTAACATCTCGGATGAGCTCAATCTGGTGGAATCCTGGGATGTATATATGATAAGCTTTCGATTGCTCATTGTATCCCACAAATATTCCCTCCTTTCCTGAAGGTTCCAACTTCGATCTCTTCTCTTTTGGAATGTGAATAAATTATACTGGACATCCAAATATCTTTAGATGACTGACTTCAGGCTTCGTACTAGTGAACATCTCTTATGGCGTCTTGTTACCAAGAGCACTGTGAGAGATCTTATTATGTACATAGACTTCGGTTCTAGCTGCTTCCTCCCATAGATGCATGGGTAGGTCTTGATCATGGATCATGGCCTTTCTGCTTCCACGATATTTATGTTCTTTCTTTCAACTACACCATTCTGTTGTGGATTATAGGGAATAGTAAGATCCCTCTTAATCCCTGCTGTTTTACAAAAATATTTGAAATTACCTGAAGTGTATTCCCCTCCATTATCTGTCCTTAGAATCTTGATCTTATTATCAGAGAGGTTTTCTACAAGAGCCTTAAACTCTTTGAACTTTTAAAAAACTTCATTATTATTCTTTAGAAAATAAATCTATGTTTTGTAAGAGTAATCATCAATAAAAGAAGCATAATACATATACCCGCTTAATGAAGTGGTGGACATAGGTCCACAAATGTCGGAATGAATAATGTCCAAAATACCTTTAGCTTTGTTGTCACTGCTTGGAAATGGATTCTTTGTCATTTTTCCTTGATCAACCTAGATTTTTCATGATCAACCTGGATTTTTTGTAGTCCAGTCACCACCTTACTTACTACCGGTAAGGCTTTGTAGTGTACATGAGCTAGTCTTCTATGCCATAGTTCACAGGGGCTCATGGTACTAGTCACCAGTGTTGAATCTGCATGAGCCTTAAGCTTATAAATTCCTCCTTCTTCTACTCCAATGATGATTGCATCATTGATAGTCTTCCCATTTGGCCACATGAGAACTTCACCATCTACAAATGCATTCTAAGACCTTTCTTATCTAATGCTGAAATAGATAGAAGGTTCTTCTTCAAACCTGGAACATATAGTACTTCCTTCATGTTCATGGACTTTCCAGAGTTCAATTTGTAAGTGGCCTCTCCCATTCCTTTGATAGGATATTGGTAGTCATCTCCAAGCTTTACTTTGTGTGGAGAATCTTTCTGCATGAGATGTACAAGAGATTATTTGTATCCCGTCATATGTTTTGAGCCTCCACTATCCACTAGCCAAGTATCACTCCCGTGAGATACTAAACCAGTGAGTTTTGATATTAGCACATACTCTTCACTAGATTCTTCATCTTCTTTGGTTTTTTCTTCGTCATCATACTCACTATATTTCGTTGCATTAGCATGAAATCTCTTCTTTTGCTTCTTAGGTTGTCCAGATTTTGATGGACAATTTCTTGCTAGGTGTCCTGTCTTGTGACAAGAGTAACATTCAAATGAGGAGATATCTCCTAAAACTCTTGTTCCTTTTAGTTCTTTGATATATTTTGGGAGAGTGGTCACAGGTACATACGTCACTCTTCATTTTCCTTCCACCTTTGGCATGAGTTTCCAAAGCTTGATCTTAATTGTCATTTAGCTTCTCCTCTCTTACTACTATTCTTTCTTCCTCCTGCACACAATTTCCCCATAGTTGTATGAAATGGATCAATTTATTCCTAGCACGAATTCCACGAACAAAGGGTTTCCAATCTCTAGGGATACCATTCAAAGTGGTCATCACAACTTCAGCATCTTCTACCATGTCTCCAATAGCTTCTACTTGTTCTTTGATCTGGGATACTTTGGAGAAGTATGAGTGCATAGTCTCAGACTTCAAGATTTTCACTCCCTTGAGTTTATTTCTCAAGTTCATCTTCTTATTAATGTTCTTCCCTTCAAATAGAATGGTCAAGGCATCGAACATTTCTTTCGAAGTCTTCTTTGAGGATACTTGAGGGATCAAATGATCTTTGATAGAATCAACTATGACCCTCTTAGATTTGATCATATTCTTTTGTGTAATTATTTGACCTCATCTCCTTTTGGTTCTGTAAGTCCCTCCTTTATAAAACCTTCTAGGACTTACCAGAAAATTTTTCCTTCTGAAAACTGCTTCTTCCTTGATCTAGGGTTTGACAAAGAAACCCTAATTTTCCAACTTTTGAATTTTGCAAAACTAATTGGATGAGCAAATTCTCCTCCTCAAGGTGAGTTGAGAAAAGTACTCATTCTCCTGATTCTGTGAGGAGATGATCCAAAAACTTGATGCCCTAGTTTCTCTGGGCTGTAGTGGGGGACCCAAAAATGAAAATTCTCAAAATTGAATTTTGCTTCGACAGAAAGATGCACCCTAGTGATGTGAGTTAGATGCACCCTATTTTTCAGTCGACCTGTGGAGGGAGCTCCCAGAACAAGAAGCCCTAGTTTCTGCAGTTGCAGAGGCTGCACAATGTTTTCTTTCAGGCCTGCTCTGAAACCATGTTAGTTTTTCTACTTGTTTAGCATAATAACATTAAACAATCTATCACTTAAATAAATACAAGCACAGTAGTAAAAATGCACACAAAATTTCTCTCTGGGAAACCACAAGGGAGAAAACCTCGACAAATCTTCCTCAATATAGAATTCACAAAGTACAAGATAAAACCCTAAGACAAAATCAGCTTCTCTCCTTCTTGTGTGAACTTCTCTCTCTCCTATGCGAACTTGTTTGAGTGAGATGATTGAATACAAATGAGCAAATCATCCTCTATTTATATTCTTCCATTGAGGTGAATTTTCCCCAACTAGGCCGACTTCTCCTAACTGACTGGGTCGACTTGTCAAATACATAATATAATAATATTTTTTGGGTTCTTCTAGGATGACACAAGTCCTAGGGTTTACATTGACTCTTTCAATGACTCTTACATTATCAATTACATCAATGACATCTCCTGAAGGAGGAATATAATAATACAATAGACAAATACATTTAGAATATCTTCCACGATTACATTTCTTTAACAGTTTTTGAAAGGAAATTTGTGAGAGTTTGTAATTGCTTGAGTAGATCTTGGTGTGAACAAGATTTTCACAATAACCCATATCATATTTAAACAATATAACCCATAATCCCTATATGACAATATTGCTCATTGTATGAAGCATCACTTGGTTATGTTTTAGGGTGTTATAAATAAAACATAGTTGTATACATCCTAATGTTTTCATATATAAATAGTCATAGTACTTTGTAATATGGTTGTAATAGTATATCTTTTGACTTGGGAGGAAAGTGTGAGAGGGTCATTTATGAACCTGGAGGAACAATTTTGGAAACATATACATGGGGGCTAGGATGAAAAAAGAATAACGAAGCTAAGTAGCATGCTCTTCTATTTGGGGTTGAGTTAGTTGTTCATCTAAATATCTCAAGATTTATTATCCTGGAAATTCTAATTTTTTTCCTAAGATTCAGAAAATATTGATAAGTTGTGATTTGAATCAGGGGCAGTTGCTCCGAATAATTCTAAAATTTATTCAAACCTTATTCATAGAGTATCTTTGTTCCATATTTGTAGAAGTAATAATGGGGTAGCGGATCAATTTTCCAACCGAGTTAAGTTGGCTCAAGGTGTTTTAGTTATAAATGAGGGGACACCTTATCGAAAGTGGTTTACCTAGGCATGTGAACACGACCCACAATAGCTAGCAGTTTGGATGTGATAGGGATTGCACAAGCTCAACCCCCAAGGCTCCCAGTATTGTTTGCACGTGAGGTGGCAGACGGGATGGAACATTTGGGTGCGTGACAACTGCCAAATCCTGTACATTCCTCCCATGGGTTTTAACTGTCTTTGCATGTGAAATGACATGCTCATTTGTGCATTGTACTTTGGACATGATGGATGATCCATTTGAAATGGGAAATGTGGAGGAAGCTCTCTCAGATTGCGGTTCAAATCTATCTTCTCGCCATTTTGAGGAAGAGAGTCTTGTCTCTTTTTTAAGAGGAAATATTTTTGAAGGGCTACTTGGTGGGATTGATTCTTTATTAAATTCAGAAATTCCACCCTCATTTTCTTTGCTTGAAATTGATCTTTCACAATCATCGGTTTGGTTGAACTTAAGATTGGAATCCTCTACACATCCTATTCAAAAAGGAAAAGGTGAGACTACTCCCAATGTTGAATTTGTGATAAAAGCTCCATCGTCGTGTGGGAATTCTGAGTCATTTCTTCCTTCATTGGATCAAGTTTGCATTTGACAAGTTGGTGGGAAATACCTGCAACTTTATTGTGATCAAACTGATATAATGCCATCATGGCATGACCTCTTTAGTGGTATCTATAATAAATTTAGTGACTTCAAACATATGTTCATGGTTGTGTTTGATAGAATGGAGGGTTTGTTGGATTCCCTTAAGCATGTTTCATATTATCATTCAATGTTGGATTCTAGGATGGAGGATGTGGAGAGAAATTTGTGCGAGAAAGGGGGGAAATTGACTATTTGAGAGATGACTTGGAAAATCTCCTAAAAATGAACCAATGAAACCACTACCGATGCATTCATATCATTGATGCAAAAGCTATGGAAGAGGACTATGTTCACCACCCAGCGCGGGTCTCCACCAGGCATGGATAGTTTTGCAGTTTTCTTCCCTCTCTAATTTTTTGTTTTGTCTATGCATCTTAAATGTACCTGCCTATCAGTTCAATTAGTGAAAATATATAGCACTTTTGGGATAGTAAGTTTTGATGTTAAAACTAGCATTTTTGTTTTGTGATCCAGGTTGTTTTTGGTATATTATCGACCAACAATTTAGACTCCTTTGCTGCTGGAAAGACTCGATATCCTTGTAAATTTTGGATGGTCTTAGTTTTTTATATATATAAATTATAACCATTTTTGTTCTAAAAAGTAGTCTATCTTTTGAAATAAAATCTATGTTCTGAGCATATACTTTTCTTTATGCAAAATTATGTTATTTATGTTTTTATTTCTTTTTATTCTTTACGGGACCTTCACTCATGGATTTTTTTTCTTTTGAGGATAGGTAAATTATATGTCCAACTTACTTTTTATATCTATGTGCATTTTCCCCTCCATTACCACCAACACCACATCCAATTTCATTTTTCCAGACACTATCCTTTCCTGATAAATAGGAGCATTTCCTAGGGGTGGTGGATGTATTTCTCGTGGAATGCGCAATTGACCCTCCTCTTCTACAAACAATAGACTTACATCTCTGAGTACATTGGGTTTGTCAATAATTTCATATTTATTATCTTGCAATACCTTTTTCTTCGATCGAGTGTTGAAACTCAACAAGGTGTTCATATCATCTGGAAGGATAAAAAAATCATCCTGAGACTTGTGTGGACTGAAGTGTCCTATTTACATTCAACTTTCATCTTATTCATTATATTGTTCTCCTTCCTTGCATTCCTCAAACTCTTGAAAACAAGTATTGTACCCAATAGAAATCACGTGATTTCTGGAAACTCCCTCTAGGTCAAATCCCCTGGTGGTTTTAGCTTTATTTACGTCAAACGCATTAAAACCTTGGGAAATATCTCCCATACTTACTATATTATTGACCAAGAATCCAACAAACTTAAAGCGAATATAAATAAATTGCTTCGTATTCTACATTTTAAAGAATACTAGCCATTTTTTGTATTGCCCACAAGCTTCAATCAAGAAAAACCTATCACAGACTAATTTAGGGAGGAGATAGGGTTTACCCTTGTACCCATATAATATAATGTATGTATGATGTTCCTCAAAAGCATACTCTCATTTTTCATTTATAAATGTCCTCACTTCAATGGTCAATATGTATGTTTTCTTCACTATCAAGATATGCTTGCAACTCTTAGAAAAATAATCATGGACCCCATAGAAATGAAAAGGACCCTTGTGCTTCAACAAATATGGGAAACAAATTTGAACTCAGTCTACTTCATACTGAATATTTTACCTTGGAATCAATGTTTCAAAAGTATTGTAGAAAACCGTGTTAAATATACAGCATCAAGAGGCATTCTCCAAACCAATCTTGTGTAGCCAAGATTGATCCTCCCGTATAGAGGTGAGCACTTTGATTTCCTTCCGTGTAAAGGTTATTCCTCCCGTATAGAGGTAATTGATCAAAGTAATGATGTTGTAAATTCTTTTTTTACAAGGCTATGGACTTGTGTGTGTCGAGTCATGATTATCATGTGAGTCTTCCGTGTAAAGGTATCCATGAGATGGACCTTCCGTATAAAGGTCATGCTTTAATTCTTAAAAGCATTTAATGTTGTGTGATGTATTATTAACCATGATCACCAAATTGCTATTCAGTCTCCTTTGGAGATTGATCACCTCTAAAGTGAATTACTTTAGCATATGATCATTTGGTCTGGAATAATATAAATATGATCAAAGCATCTGATCATTCTTCTTAGTATAATGTAATGTAATGGATAATTAAAGTTAGCACATATTGACCATGCAGTAAGAGATAAATAAATAAAAGATAAAGCATAGAGATCAAGAGAATTTGAAATTGCCCATGCAGACACTTCAGCTAATTAAAGAGAACTCAAATTGTTAAATCTTCAGTTATAAAGCTTAAGTTAAGTATAAATGCTTCAGTTAAAGATATGCCTCAGTTAACTAAAGAACTCACAGTGGTCATTTCAAGTAAATCAATCAACATGATTTCGGTTAACTAAGTCTTAAATAAAAAGGACTAGTTAACTAAAGTGTTTTCACTTTAGTTAACTAAAAGACGACACTTCAGTAAATCAAGGAGAATCAGTTAAAGACAGTTAATTAAGTGACGACAAAGAATATATAGTTAACTAAGTGATGACACTTAATTTATCCACCTAACTAAGTGGGAAAGCTTTCAATTAAGAGGCCATTTCATCCTAAGTGGCAGCTAAGTGAGATAAAGCACTGCATGAGAAGTGGGGTGCACCTCTGCATGCAAGATTAATGCATCCGGTTTGAGGGTGATTTCATCTTGAAGTTAGAAGATAAAAATAGAAGAGAAGAATGTATAAATATGTTATTGTTGTGTTGGGAACACATCTAATTGATCTCTCTTCTCTATTTCTTATGTATCTTCATCAAGAGTGTTTGGTGATCTCTTATCTTCTGAAATCAATCTGCTATGTTGTAAAAGAAAGCATTCTTTGTTATCCATTATATTATACTGAGAAGAATAGTTGGGGTTTTTGTTCTCATAATTTTGAGTATTTTCCCTAGGGTATATCTTGTGTTATGGTTGTATGAATTTCATGGATTGAATTGTCTCATTTATTCAAGTCTATTCATCTAAAAGAATTAAATATCAAAGCTCAACCAAATTTCAACAAATATGCTTAAATACTAAAAACTATCATGAAAAATATCTTGGTCCTAATAAAATTTGAAAGTCGGTGGGATATCTCATTTGAAATAATATTTGTCTATCCAAAGAATACATCCTTGTTCATTTTGAAGTTTAATACATACAACATGCATCTTGGAATAGATTCCATTCGCTCTTAACCAACCACCCAAGCGAAAAATCCAAGAAAAATCATGATATGTGTCCATCATCTTACTAATCTCAATTTGGTAAGGGACAAAAGGACCCATTGATGCTTCTGTAAGATACTCTTTTAGAAGATTCATGCCACCACCCTAAGAGTCTAAAAAGGTGTCAACTTTAGGAAGCTAAGGGCTCTATTTGGATTTAGGTGATAGAGCATTTTCTTGAATGCAGTAAGGGTGAGAGACACTAGAATTATTCCCTATTCCTTTGTGTGTATAATTTTGTACTTAACATTGAATCTCTTAGCACACCACAATACTAATTATTGAAAATAAAATGCCTTCAACATACAACCAACTTTGGTTACCCATGTAACCCAATTATTGTTCTTCCTTTCATCTACTTTGGGTAACATCACCGATAACACTTGCATGCTATAATCCAATGGAAATATTTGTGCTCTCAAGCAAATTAGTTAGTGTTGTCTCAAGAAAAGGATTCATATTCCCTTTGCTCATCATCTTTTCTTCCTATCAAGGTTCCTTGGATGTGTAAAAAGTTAACAACTACATGCACCAACTCATCTCCTTTTGTTATTTGTGTGAATGGTACTTATCAATATCTTGTACGAGGAAAGTTCAATGTCCATAAAGAGATTTATTTCATCAACCATTTCCAAATTGTGCCTTAAATAGAAACAACACTTATCGGTCTCTAAGACCACCACTTGTGTTCATAAAACATTAGATATGGGGAATACACAGATAATGAACCTTTAAGTCCAAAACCAAAAATTGAAGTAGAAGCTAAAAGGTTTTCTACCAAAATGAAAGTGGGATGAAGAAACTACCGATGTGAGAATATTTTCAATACTAAGTTAACCTCCACATTTGCCTCAAAAATTCATTTGACATGTAAAGTGACTAGAGAAGTAACAAAGTTCCACATCTACATCAAAACTTCATGTAGAATGCCAAACAAAGTTTTGAAAGGATTTTGCAAAGGACATTTACAAAGGCATTTTAACAAGGACTATGGGGGCTTTGCATCAATGTGGATTTTGAGGTTTTTAGCATGACTTTTAAAAGGAAAAAGAAAATACAAAATATGAAACAAAATTCATGTTGACGAGCATATATGACTCGCTCGCCAACAAGAGGAAAACAGCCCGGTCCAATAGTATTTAACCAACTCCAATTCATTTGGGATGGCTGCCCCTGACGAGTTTTGCTGCTCTGTTAGCTGCTAAGTGGATTTTTCTCGTCGAAAGGAGGCTTTCAGCTAATTTCTAATATCTAAATGCAAATTCAAATTATTTTAAGTGACTGCCGCCTAAGAGAGTTAATCATTCCGCAGCTAGCAAAAACAACTGTGTAGTTGCGACAACTGTGTTATGAAAACTACAAAAATGCAAACTAAAAATAAAAGTTATCTAATGAAACCTATCTAATCCTGCCTATCTTGGCCAAGAATAATAAATTCTAATAATTGATTGATTTCAATATGCAAGTTGAAAATCTATTATTATTCTATAATAGTAATATTTTATTCAGAAAAATATTGAATAATTACTGAACACCGTCAAGCAACTAACCCACATTTTATTTGATATCAAAACCAACTAGTTATAAAGCTGATCTAACTAAGTGTTATGGATAAATATATGATTATACTTCCTTAACTAGAGTGTAATCTCCTTCCAATTAATAAAATAAAATCAAGTATTTTATAAGCATTAAAGAAATAATTCCATTGAAAGAAATCGAAACAGAACTGAATCAGTTCAATCAACAAATCATTTAAATTACACACTTACAGTCATTTCAATAGTTATGTAATTGTGAGTGATAATAATAACTACCCATTACTAATTTAAATCAAATAAAAGGCAGCAGTATGATTCGGAGGAAAATAAGTACTCGAACGAGACTTGAGTCTCCAAATCCAAACAATATTGTGAAAATGACCATAAACATATATAGAAACTTACAGTAATGTTCTGGTGTTGAAATGTCGTGATTTACTGCGAGATGGACTCCACTAACTTCATTTTATTCATTTATTTGATGTGTTGTCTTCATCCAATCTCCACCAATTTATTAACGGTTCAATTTCATAAAAATAGCATCGTTCTTTAATGACCAATTCACACAATTTCGGAGTAAAAAACTACCATTAACTACCTTAGAATGTAGATGTAGTCCTAACGGGTTCTACTCATAGACTACCATAGAATGTTATTGATGAGCCCCCGACTCTCTTGGGACTGAGCTCTGGTGCACTTTCCACAGACGTAGCGGGTGTACATGCAGTTTTGTCGAGAAAGTTGAAACAGACTCCTCTTCTTTTTACAAAATATGCGGAGTGTGCTCTTTTGTTACAATCTTCTAGAGAGCCTTTTTCACTGTATAAGAAGGATTCCATAGTGAGGGACCCGTTAATCTAAGTCGTTTCCCTGGGCCTCTCCTTAGTTAATCTACCCTCTGTCACATACTTCTCCTCATGGAACCCCTTCTCTCATAATCCCCTTCTCTCATAATGAGCCTCTGTTTTCCTTCCTAGAAGGGGCTACCATGTTAGAGTTTGTGCTTTAATTCAATTTAGTTAGATCGTTAAACCGAAAGATAGAAAAGCACAGCAAAACACAAAGACACAATAGTTTTCCTAACTAGGCCGACCTCTCCTAGGGAGACTCAAAAATACAATTTACAATTGACCTTTGGGGAGATATTGCCCCGACTTACAATGGAGGTTTTACCTCGATATTCTAGTATGACCAAATACAATAATGACATCCCCGAACGGAGGAAAAACATCTCTGACGGAGGTACAATAAAAGTACAATAATAATATAATTATATACAAATGAATATCTTCTGAAGTTACATTTACAACAACACGCCCTCTTATCTAGGAAGGTATTTTCTCGCAACAGTCATCATCACAGTTGGACATGTACTCTGGATCATAATCGTTGGAACATCATCAACACTGGATCATCATCGTCGTTGTTGCAGCAAACCTCATCTCGTTGATCAATGACTAGTGACATCTCTCGAATCTATCTATCATGAGAAGTTCTACAGAGCCAGCCCTTTTTCATGATGGATGTAGGCCTAGATCCCATCTAGGTCTTCATCATCTCTACGATCAATCCATCAAGTAGGTACGGCCTAGGACCACAGATTACATTGCCACTGCAATCACCTGCTTCTCCTACTATCATCTCATCGTATCTAGATCATCTCATCATCACACACGGAGAGCAGCCCAGGTGCATACATCATGTCCATGAGACCACCTGCGTCTCCCACCCAGTGGGTACAGCCCAGGAGAACCCCTAGTTCATTAAGTCTCTCTCTTAATCCATCGGTGTCTCCCACCCAATGGGTACAGCCCAGGAGCACCCTAGGTGCATTACGAATCTCTCGGTCAACCTACATCTTCAAACATGTGGATAAAACCCAGGAGCACCTCGGGTGCATTACGTCCCTATGGACCACTTGCGTCTTACACCATGTAAGATACAGCCCAGGTGCACCCCAGGTGTCTTTATGACACATGGACCTACCAGTGTCTCCAAACATGTGGATACATCCCAGGATCACACCAGGTGCATTACGTCCCTATGGACCACCTGCATATTCCACCATGTGAGATACAGCCTTGGTGCACTTACGTCTTCCAGTCTCATCGCTCCCTCGTTCGATGAGCCTCGATCTGGATAACACCAAGCTTATCTCTAAAGTACTCAAACTTCACTCTCACTAATGGCTTGGTCAACACATCGGATATCTTCTCCTCTTTCTCCACATACTAGAGCTTCACTACTCCTCTTTGTAGGTCCATATCCCGAATATAGTGGTACTTGATCTCAATATGCTTCGACATGTCATGGAACACAAAGTTCTCAAACAAATTCACACAAATCTGGTTATCACAGAAGATACAAGTCGCCTCTAACTCGAGATCAAACAAATATGATAGTAGCTTTCAAAGCCAAACTGCCTCACAACTAGCCGAAAATGTTGCAACATACTCTGCTTCAGCTGTACTCAATGCCACACATGACTACTTCCTGCTAAACCAAGAGATCATATCGGATCCCAAACTGAACCAGCATCCTGAAGTGCTCTTCCTATCTGTGGCACTACTTTTTCAATCTGAATCAACATAACCATGCAGGTTAATCTTTTGATTCGTCTCATACTAGATCCCATACTCAATTGTACCCTTTAGGTACCTCAATATATGCTTTGCATCAATCAGGTGAACATGTCTCGGATCCGTGAGGAACTGGCTCAGGGTGTTCATAGTCAAGCATATGTCTGGTCTCGTTTTTGTCAAGTACATCAATGAACCAATCATCTTCCTGTACATTTTGGCATCAATTGTCTCTAATGAAGCATCACACAGTAGCTTCAAGTTCGATGTCATTGGTGTGGCCATTTCCTTGCAGTCCATCATTCCAAACCTCTTCAGAAACTCTACTGCATATTTTCCTTGACCAACAAAAATCCCATCTACACTTTGCCACACCTCCATGCCTAAGAAGTAGTGCATCATCCCCAGGTCCTTCATCTCGAACTCTGCGACAATATTTCTCTTCGTATCTGCAATGAGCTCATCCTCTCCTATTACAAACGGTTCATCTACATAAATTAGTAGTATCACTAGTCTTCCGTCCTCAACCTTGAATTAATGGTTGGAATCTGCTTTACTCTTGGTAAAGCCTAAGCTCATCATAAAGTTTTCCATCCTGTCATACCATGTCCTGGGTGCCTGCTTTAAACCATACAAGGATTTATTCAACATGCACACATGAGTCTGTATGTCATGTGTCTCGAATCCCAGTGGCTGCTCCACATACACTTCCTCTTTGACTATACAATTCAAGAATTTTGCCTTGACGTCCATATGGTGTACCTTCCATTTTGTTATTGCAGCCAATGCAAGTATAGATCTGTTGGAATTGTATCTTACTACAAGTGCAAATGTCTCCTCATAGTCTATTCCTTATTTATGGGAGAAGCCACGTGCCACAAATCTTGCCTTGTGTTTTTCAATGCTACCACCTACAGCATGATTGATCTTGTAGATCCACTTTGAAGTCACAACAAACTTCCCTACTGGTCTTGGAACTATCTCCCATACATCATTCTTCATAATCGACTAGTACTCCTCGATCATGGCATCCTTCAATTCCTTCTTCTTTGTTGCTTCCTCATAGTGGGAAGTTTCTTTATCAATGATGTCACATAATAGGGCCACATAATTGGAGTATGGTCTGGGTCTCTTGCTTTCTATGTGTGTCCCATATGGAGCGCCATACTTCTATGCATCTTGTATTGATTCACATGCCCATGCTGGTCTTATTTTGTGGGAGTTATTCTCATGAGGTGGATCTACAGATTCTTTTGGTTCTATAATAGCATGGTCTTCATGATCTTCTTGATTTTTTCTTCCATAACTACGTCTCTGGTTCTGGGAACTTCAAGTTCTTCAATTTCTTCAATAGGTAATTTTCTTTATTTGTTGGATATTGAATCTTTGTCAAATGTTATGTCTCTACTCATCTCGATCTTCTTGAATCCTGGGAAGTATATTCGGTAGGATTTTGATGTGTCGTTGTATCCCACAAATATTCCCTTCTTTCCTGAAGGATTTAGCTTGGTTCTCTTTTCCTTCGGGATGTGTATGTACACCGGGCAGCCAAATATTCTAATATGGTTGACTTCTTGTTTCTCTCCTGAGAAAGCTTCTTCGGGATTCTTTTTGTTCAATACATGGTGAGGTGCACGGTTTTGTACATACACAGATGTCCTTACTACTTCTTCCCATAAGTGCATCAGAATATATTGATCATGTAGCATTGCCTTCATTGCTTCCATTATTGTTCTTTCATTCTGCAATGCCATTTTGTTGAGTATTGTATGGAGTTATCAACTCCCTCTTAATCCTAGATTCTCTGCAAAGGTCCTTGAATTCTTCTGAAGTGAATTCTTCTCCATTGTCCAATTGTAGGGTCTTGATCTTCCTTTCATTATGATTTTCAACCAAGGCTTTGAATTCCTTGAATTTGCTAAATACTTCATCTTTTCCCTTCAATAAATAAATCCATGTCTTACGAGAAAAATCATCTATAAAAGAAACATAGTATACATACCCACTTAATGAGCTGGAAGACATGGGACCACACACATTCGAGTGGACTATCTCCAATATTCCTTTTTCCTTGCTTTCATTGTTGGGGAATGTATTCTTCACGTTATTTCCTTGTGCACATCCCTTGCAAATTCCTTCAATCTTTGTCTGGATTTTCGGTAGTCCTGAAACTGCTTTGCTTGCAATTTGTAGTGCTCTCTAGTGCACATGTGCAAGCCTCATGTGCCATAGCTCACTTGGTTCCATGGATTCATGGACTAATGCTTGTTCTGGTTGACCTTTCAACTTATATAAGCCTCCCTGTTGTTCTCCAATTACTGTTGCATCATTTATTGTCTTTCCTTTTGGCCACATTAAAACTTGGCCATCAACAAATGCAACCTGCATTCCTTTAGAATCTAATGTTGAGACAGAGAGAAGGTTCTTCTTCAATACTGGTACATAGAGAACATATTTCATCTTTAATGATTTTACAGAATCTAGCTTGTAGGAAGCTTCTCCACTTCCTTTGATGGGATATTGATAGTCATCCCCAAGTTTCACCTTGTGAGGTGATTCATGTTCTGATAGGTTCATGAAAGATTCCTTGTACCCTATCATGTGCTTGGATGCTCCACTATCTACAAGCCAATCATTGTTTCCATGTGTGATGGTGCCTGTGAGCGTTGATATTAAGACATATTCTTCATCACTTGAAGAATCATCCCTTTCTTCTCTGGTTATTTTCCTTGTTGGTTCATCATCTTCATTGGTGTGAGCATGATGCCTCTTCTTATTGTTTTTCTTGGAGGGTCCTTTATTTTTGGGACAATCTCTTGAGTAATGTCCCTTCATATCACATGTGTAACATCTGATACTGGAGATATCCCTTCTAGGTCCATGGTTCCTTCTGTATCTTTTTTGATGATGGTTCTCCCTCTTGTTGTGATTTATTTTAGTGTGGACCGTTAGAGCTTGGTCATCAATAGCTCCCATCTTCTCTTCTCTTGATACTAGTCGAGCTTCTTCTTGGGTGCATTCTTCCCATAGTCTGTTGAAGGTGATCATCTTCTTCTTGGCACATATTCCTTGAATGAATGAGTTCCATGACCTTGGGATACCATTCAAGGTGGTCATCACAATCTCTCCTTCATCTACTTTGTCTTCAATTGCTTCAAGTTGCTCCTTGATTTGAGATACTCTTATGAAGTAGGATTGCATGGTCTTTGAATGTTGGATCTTCACATTCTTGAGTTGATTCCTTAGTGTCATCTTTCAATTGATCTTCTTCCCTTTGAAGATCTTTGTCAAGGCATCGAACATCTCCTTAGAAGTATTCAAGGATGATACATGAGGAATGAGATGATCCTTGATGGAGTCTGCAATAATCCTCTTGGATTTGACTAAGTTCTTCTTGTGGATTGATTTTGCCTCTTCTCCCTCTGGTTCTGGAACCTCCCCATTGACATACTTGTTCAAGTCATTTTCTTTTAGGACAAGAGAGATTCTATAATTCCATGCTCAAAATTTATCATCTCCTTCAAGCTTATCCTCAAGCTTGGTATAGTTTGTCATTTTGGAATGAGAACCGCAAAAGGTAATAGAAAAGCATTAGAACTTACAAATTTGAGATGCCCAACCTGGTTCTGGATCTGGTTGACCTAGGGTTTTTTATAGAAACCCTAATTTTCCAAACTGAGAATTTTGAACTTTTGCTTGGACAGGAAAATGCACCTCCTCAAGGCGAGTTGTCCAATTTAATCCTTTGTCAGGATTGATGGAGGAAAACCCCAAAAGCTTGATGCCCTAGTTTTCTCCTAGCACTAGTGACTGGGTCAAAAATGAAAATTCTTCAAATTGAATTATGCTTCCTCCAAAATATGCGCCCTCCTAGGGCGAGTTATCCTGGACCTCTTTTTCTAATGATATGTGGAGAGAATACCTTGTACTAGGAAGCTCTAGTTTCTCGCTACTACACAGTTCCTTCTCTCATGATGGGTCTGGAACCATGTTAGAGTCTGCACTTTAATTCAATTTAGTTAGATCTTTAAATTGAAATATATACAAGCACAGCAAAACACAAAGACATAAGAATTTTACTAACTGGGTCAACCTCTCCTAGGGAGACTCAAAAATACAATTTACATTTGACCTTTGGGGACCTATTGCCCTGACTTACAGTGGAGGTTTTACCTTGATATTCTAGTATGACCAAATACAATAATGACATCACTGAATGGAGAAAAAACATCTCCGATGGAGGTACAATAATAATATAATAATATACAAATGAATATCTTTTGAAGTTACATTTAAAACAGCATACCACCCTCCCCATCTAGAGTCCTATTTTTTTCATTGTCCACTGGCCCTGGTCCCCCCATCTCTTCAAGATTTTACTCCCCCCTCAGAGTCCCCACTATCCCATATTACACCTGTGGATTCATCTTCAATCCCCCCCAAGGTTATTTATATTATGGACCCACTTGGGACATCAGTTAGGACGGTTTCTCCCCAGAATCCCTCTACTAAGGATTATAGTGGATACAATCTGAGATCCAAGTCTTGAAACTAGAAGAAGACATGTTGGGGATTGGGTCCTATCTGAAGTCTTTCACAATACTCACCTTGGCTTAGAGGTAGGAGTTCTATTATGGATTCGACCAGAGCAAAAGCTTCCATCGAGATCGGTGCAGGTAGACAGAGAAGTTTAAAAGGGTCACTTAGAGCATGAAAACCCAGAAAGGGGTTACCTTAATGTTAGTTCTCTCCATAAACGGCGGAGGATTAGGGCTACCCTCCAAAAAATTATCCCCACGTAGGCTGGTGGAAGTTTGTTGACCTCAGATCCTCATGTTTCAAAAAATTCTGGCTTCTGGAGAATACATTTTAGACGACCTCCATATACTTTTTCCAGGATGGTCCTTTATTTGCACTGATGCATCAGGACGCTAATGTGGTTTGATCACAGGGTGGTTGACTTTGCACCTTCTACTCACTAATTGTAACATCCTGAATTTTCATAAAAATTTAAAAATTTTCAAAACAGCATTAATTACGATAATTTATGATTGCGGAATAATAAATGTTGATTGTAACAGCAATTAATTAAATAGATGTTAGTACTAAACCAAATTTAAATCTGTTTAGTAGCGATGTAACAGTGACAACTTAAACATATTAACAGCTGTCGTAATGATGGTAGCAAAAGTACTAATAGAGCGGGAATTTGATGTGACACTGTTTCTTTTTGCAAAGATACTGACAGTTTGACTTTGCTGCATAAGGGTGTCCTACGAGGTACCCTGGAGCTTACTTAGCTACAACGCTAAAGCATATTGAATGTCCTATGTGCAGACGACAGGTAAGAAGTTTCAAGGCTACATGTAAAGTTCAAATTCAACGTCGTAATTAATAAAATGTTATAATTCTGTTGCGACTCACCAGAAGTGTGCAGGTATGGGTTTTATAGCTATAATTACTGTTTTAAAATGTTGTCTGACGACTCCACAATGTTTAGAACAGCATCCTCTATTTACGTCATCATGTTGAAAGTCTTGTTGTTGTAGTTCTTGTTGTTGTTATAGCAGGCTCCGTCGTCATCTTAGGATAATAAATACTTGTAAAGTATTAGTGTCGTGATTATATTACTAACCATCAAAACAAAGTAATAAGAGTCAAAGTATGGAGTTTAAGACTAAGCATGGTTTAATACAAAACAATGGCCTTGTTACCAAATCAAAATGTAAACTCCTACATTATTGGACTTTTGAAAGGGAAAGATAGACTAATGGTTATTCTACTAACCATATGGTTTTTGTGATAGACATCCTATATATTAATTCATAAGGGAAACTAATCTTGCTATAGGTTTGCAATATTTCTAAAGTTATGAAATTGCAATAATATGTTGGTCCTATGAAAAGTCTACCATATCGAAATAATATGAAATTTTGTTTTTAATACAAGGCTAAACTTATGCCTTGATTTTCTAAGTCGACAATATAAAGTTAAGTCCTATAACTACTATGTAATCGTAACTATAATGTTATTAAACTCATGAATAATCTTTTGAAACTATATCGTGAATCAATATGCACTGACATGCATTAATTGTTAACAGGGTTCGAGTACTAGTTCATTAATGTTATAGGAACTTCGAGCTACCAGGAGATTGTCCTTCGATCCTACATTGAAGTCTTGACATGAAACTCCCAATGACAAGGATCAATGCCATTCCACGTATGGTGATAACGCTGTCATGGTGAAATTTGAGACTACTTTGTAATGTTTAAGAGTTAGTACTCCTCCGAGCTGGATGTGAAAACAATCCAATGTGATCCATCGTGGAAATTGCCTTGCATGTGAAATGACTTAGCATTAATTGCAAGGGTTGTTCGACCCAATGCAATCTCGTTGGAAAGATCATGAACGTTAATTCCGATGAGATTGAACCGTTAGATTGTAACCCTATCTGTTGTCGTTGAGTTGGTTTAAGAAATTGAAATATGGTTTATTGTTTCTATTGTTTCGGTCTGTGGCCGATAGGATGCCGAAATTTCTTAGGGTTGGAAAAATTACAGGAGGTCTCGACCTCGAGTTCCATAGATACTTTTTGAGCTGCAAGCTTTAAGCCATGGTTATGGCGATGTAATATGAGACTGGCACTTTGGTTTGAGTTGATAACGTGTAGAGGGTTTCGAAACTCCTCGTTCTGAGTTTGTATGAGACATACCCAACTGTAATTTAATGGAAGTTCCCCATCTCGTTTGCATTAGAGATCTCGTCGTCTTTCTGGAGTTTGGCAAGGAACTTGGTCTCCGCTTATGAAGGTAAGCTTCGTTGAAGATATAGTAAAATTGTTATTTGGATTTTTTATTCTTTATTTAAGTTATAAACAATGCCACTATCGATTTCTAAGCTGTGGTTCTTTTGTCAGTTGCAAGGTTCGAGGACAAAATGTGGGAAAGGGTTTGGAAAGGGGAAAACAAGCTTCCATCCCTGGTAAGCTCCGGGTCTTTTGAAACCTTCGTAGGTGCTCCTTTGTTCTCTGATGATGTGGTTGATTCCAACAAAGAGAAAAACAGTCTTGCCATGGCGTCGTTTATCGGTGACTCCTTCGAAAGGGTTTTAAGTTAGTGTGAAAATCTAAGACGACAGACATTCGTTTATGTTCTCTGTGTTGATTTCGTTTTATAACATATAAATTTTGTTGCTGGAAGTGTTGATTCCTTCTTCTCAAATCTGGGATATGTATGGATGAAAAATGTTTGAACATCCACCTATGGATATGTGTTAATGTGTGAAAATTATTGGAGCTGAGGCTCATTTAACCTATGGCTAAAATCTCTGCCTTCTGGAAAATGATCACACTTTGTTTCTGTCTGGTTTTAAGTGATTTGATTTCTATATTATAATTCGTGCCTGTCGAAGTTGTTCCAAGAACACAAAACCTGTAGTGGAGGTCTGTGCAACGATAGGGTAGGTCTGTTTTGCTTAAGAAACGAAAATAACGAGCTACGCCTTCTAATGACGATTTTCACGATTTACAAATAATGTATCAAAATGAGACTAAGAGTATGAAGTACCAGTCGAGTCTGTGCAACTTGTTTAGTGAAACTCTGTAATGTATGATGTTGAAATGGTATTAAATTCGTTTGTAATGAAAACAACCGATCAAACCCTAGTTTGTGTTTTCTTGTTTAAATAGAGATTAGATTCTTGAAAAAGAACTTTTAAAAGCACTCTAGCTCGATCCAAAACCTATGTAAAATGAGTTTTTGCAAAACAATAAAAGTGGAAAAAGAAAACTAAAAAAGTTTTGTTATAAAAACTCAGTATGGAAATCGACACTAACAGTTTAAAATATCTATGGGATAAAATGACTGAAAGCATTAGAATGTTTATAATAATTTCATTTTCTGTTTGTACTATAAAATTATAGTAAATGGATATAGTAAGAAATGGAAATGGTGTATGTATGTGCAATGTGAAAACGATGTGATGACTTGTTAAATACAGTCTTGATATGATGATCACATTCATTTATTTGTTGTTATGTTATTATAATGTGAATACAATATGATTTATAGAATTATGATTTCTATATATTCCTATGTACATAGTAGTGATAAGAATGATGCAATGCAACTGTACAGGAAATAAACATTATTTGTTTTTTTATATAACTAAGGAAAACATTTAATATATATATTAAATATTATACAAAACTTTCTACAATTTTTAACTATAGGACAGAAACTGATAAACATATGAATTACTATATTTATCTATCGAATCAAAATTTCAAATTGTCTATCTTATCATCTATTCTTAATTTGCATATCTATACTGGAGTACATTGCACAAAACAGCATGGGGAAAAATATAGATACTGATTTATCAATCATTTAAACTTTAACATTCAGACTTCAACAAATTTAGAATTAGATTCTGTTTTGAAAACAGGAAACAGAGATTACTAAATATACAAAACAATTCTACCAGCTAAGATAAGGTAGAAAATTTGTAAGAACCTGGATAAATCTATAGGGAAACAAACAGCCCAAGAAGACTGTTCCACCCAACCAATTCCTAAAAATAGTCTAGTACTGTCTTAGGACCCCCGAGCCTATTCACTGAACCACCAGGAGGAAGAAACTCAGGAAATAGGACTTATTCTTGTAGTAGCAAATAACTTATGAATCTTCAATAGCTAGCAGTCCGATAGACCTGCACTGGCATCTCTGGTTCTTCTCAGAAATATGCAGACTCAAGATTGCACTTCACAACTAGCCTCCCTATTCGAACCTCTCAGTGATCACCTGATGCACATGAGGAAAATATTCTGCAGAAATATTGATTAAGTGTTGCCTGCTCAATTCGAATTTGCCTTTATAGGCTGCCTAGGCCTTTTTAGATGTTACTGGGTCATTAAATGAGTTGCCTGCTCACTCCCTCCACCTGGTGGATAATGCCACATTTTTAGGGGTAGTTGTCCCATAACCAACAGCTAGTGGGGTGATGCAACTGCTGCCATCTGTCCCATACCTTCTAACAGCTTCCATTCCTCCTAGTGGGTCAGTGAACACTCATTTAACAGTCCTCTTGGGTGTTTGTCTCCTAATTAATTTATTTAAATAATAATATTCAGTAATTACATTCATCCTTGATCCAAAACTGATCATAATTACAAAACTTTGTAATTAAATTTAACATAAAGTATTTTGCAAATAAAATAATAATTTTCAGAAATTTGGGTAGGTGACACTAATAGTTGGGCCATACTTTATTTTGTGGGGGCAGTTCTTTTTTCCCATGACATTGGGATGGCTTACTCCTTTGTTAATGTATATGGCTTGTATCAGAATTGAGAATCCTTTTGGGAACGTTTTTATGCGGTTAGTCTTCTAAAGGTGGACCATCTTATCATAGGCGTATATATGAACTTCGCCATGGGGGATGCCAAGATTTGGGGACAAGAAGCACATAAAGACCCCCTTTCTAAGTATTTCAGTAACATGATTTCTTCTCACTCCTTGTTGGATATCCCACCTATCCAACTCAGCCCGACTTGGCATAATATGAGAACTGGTGCTGCACATATAGCAAAACGCCTAGATCGGTTCCTCATTAATGAGGGAACCCTACTTTCGGAAGCCTCCATACAGAAATGGGTGGGGGTTGGAGGTGATATTGATCACCACCCCATCCTCCTTGAATTGAATCAACATGCCAAAAAAACACCGAGTCCATTCAAGTTTGACATGAGATGGCTAAAGGATATGGAATTCAATGACATGGTAGTCAAATAATGGGCCCCTTTCAACAGGGAAAAGGGCATCTCGGAAGCCGTCCAATTTAGCAATAACCTTAAAAAGATTAAAGGGATAGATATACCATGGATAGAAAACAAGTGACAAGCCATCACCAAAGAGATAAAGGATATAGAAGCAAGACTGGAGGATTATTATGCTCATTATCTGGCGGGTTTTACTACAGATGCACATAAATAGGATGTTTCTCTATTGGAAAGATGTAAGAAAGAAATTTTATTGGATGAAGAGGCCTCTTCTAGATTAAAAAGCAGAACTTTATTATTACAGAAAGGAGATGACAATACTAAATTCTCTCACAAGCACATTCAGCACAGACAGAATACCAATTCAATTTGGGATCTTCAGGACGACTCAACCACTACTCACTTGGGTTATCAAGATCTATCATAATTGGGGGTAAAACAATTCAAGAAGGTAGTGACTCTCAATATATACATATCCCTCTCCTTCATATGATGAGTTTGGTTGAGGATTACCCAAACATGCTTAATGAGGATCAGGCTCTTGGCTTACAAAACCTTGTATCCATTGAGGAACTCAGGAAAGCAGACCATTCTATGCATGATGAAAAAATCCCAGGCCCAGATAGCTGGGCTATTGAATTCTATCAATATTTCATGGATTTATTTGAGCAAGACATTTTGGTTGTCGTTGAGGAATCCATACAGAAGGGGAGAATCCTAGTTGTGTTTAATTGGACCTTCATAGCACTGATTCCTTAAAAAGACAAAGGTGTGACTTTTGGTGATTATCAATTGATTTCAGTGTAATTGTATATACAATATTAATGCTAAGGTGATTGCAAATATAATCTGAGGTATCTTATTGGATGGTATATCACAGGGGCAGAACGCCTTCCTCAAAGGAAGGCTCATCCAAGATGTTATTGGCACGGCCCAGGAAGTACTACACTCCGCCAAAATCAAAAGATCCCCGACTACTATCCTCAAAATTGATCTATGACGGGCTTATGACCAAGTAAATTGGACTTATATGCGACTGATTCTCCTTCAGATCCATTTTCCACTGGCGATAGTCAATTGGATTATGTCATCATTAGATTCGGTGTCTTTTTCAGTACTAGTCAATGCATTGGCCTTGATTTTCTTCAATCCTGAGCGGGGTCTCTGCTAAGGATTCTCGTTAGCTCTCTTACCGCTCCTTCTCGTTGTGGAAGGACTAATTCGAGCCATCCACTGAGCTAAAAACTCAGGCTCCTTCTATGGTTTTAATTTCACGCCCAATTTTAGTGTGAACCACATTCTTTTCGTTGACGACACCATGATATTTGCATAAGGCACTCAAAGGGATATTATCCATATCAAAAATATCCTTGATAGATTTGAGCTAGCTACAGGTATGATCATCAATATTCTCAAATATTCCTTATCCATAATGAATGTGGAGGTTGATCTCTCTGATTGAATATATCAACAATTCCCATACATGACAGCAAATACAGACTCAGGATTTCCTTATTTGGGTTTTTCTATTAAACCAAATGACTACGGTATTAAGGACTGGAAATGACTAATAACCAAAGTCGAAAGGAAAATACAGCTATGGTGCAACTTATGGATGTCTAAAGGTGGCAGACTAGTTCTCATCAACTCATTCCTTGAGGCTCTCCTAGTCTACTGGATGACCATAGCTCATATTCCATCCAACAATATAAATTCCATTCGGAAAATATGCAGCAATTTTATATGGAATAAATATGATAGCTCCCACACATTTCATTGGAATTCCTAGTATCGACTCACACTCCTAAAACCATGGGGAGGCTGGGGCATTAAACATTTGGCCTGCTTCACGAATGCATTAACTTCCAAAACATTTGGTGCCTCATCAAGTGTAATAACTTATGGACCACAATGATTCATCATAAGTAAATTTATCCTCTATTTATCGAGGACTAGATCTGAAGTCGTAACATCATCTATAGGAACATTTCTAATATGTGGTGTGCTACTCTTGATGCTTTTGAACTTGTAATTGATGGTCTTCAATGGAAAATAAGTAATGGGGCTTTAGTGCGACTTGGAATTGATCCATGGTTCAGTTGTGATGAAGTCTACAGTCTCCCACACCACATGATCGATCATATATAGGACAGGGGATTCTATTTTATGGAATAGGTACAGAATCTGGCTTCCACCACCTTTCATAATCAGGAATGGCTTGATGTAGACGCCATTGGTTTCAGAGACAGGGACTAACAGATATGGGACGCCTTTTTAATGAATCTTCATTCCAACTCCATCTGTCTGGTCAACATACCCGATGAAATCATATGGTATCTGAACAAGGAAGGCGGTAAGTATACTCCTAAGTTGGGATATGAGGTTGTATGCTCACTGCACGAATGTCTAGAACTTGAATGGTGGATCATGGATATCTGGAATATGGCATGTCCACTGGATGTGACTATTTGTATGGTTAGCTCTTATGAATAGGATTCATGTTTGGCACTTTATACAGAGGAATATGTATGCAGGTTCAGGACGATGTGATTTATGCAAAAGCAATGAAGAGACCATTGAACATTTGCTAATATCATGTTCATATATACAATGGATCTGGCACTTTATTTTTAGTATAAAAGGGATCAACTATGAATGGACTGGTGTAATCCTTTCTGAGGCTCTGAGATCATGGTATGAGGATCCAATTGCATCGGATATAATGGCTTTGTCATATGTCATTATATGGTCTACCTGGAATGCACGAAACTTGGCTATTTTTTAGGATAAGTATATCCCACCACAAGTCTACGCTCACAAGTGCCTTGTCATTACAGATTGTATGCTACAGAAAGCCATTGTCAAAATTCCCCAGATTATATTGGTTGAAGAGGTGGATCAATCTAATCCATGGTGCTTTTTCGACAGAGTAGCTCAAGGTAACCCACATGTGGGTGGAGCGAGTGGGATCATCTATCACTCCTCACGTCGATGGCCTAAGTTCGTTGAATCTGCAGGCCACAGTTCCAACAATCAAGCAGAATTGATGGCCATCAAATATACTCTCCTACTGGAATACTCTATTGCCATTCGTCACATACAGGTTACTGAAGATTCTCTCTTAGTCATAAATTGGTTAAAACACATATGGAGACCCAGAAATATCTTCCTTTCTACTTTCTATGAGGATGTTGATAGGATTGCGAAACTTTTCCATTACATCTCTTTTCAACATGTGCATAGAGAAAGGAACCATATGGAAGACCAGTTATCCAAGATCGGGATACATTTTGGGGATAGAACTTGGAAGCAATGGGAATGCAACAATGATAACATAATTGAAGATGATCCAGGACCAATCCCCTTTTGAGAATGTGGATACAATCTACAGGCTTAATTTTCTATAAATGTGATTGTAGCAAAATCTTGTGATGTGACAAGACTAAAAGAACAATCCATATGCCTATATGTATATGTATATGTTAATGATACAACATCTAATGAAGAAAAACAATACAATGAACTCATGTCGGGACATCCCCGAAGACCAGATTATATGATGAGGCCTAAATTTGGGTCATGTAAAATGTGTTTTCTTAATACAAAGACAGTATGATCTTTTTTCGCTGGAAAAAAATCTATGCCATCGGGTGATCCCTTGAAGACACGTCTTATTTCATTAAACTTTTGGAAAAGCTTACCTCATAATCTCTTGATATTTATTTCATAATCCTTTTGAAAAAGAAAAGATCCATAAATTGATGCATTCATAACGTGGTTTGGTAGGATAATTATATGTGAACGGATGGCATAAAAACTTTATTACATTAGAACCAAAGGAATAAAAATATTATTTACAAAAGGTCAAACTAAAAAGATCTATAAAAAAAACAAAAATAATAAAATAAAATTATAAATGAGAAATAATTAAAATATATATATTTAATTTTTTTTTAAACAAAATTTTTTTAATATCTTTTGTATTTTATTTTATTTTTTTATTTTATGTTCTATTTTTATTCACGTTATTTACATGTTTTTTGTTTTGTTTTGTAGGGGAAAATGAGATATAAAATTATTTTCAACAAGTCCAATAGAAATCCAGGGTTGGCAGGTACGGGTGGAATCTTCTATGACTCTGAAGGAAACAAGATGAAAGACTATGCCTGGGGAATCGGAAGAAGGTCTAATAATAGTGCAGAATGGTCTTCTCTAATAAAAAGCTTGGATATTGCAAGAGACGATGGCCTCATATACTTGGTTTTGTTCGGTGACTCTATGCTGGTCATCGGAGATGCAAGGAATCCAGTCAAAAATCGTAAGAGCCCTACTTCTTGTGATAATCTGCAGGGATCTAGCAACTGTAACAATCTCACAATCAAACTCTCAAGATTATTTGCAAAGAAAGAAGAGAAGCATGCACTCAATAATCACTCAGAAACACAGAATAAAGGACAATGTCAATATCATACAATGAATAATGAATGTAAAGTGTGTGTTACAATAATATATGATGAGGCATCATATAGGATTCAAATTAGCCAAGTAGGGAATTCGAATCTGAGCTCAAAGTCTAGCATGAATAACTATGGAGGCATCATCCAGTCGGTAGTATCAGTCATAAATGGTAAGAGTCAGTCAAGTGTGTCCAACTGAATCTAACATAACCATCTAGCCATAAATCAGGGAATGGAGACTCCAAGTGGGGTGCATGAGGATGTCTAAATCAAAGTCTAGCTTGGATAACAATGGAGACATCATCCAGTCAATAGTATCAGTCATAAATGGTAATATTTAGTCAAGTGTGTCTAACTGAGTCTAACAGAACCATCTAGGCATAAATCAGGGGATGGAGACTCCAAGGGGGGCGCATGAGGCTGTCAAATAGTCAAGTGGAACTCCGGAACTAGCTAACTAGAAGCTACAAGCAGTCAGCATGAGCAATCGGTGGAAAAACTACTCGATCAATGCACTAACTGAATGATAACTCTCGGTAGGTTAGATAAAGTGCCCTAACTAAGTGATAACTGAAGGTAGGTGAGTAAAGGCGCTCTAACTGACAGTGGTAGGTGAGAAAGGCGCACTTGCCATGTACAACAGTCAAGAAGGGTACATCAGGTAGGTAGGAGGCCAAATGGGGGTTGTATACAGGCTATGGAGAGCTAGAAGCAAGCTCTAGGTGCTGGGGAGACCACCATGATGATGACTGGATGCATACAGTGGCATGCAAAGCATGCAAAATATAAAAATGATGGTGTGAATATTCCAACACCCCCCCGCAAGCTATACTATGAGATAATAACCAAAAACAAAAAAATAGGGCCCTGGTGACTAAGACCAAAGGTCACCCCGTACAATCAATCTAAATAAACTAACTGAGGAAAGAGGGAAAACCCAGTGGGAAGAAAACCCTCCCTCAAAATAGACTGAAGGATGCTAATGAAGCATATCATCTCTCACCCCTGAAGGAGGTAAGTGTACTTCTTTCTCAAAGAAGGATCGATAGATCCGAAATGGATCAGGAATTTCACAAGGATGAATCCTCACATGTGAAAACTCTGATTTGGCAGATCGGGGAGCAGTGGTTGCCCATCGAAGAAGAGGATCATTAAAGTAAGAAGATGAAACCTTTCATGCTGAAAATATGATATGGATGATCGGTGAGCAGTGGATGTCCATCGAGGAAGAGGATCAACAATGTGAGAAGGATTAAACCTTCCATCCTGAAAATATGATCTAGTTGATCAAGGAGCAGTGGCTTCCCATCGATGAAGAGGACAAATAGGTGAGAGATATTCAGGTTCTTGTGGATCTGGATCTCCCATTCGCTCATCATCATCAGTTTATAGACCTTCTGGGTCCAGCATTCTCTCATCATCATCTCCATCTTCAGATTCTGAAGTTGAAGTATCATGTGAAAATGCATCACCACATCCAAACTCTAAATCTGAAATCTCATGTGAAGAAGCAAGTAAAACTGGATCATCATCATATCCAAACTCTAAATCTGAAATCTCATGAGGAGAAGCAAGTAAAACTAGCTCATCATCACTCGAAGGAGAAACATATCCAAAAATGTTCATGTCATGAAACTGCTCCAGAATATGCATGTAGTCCTCTTTTGAACCATCATGACTGTAATCAATATCAGAAGAACTAGATGATGATGGATCTTTATTTAGATCAAAGGAGGATGCAGTAGTGGAGGCCCATTTTGAAATAGGAGTTGGACAAATAGTTGCTAGATCTTCAGGTTCTTTTGCATCTGGATCTAGTATTCGCACTTCTTCGAGAGTCCTCTTTTTCTCAATCTCCTTTGGTGTATATTTTCCCTTTAGGCAACTTCCAAAGGTTCCATGAGAAAACTTGCCACTTAGAATACCATCAACCACATTCCGAGCTATCTTGTAGTTGAGATGAGATAGTCTACTCCCTTCATGAGTATGAGAGCGAAGATCAGACTCCTTTGAGAGAGGCAAGAAGTGTGAAAGCTCATAGAGTTTTGTCTCATGATTTGCAACTCCTTTTGCAATGATTTCCCCTGAAACCATGTGTTGTACCTCGACTTCATATGGAGTAAAGATCACTCTTTTGGGCTCTCCAGTATGAGTCATTTGATACACTGAAAGGACATTAGCTGCAAGAGAAGGAACATAAAGCACATCAGAAAAGTGACCATGATCAAGATCGATTCTTCCAATCCCCTGAGAGGAGACTTTAGAATCATTGCCCAAACTGACTGAAGGGCCAATAGAGCTTTCGAAACTAGAGAAGAGATGTTTGGAGGAATCCATATGGCATGATGCTCTTGAATCTATGATGAAAGAAGAATCATTCGATGCACTTGCTATGAGAGAATTACATCTTTCTTTTCCTTCGGATCTAGAAGATTCGGTATCAGGAACTTTCTTTCTTGCACATGGTGGTATAGGAAGATTGATCTTCTCAAGTAACTCATCCAACAAATCTCTAGTCTTCCTCGTGCAAGAACTCTCGGGATGAAAACCTCTAAGACAATAGGTGTACTTGGTCTTTCCCTTCTGAGAATGCTTGGTCTCCCTTGAGCTCGAAACCCCATCTGACTGGCATGGACTATCTGTAGGCCTTGTATCATTCGATCTCTTGTCAAAAATATTTTGCTTTCCTTTACCATTCGCTCTCTCTACAACTATAAGGGTTGAATCCAATTTGGGTTTGATCATTCCCACAGAGATAAACTTCTCTTCCTCTTGAGTAAGAGATTGGATGAAATCATCAAGTGAGGGAAACTTCCATCTTGGAATGGACAACCTAGCTTACTGGAAAGTAGAGACAAAAACTGAGAAGTTTTCCCCCAACTTTGAGAGAATGGAAAGTATAAGTTGCTTGTGTTCTTTCACTATCTCATATCTTTTCAACTGTGATATCAAGCTTTTGAACCTTGTGAGGAAGGAATTAATAGATTCGAAGCTGTCAGGACTCAAACATATGAGCTCATTCTCCAATTTGTGTCCTTTCATATCATCTTCTGTCCAAAAAGGGATTCAAGCTTGTCCCAAACCTCTTTAGGAGATGTAAGATCGATGACATGGAAGTGAATATCTTCATAAATTGAGAGAAGGAGGAGACCAACTGCTTCATCAAGCCTATCCAAGTACTTGGTTTTTTCAACTGCACTGAGAGGTTCTACCATCGTTCCATTGAATATTCAGGTGAAGCTATTGGATCTCATGAAGAGAGCCATCTTGGCTTTCCATTCAACATAGTTGGAAGATGTGAGCTTTAGATCCATATGAAATAGAGAAAGTCGAATAGTTGAAGAAGATTCCGAACGGGTGAATAAACCTACAAAACAAGATAATTTTTGCTGATGGATAATGCTACACTTTGACCGAACACTACCTTAAGGACACTTGGCACATAGACTAAGTCCTTCACACCTGGATAGACCTCACTGGATTTCTCCAATGAATTCAAGTAATAGCACCGGGATTTGTTGTGGAAACTCAGAGGCTTCTGGTGCACAAGTGAAAGATAGCTGCTCAAAGAAATGTTGCAACTGCTGCAATGGTTGCAATTCGAATAGTTGTTGACTGCTCTGATACCATGTGATAATCTACAGGGATCTAGAAACTATAAAAATCTCACAATCAAACTCTCAAGATTATTTGCAAAGGAAGAAGAGAAGCATGCACTCAATAATCACTCATAAACACATAATAATGGACAATGTCAATATCATACAATGAATAATGAATGTAAATTGTGTGTTAAAATAATCTATGATGAGGCATCATATAGGATTCGAATTAGCCAAGTAGGGCATTCGAATATGAGCTCAAATTCTAGCATGAATAACTATGGAGATATCATCCAGTCGGTAGTATCAGTCATAAATGGTAAGAGTCAGTCAAGTGTGTCCAACTGAGTCTAACAGAACCATCTAGCCATAAATCAGGGAATGGAGACTCCAAGTGGGGTGCATGAGGCTATCTAACTCAAATTCTAGCTTGGATAACAATGGAGACATCATCCAGTCAATAGTATCAGTCATAAATGGTAATAGTCCGTCAAGTGTGTCTAACTGAGTCTAATAGAACCATCTAGGCATAAATCGGGGGATGGAGAATCCAAGGGGGGCGCATGAGGCTATCAAATAGTCAAGTGAACTCCGGAACTAGCTAACTAGAAGCTACAAGTAGTCAACATGAGCAATCAGTGGAATAACTACTCAATCAATGCACTAACTGAATGATAACTCCCGATAGGTGAGATAAGGTGCCCTAACTAAGTGGTAAATTAAGGTAGGTCAGTAAAGGCGCTCTAACTGACAGTGGTAGGTGAGAAAGGCACACTTTCCATGTAAAACGGTCAAGAAGGGCGCATCAGGTAGGTGGGAGGCCAAATGGGGGCTGTAGACAGGCTCTGGAGTATTAGAAGCAAGCTCTAGGTGCTGGGGAGACCACCATGATGATGACTGGATGCATGCAGTGACATGCAAAGCATGCAAAATATAAAAATGATGGTGTGAATATTCCAACACCCCCCCGCAAGCTATATTATGAGATAATAACCAAAAACAGAAAAATAGGGCCCTGGTGACTAAGACCAAAGGTCACCCCATACAATCAATCTAAATAAACCAAGTGAAGAAAGAGGGAAAACCCAGTGGGAAGAAAGCCCTCCCTCAAAATAGACTCAAGAATGCTAATGAAGCATATCATCTCTCGCCCTTGAAGGAGGTAAGTGTCCTTCTTTCTCAAAGAAGGATCGATAGATCAGAAATGGATCAAGAATTTCACAAGGATGAATCCTCACATGTGAAAACACTGATCTGGAAGATCGGGGAGCAGTGGTTTCCCATTGAAGAAGAGGATCCATCAAGTAAGAAGGATGAAACCTCTCATGCTGAAAATATGATCTAGCTGATCGGGGAGCAGTGGATGCCCATCAAGGAAGAGGATCAGCAATGTGAGAAGGATGAAACCTTCCATGCTGAAAATATGATATGGTTTATCGAGGAGCATTGGCTGCCCATTAAGGAAGAGGAAAAATAGGTGAGAGATATTCAGGTTCTTGTGGTCAATACTCCTACCACACTCAATAATATTAACCATTTTTATGTCTTAATCGATTCTGAAGAATTCCATATAGTCCCGCACCCATTTTCGTGCCTCGGAATGGGAGTTGGCTACACGCTGGAGTCACATGGCCACCACATGGTTGGCATTCACGTCATTAACGCGATGGGAATACAAGGCAAGTTTTGCTTAAATGCAGTGCGTGGAGTAAGCTGGAAGCATTCCTGTCCATCTCCAGAGCCCACAACAATGGCCAACCCTGCTTCGACTTCCAACTGCCTCCTCTGCAGAAAGACTATCCCTCGCTCCGAGGGTTCAACTATTTCGGATTTCAGGAAGAAATCTCCCACGATGCATGGGAGTCAAGGTGGCATGGTTCAGATGCAACTAAGTGCGCATGATGAAGGTTTCCAAGTTTCTCGGGATAATGACTCGGCCATGAATTCTTCCCCTATCAAGTTCGATGGTGACTGTTCTAGCCCAAAACAAAACTACGGTCGCATTCCTAAATACGTAATGGATTACTTGGTCGATATGGAATCTCATATCCATTTGCTAAGAGGAGAAAATTATGAATTCAAAAGGGCCATTCAACACCTGTATACTCTGATGCAGGTAACAAACAAGGAGGTCTGTGATAGCAGCAGCAAGCTCAACGAGAAGGTTGATAGTCTCGTTTAATTCCTGGACAATGGGTGACCCTGCTCGGTTACCCTGGTTGCAATGTCAGAATTATGGAGGGAAAGATTGACAGTATGCGCACTGAGATAAGAAGTTTGAAGCAGGTTCTGTTGAAAGACCATGGCAGCATGGTTGGAGGAAAAGAACACCAGCCAGTTTCTCGTCACCAATATTAACTTGCAGTCTCAGTGGATCTTGTGGTTTCTGGGGATCTTTTTTGTTATGCTCATTATATTTTAAAATATTTGTATTCCAATTTTGGGACTTTGTATCTAGCAGCAGTAGATTAGGCTTCTTTTATATCTGCAGATGATTTCTTAATTTATTGCTTCTATTTCAAGCTTCTAGGGCAGTTTGTTCGGATATATATTTTTCATAGACTGGAATTTTGTCAAGATAGTTACAGAATTGTCAAAGATGAATGTGGAGACGTGTCAGTTTCTCTCTGTCGGGGAACAGACCTTCTCCAACACTATGTAACTCTGTTTTTCTCCTATTTTTATATATAAAATCTCCTACCCGTTCTTGTTAAAAAAAAACAAGTCCAGTAGAAACCATACAATCAACCATGAATCCAAAAGATATGTTCGGTAGAAATCATCAAAATCGCTAAACCATCCAAATCACCAAACCACTATATCATAAAGGATCATCCCAAAATACTAAGGATAAAAGAGTGCAAAAATCAAAACTTTAAGAAAACAAACCATCAACCAATCAACGCAGTAAATTCAAACAATGAAAAGGGAATTTTTCAGATTTTGAAATGGGGGATCTCTAAATTTCTAACAAAATTTTAAGGGGATCTGTTGGAGGACCAACAAGTCATTATAATTCAACTCCAACTATAGGATACTGAAACACTATGGGCTGCTGAGAATCCAAAAATCCTTATATTAGGATATTGATTCAAAATAAAATAAAACTGGGAAGAAATAAATATAAGTTAAATCAAAAGGATATGGTATAAACAATGATCTCGAGAGTGTTTGGAAGGCAAGGGGGGCATTTATTAGAAATATTGTTTGAGATGTTGTCTACTCATGGGAAATTTCTACACAATTCCATCATCCATATTTTTAACTAAGTAGGATTTAAACACACATGTTTGCATGGGGTTAGGGCACATAAGTTTTGGTACATTTGGCGATGAAAGGGACAGCGACAAGGGTAAAGGACCAGTCGCGGAGCAGATAAAGCGGAAGTTAAGCGGATAGCGCAGAGTAGTTGGTTATTTATTTAATTAATTAATGTGTCACTCTACGAAGTGGACCAAGTGTAACGGCCAAGTGAGCCTATAAATAGGAGTAGAATTGTAAGCCTAAGGGCATATTTTGTCGAGATCTTTGGGGATAGAATCTTTTAGTATGGATCTGAATCTATCTTAGGAATTGTATCTGATCTGATCTAACCTTCGGCGTATTTTTCTTTTTTCTTGATGTTGATCTGCAGATTTGATTTTGTATTGGTTCTACGGATGTATATCCATGATGCTACGATGTAAGACATACTCATGAATAACAAGAAGGAATGTTTTGTCTATGTCTATTTTACCTGTCGCAGTGTGATTGAATCTTTGTTATCACAGTATAAAAGAATGTATTATTTTGCAGCATAATTAAGTATGGTTTATGAGAGAAGTTGTAATGTCATAATAGTGTTATGTGTCCCAGATCGGTTAGATATGCTGCTATAATATGTTATTGTGTAGGATTGGCTAGTATGTTCTAATGTGAATAATGTTTAAGCTGATCTCCGAGTTTATGTTGTGATTGAGTGCGAATGATGCATATTCTCTTATATCTGCAGAAGCATGGTTCCTGCATCCCCCTTTAGATATATCGGGTGAGACTTAACTCGCTCTGTGGGTGTTGCTGGAAAGGATAAACCCTTTCTGGGCCGATTTCTATGGGAGATTGCATTTTGTTTTGTTAACAATTGTGCGAAGTGAACCCCTATCAACAAATCTGTGTCAGCAAATGGTTCTGTTGCTGGGACCTTAGTGCGAAAGAGAGAGGACATGTTGTGGCATTCGACAAAGCCAGAGATCGCGAAATGGTTTCATAAGAAGACGAGAGAATTTGTTGAGGAAGAAAATCGGAACCCCGACAACTAAGTGGTTGCAGAAGTACATCTACTTTGAGATCCACGAGGTATTTTTCTACAAGTTTCCTATACTGCTATATGAGTGGTTGGTGCAACTAACTTTCCAAAAAAAAGAACTTCCAAGGAGGTGATCCTGAACATTGGACCCCAGAACTAATCCAGCAATTGAGTAGGGTTAACAACAAAGCTTCAAGGGATATCGAGGTTTGGGTAGATAGCATTTTGGAAGGATACATTACTAAGTTTGTTGTCGACACAGTTAAATCATACAAAGAAACATAAAGGAAGTTCTTCAAGGGACCCAGAGGAAGGTATCTATTGTCGCTACAATTGTGGATCAAAATGCTCATCTGTGAAAAATGGAATATTGAATATGAAATCCGACGAGTAAAGCTCGGGTGTGCGGAGGTTGTGGGTACTGCGCAGATGCAGGTCTGATAGAATGATGTGGGGTAGATGGATATGAGCTCCGAAAAAATTGTGAGGGAAGCTGTGGAAGATTGTGGTCGCTTGAGAAGTGGAGTGAGGTTTTGGCTGGAGAAGAAGAGGAGGACTGATATAGAAAGAGAGAGTCCTACTGCAACTGGAACAAAGAACTGCGAAACGGGACCCAAAGCTACAATGTACCCAAAACCCTGTGCACTACGCCAAACTTTGGAGTAATAAACACAAGCTCTTTGCAGGGTTGTCATGCGTGTCAAAACAGTGGTAAGAGTAGTGGATATACAAATACCAGTAGAAACCAAGGATGACCAGAAATGATGTAAAGATCCCTATTTTTCAGGGTAATGCGACCGAGGATCCCGAACAATATTGGTTCTTATGTGAAGTGGTGTGGGCAGTGAAACAAGTGCAGAATGACGATATTAATAAAGTACAATTGGAGATGACCTTTAGATGTCGTGCGCTGGACTGGTATATGAATTGTATACAAGTACCTATAGGGAGTCCACAAAAAAACCTAGCAGAAATCAGGGTTGGATTGATCGACGAATTTAAGAAACTGAAGTCGGAATCGCACTATATCACAGAGTTGAATGAAATAAAACAATTCCCTAATGAGTCAGTGTGGGAGTTTGATCAGAGGTTCAAAACTCTAATGGCCAAAGTTAGCTTTGGAATGAGCGACATACAACATAAAGAATGGTTTATTGCAGGATTGATACCACACATTCGGATGGCGTTGATGTAACAAAAAATCCTATCACAACCGGAGGCATTGAAAATCAAAATGAATCTTGAAGCTTCGTCGATCGACGAAACAAGGGTTAGTATGAGCCAGATCCAGTCGCAGCTAGCAAATTTGACTATCTAGCTACAGGAGATTAAGAAAGGAAAGGAATTTCGCAAAGAGGTATGGTGCAGTCAATGCAAGTCTGAAGGACATCACAAAGATCAATGTCCTAAATTCCATGAATATTTACAGTCTAGTGCACCAAATCTGCTCAGTCAAGGAGGAATTCCCTTGTGTCGAATTTTTCAAACAAGGGGACATCACTTGGAGGAATTTGTGTACCTAAAGAAGGTTGTGTCGAAGTAGGTTAACCTATTCTATAACTTATGTCGATCTGTCGTTCATGAGGAGAAATATTGCAGATCATATGATTTTCTCCAAGAAAGGACTGTGGATACTTGTTTCATGAAGGGAGACAAGAAACCTCCTGCACAACTGCAACCACAGTACAATCAACCACAACCGCGGTATAATCAACCACAACCGCATTATAATCAGCCACAATACAATCAGTCGAAGCTGCAGTATAACCAAACACAGTATAATCCGCCACAATATAATCAGTCGCGAGGTGGATTCAGAGGGGGATTTCACGGTGGTCGTGTCGGAGACCTTGGTCATGTAGGAAAATTTGGTCGAGGTCGAGGACCAGTTACATGCTATAATTGTGGACATATGGGACATTATCAGAGAGATTTCCCAAATCCAACCCCTATGTACCTATTGTCGTGCATCCGATCACAATGTCAAAGGCTGTCCTCAGTTGATTGCGAAGTGGAAAACAAAGAATGCGCCACAACCGCAACCAAATCCCAACTTAAATCAAAACCAAATTCCTAACCCAAATGTGCAGAAGATCTCAACTGAGATAAGAAGTCAACCCGTGAATGTCGCAGTGCTAACTAGAGGAGGAGCAAGGACAGGAGAAGATAGGACACTACCAAATGTCTGGTCTACAACCCAGAAGTAGGTTCGATTTGATGCAGAAGTAGAAAAGGAAACCTTTTTGGAAGCACGCGATGTGATGAGAAATAATAATACTAAGTTTCCACCTATAGTCCACAAGGAACCTGTCTTTGAGATGCCACCGATTTTTGATATGACGAATTTGCAGAGGTCATCAGGGAAGGTTAGTACTCTGAGGAATTTTATGGAAATTTGTTTGACGTTAGCGATGATAGTTTTAAACCTTAACAGTGCAGTAAAAACTCATACAGATTCTTAACCATTAATAGAAAATACACAATGGCACATGCATAAGACAGAGATTTTCACCTGGAAACCCTTAACCGAGAAAAAACCAGCAAAACTTAGAGCCGCACAACTCTTTTCATTATTTGTTTTCTTAACCATTTACAATACAATATATGGTATTCGCAGCATCTAAAACCCTAATTCGTTTACCCTAAATTAGGTTACAACCCTAATCCATTTACCGGGATTAGATAGAATACAATGGGACGAAACGGCAAAAAAGCAAAAACAACCCAAAACTACTGGGGAGGGGATCGTGGTGTACACGCACCCACCATGTGAAGAGATATAACACACCCAACATTGTCCCACTTGTTGTTCTCTTCACATACATGAGAAATTTATGACTTCAACAGTCCAGGGAAACAATTCCCATGTTCTCTTTACACCAAGAGAACTTTTGAGTACTCACAGACTTTGTCAAAGAGTCTGCAACATTTTCCAAAGTATCAACCTTCTCCAGCAATACTTTGTTTTGTTCAACCATGTCTCTGACAAAATGGTACTGCACATCAATGTGCTTTGTCTTCGAGTGATAAGCAGGGTTCTTTGCCAGAAAGATTGCACTTGAGCTATCACAGCCTATCTTCACTACATTCTGAACAAAAACGATACCTGAACACAACCTTTTCAACCATACAGCTTCCATACTTGCATGGGTAGCTTCCATGTATTCAGCTTCTGTAGTTGAGAGTGCAACTACAGCTTGTCTTCTACTCATCCAACTGATTGCTCCTCGAAATAGTTTAAAAACGTAGCCACTTGTAGATCTTTTTTGATCAAGATCTCCATCCCAGTCAGCATCAGCAAATCCTTGTATATATATCTCTCTATTTAGTCTAGGTCTTCCTAGGTAGCATATTTCAAAATCTGAAGTGCTACGCAAATACCTGAAGACCCTCTTTACTGCAGTCCAATGCTCCTTTCCTAGTTTTGACATATATCTGCTCAAACTCCCACTGCATGAGCTATATCTAGTCTATTACAGACCATAGCATACATCAAACTTCCAACAGCACTAGCATAGGGAACATGAGACATGTCCTCTACCTCTTCTTGTGTCATGGGACACTGTTCTACAGATAACTTTACACCTACAGGAATGGGCACCTTCACTAGTTTGCTTTCCTGCATATTAAACCTCTTCAATATTGTCTCAACATATTTCCTCTGATTCAACCAGAGTTTCCTGTTTTCTTGATCTCTTTTTATTTCCATGCCCAAAATAAAATTTGCAGCACCAAGATCTTTCATGTCAAATTCAAATGACAACTGATTTTTCACATCCTTGATGATTTCCTTGTTGTTTCCAATTAGCAACATATCATCAACATACAATATCACATAAATAAAATGATCACCAATTAGTTTGAAATAAACACAGTGATCAGCTTTGCTTCTTGAGAAACCAAGTCCCATTATATAAGTATCAAACTTTTGATACCACATTCTTGGAGATTGTTTCAGTCCATAGAGGGACTTTTTCAGCTTACAGACAAGCTCCTTTTTACCTTTCACCACAAACCGTTCTAGTTGCCTCATATAGATTTCTTCATTAAGTTCTCCATGTAGGAATGTCATCTTCACATCCATCTGCTCTACTTCAAGATCAAAATCAGCAGAAATAGATAAAAGAAATCTAATAGAAGTCAATTTTGCAACAGGTGAGAAAATCTTACCAAAATCAATGCCCTCAATTTGGGAATAACCTTTCGCTACTAGTTGAGCCTTGTACTTCTCCACTTTAACTGCTGCATTTAACTTCTTCTTGAATACCCATTTGCTTCCAACAAGTTTTCTTCCTTCTGGCAACTCAACCAGATCCCATGCCTCATTTTTGTCCAAGGCATCCATTTCTTCCATCATGGCCTTCTTCCATAGTTTACTATCTTCTGAATCCATTACCTCTCTAGCAATTCTAGGATCATCGTCAGTAATAGATAACACAAAATTAGAGCAAAAATCAGGTGGACTATACCTTTCAGCTTTCCTTCTTACTCGGCCAGATCTACTCAAGACCGGAGTCTGTGGTTTCGCCTCTTCATCTGATTCAGACAAATCTACCTCTTCATCTGATTCAGACGAATCTGGTTCCTCAAATAAACCACCTCTTTTATCCTTAATATCAAACTGTAGTTTCTCTGGATCCTTTTCCTTTGGTGCGTCTTCAATCCTGGAAGTGTTTTCAACTTCTCTGAAGATCACATCTCGACTGTAAACTACTTGCCTTTTTACTGGGTTCCACATCTTGTAACCTTTCACTCCATCCTTGTAGCCAATGAAGATACATTTTTCTGCTTTATTATCCAACTTGCTCCTTTTTTCCTTTGGAACATGCACAAAAGCATCACACCCAAACACTCTGAGATGCGAGAGAGAGGGTTTCCTACCAGTCCAAGCCTCATGAGGTGTCTTGTCAACCAATGTTGATGTGGGTGTCCTATTTACCAAGTAACACGCAGTGTCAACAGCTTCTGCCCAGAATTGTTGTGTTAGCCCTGCACCACTGAGCATACTCCTTGCCTTTTCCATCAGCGTCCGGTTCATCCTTTCTACAACCCCATTCTGTTGAGGTGTGTATGGAGTAGTATTTTGCCTTGTTATTCCACACATCTTACAGAACTCCTCAAATTCATTTCCACGGAATTCTCCACCGTTATCTTTTCTCAACACTTTTATTTTCTTTTCAGTTTGATTCTCTACAAGAGCCTTAAATTCTTTGAATCTATTAAAAACCTCATATTTCTTACGCAGGAAATAAATCCATGTTTTTCTTGAGAAATCATCTATACACAGATTTACCTAGTGATGGAACAGGCACAGGTCCAAACACATCACTGTGTATTAACTCTAAGATTCCTTTAGCTTTTACAACACCAGATGAGAATCTTACCTGATTATGTTTACCATATAAGCAATGTTCACAGAAATAAAAATCTAGTGTGTAATCAGACATGCCTTCAGCCATACTTTTACCTTGTAATAGTCGAAGACCCTTCTCTCCAATATGTCCCAACCTTCGATGCCATAGCGTTGTCTTCTCACTAGAGACAGTAAGGACTCTGTCTCCTTCATTTTTACCCTCGGGAACAATGGTACTGTTACATCCATTATTAAAAGTGCTTCCCAACAACTTGTATAGAGTTCCAATCCGAACTCCCCTCATCAGCACCATTGATCCTCGAACCATCTTGCATGTGTTCTTCTCAAACATAGTTTTCACACCTGCATCATCCATTTTACTTACAGATATGAGATTTCTAGCCAATTTTGGAATGTGCAGAACCCCGAGAAGAGTTCTAACCCTTCCATCTTTGAGCAATAGCTTGATCTTTACTCAACCTATGATTTTCTCCACTGAGTTGTCTCCCAGGAATACATCACCTCCATCATACTTGTCATATTCAGAAAACCACTCCCCGTGAGGAGTCATATGAAAATATGCACCTCAGTCAATCAACCACGAATCATGCTCTGCATGTGTACTTGAAGATGCCAAGTACACATATCCTCCTTCCTCTGTAGATTCTTTCCCATTTGTGGATGGAGCATCATTAGATACTCTACTTTTATCAATATTTTTGGATTTACAGTCCTTCTTGTAATGCCCAGCTTTACCGCACTTCTAGCATTTTCGTACAGAAGGTCCTGGAGATTTAGATCTCCCTCTAGATTTAGATCTGCCACCTGAAGACTTATTTTTATATTTGTCTCCAAGGAGACCTCTCATAAACAAGGCATCCTTGGTTGAACTATCCATGGATTTCCGCCTCATTGCCTCCGATAGCAGGGATGCAACCACATCATCAAAGATTAGGTTGGTTGCGTTACTCCCAACAGCTATAACCAGACTATCCCATGAATCTGGTAGAGAGCACAACAAGCTAATACATTTTTCATCATCAATAATCGTAATACCAACAGATGTCAACTGACTTACCAGAGTATTGAAGGCATTTAGATGCTCTGACACAGAGTCTCCTTCATTCATTCTTAGAAGGTACAATTTATTTCGAAGAAATAACTTATTTACCAGGGACTTTGACTAATGCAAATTTCCCAGCTTATCCCACAGTTTCTTTGCACTGTCTTCTCCAGATACGTTCACCAACACCAAATCTGAGAGGCAAAGTCGAATCGTGCTCCTTGCTTTTCTTTCCAGCTTATACAATTCTTCTTTTGCCATACCAGTGGGCATGGTACTCGAATCTACTGCGATCCATTGTTCGCTATCTACCAGAAGATCTTCCATCTTGAGCTTCCATGGCTCAAAGCTCTGACCGTTAAATTTCTCAATCTTGATTCTAGAAGTGCTCGCCATTCTTTCAACAAAAGAATCACAGCTGCAAAGCTCCCATTGAAACCAGGTTTATCACAGATCCAAGATCTAGCCAAACTCTTGGAAACAAAGGCATCCCTCTGAACCCAATAATGCTCTGATACCAAATGATAGTTTTAAACCTTCACAATGTAGTAAAAACTTATACAGATTCTTAACCATTAACAGAAAATACACAATGGCACACGCATAACACGGAGATTTTCACCTGGAAACCCTTAACCGGGAAAAACCAGCAAAACTTAGAGCCACACAACTCTTTTCATTATTTGTTTTCTTAACCATTTACAATACAATATATGGTATTCGCAGCATCTAAAACCCTAATTCGTTTACCCGAAATTAGGTTACAACCCTAATCCCTTTATCGGGATTAGATATAATACAATGGGCCGAAATAGCAAAAAAGCAAAAACAGCCCAAAACTATTGGGGAGGGGATTGTGGTGTACATGCACCCACCATGTGAAGAGATATAACACACCCAACAAGCGAAGGATCAAGACGCACTAGAAGAGATAACTAGATTATTGTATCGACAGGAAGACAGACGACAGGATCGGATAGTAAATCGGTTGCACAGGAAAAAAATGGGAAGATAAATGAGGATGAATGCCCAGATTGGCGCATATGATGTAGATTCCATTATCTTGGATCTAGGATCAAATGTGAATATCCTAACAAAGAAAACCTGGGAAATTATGGGGAAACAACAGTTGGTATGGTCTCCTGTGCAACTTCGATTGGAAAATTAGAGAAAGGTTACACCAATTGGTCAATTGCCTCATCTACCTGTCGAACTAGAAGGACAAAAGACATACGCAGTTTTTGACATCATAGAGATAGTCGACAACACAAGCCCATATCATGTGCTATTGGGAATATATTGGGAAATGCAAAATCAAGTCATCATCAATTTTAAGAAAAGGACGATGTCTTTTGAGAACCGCAACATGAGGGTCATCGCCCTGCTTGATCCACTTGAAGGGAAAATATATGTCGAACCAATGAGGGATGAGTTCTGTTGACACAAACCTAGTCGACAGGGGTTCCTCACTCTGTCAACATCCAACCCACAGCGATCTCCCTGAGCACCGGTCCAGACAGGTTTTACCCTGTCCAGCAACATCTACAGAGCAGATGAAGTCTCACCCAAGATGTTCAAGGGAGAGCTGATGGAACCATGTTTCCACCAAATGAGGAAGGACCCTTGTGCATCCTCTTATCAACTTATCGCAGCATTCAAAAACAAATCTAACAGTTCCACTTATGTATTTAGACAAAACCGCATCATCATTCAACAGATCTTATTGTTAAATAAACCATTAATGTGCAACAGATCTAGCAGTAAAACATCATTTGGAACAAGGAAACATTGCATTATTCATGTATTCAAATCGCACATCACATTCATAGCATGAAAACAGAAAGAGACATAGTAATTATGCTCAAAATCATATCATATTAACCTTCACAACAACCCATAGATACAACAATATAGTTCTTCCATCGCATACCCAGATTAACAGACAACATCCAGCAAAATCATCCATGCTCAACTGTCTCTTTTATTCATCGATCGACATCCTCTCTCAACACTTACAATGCTATGTCTATTTATAGTCTTGCGCCTTTACATTTTCGATCCACTTAGGCAACCACCTAACTTCTTCTTAACAATCTCTACAAAAAGGATGACCCAAAACCCACATATTGCAGTCCAAATGACCCAAAACCCGCATATTGCAGTCCAAATGACCCAAAAGTACGTAAACTTATTGACTTGCATGTTGCTTTCCTTCTTGCACGGCATCTTTGACCCTTCGCAGCATCCGGGATGTTGCGCAGCTAACTCATCCAAACCGCCTGCCAACAAGTTCACATAAGGATGGAACAATGTCCACAACATTTTAGAATATTACATCAATCCCACCGCCGATGGATAATTGGGGTGGCAAAGTATCAGTTCAGCAACGTCATGCTTCGACGAGGCACTAGAAAATTAGTAGAATCAGTTGCATGAGGTATGATTTAGAAAGTGTGCACGAATCACTTAGTCATTGAGATGGGTAGGGACAGAAGTATGTGGTTTGCCGACATACGAAGGATTACCCAATCTGGCAATATTCCTCCATGAATTTGAATACAAGGTATCAGGACCACAACGACTGTTGGAGCTAGAAGAAGCATTAAAGGCTACTCCGGAAAGATGGTGGGTTGCGCACAAGTCCTCGATAACGAGCTGGAAATTATGTCAAAAATTGATGGAAGTCATATTTGGGGAGAATGAATACTACATAGGGAAGAAATACAATGGAAGGGGTGATCCAAGGGATCATCTAGGAGAGTGTCCAATCGCATGGGGAATGAGGCTGAAGCAAGAATGGGTTCATGCGTTCATCCATACGTTAGATGAAGTACCTCGGAGCTGGTACATCGCAGTAGAACTATGACGAGGATCAACTACGTGGGAAGAATTGACCAATAGTTTCAGTCATACATTCAGCTTCGCTGAAGAGAATCCTTCCATCCACAGTTCACTATAGAAGATTCGTGAAAAGGTACTCGAGACAGTTCCGACAAAAAGACCAATGGGACTACCATGGACTGTGACACCGGAAATGATGATGCAATGTTATAATGTGTCGAGAGGACCTGATGACGAGGAATATCCTAGAGTTGTCTATGTCCCGGAGTCCGAAGGAATCCGCGATGTCGAAGCACCAGATATTCCATTCGACAAATTCCAACAGCTGCTAAAAATTAAGAAGGTCAATATTGGGTTGGCAGAAAATCCCTAGTTTTCTAGTATTGTAGATTACTGGGATGACTCAAAAATTGGAAAGGTCACTAATATATTGCATGAATTTCAAGACTTATTCCCAACAAAATTTTATAAAAATGAAGGGCATTTCCGGGGACATGGGTGAGATGAAGATCCCTCTTAAACCTGATGCTAATCCAGTGAAGCAGTGACCTTATACACTAAATCTCAGATACAAGGAGCGGGTGAAGGCTGAGATAGATAGAATGTTGGATGTAGGGATCATTGAGCCTATCGAGGAGTCGGAATGGATCAGTCCAATGGTCGTCCAAGATAAAAAGACTGGCGAAATTCGGATTTGTGTCGATTTAAGGAAACTGAACGATGCATGACTTCATGATCCATTCCCTACACCCTTCACCGATGAATTACTTGAAGGCGTTGGAGGCCAGTAGGTATACTCATTTACAGATGGATTTTTAGGATACCACCAGATTAGGATTGCGAAATAATATCGACATAAAACCACCTTCGTGACAGAACGGGGATTCTTTAAGTACACAGTGATGTTGTTTGGTATCAAGAATGCCCCTATAATCTTTTCAAGACTATTCGTCATTGCGTTCAAAGATTTCATCCACAAGTTTCTGGCGGTGTATATGACGATTGGACTGTGTATGGATTGGTTAAGGACCACGTTGCGAACCTCAGGATGATGCTGGAAAGGTGTCAACGGCATCATATTTCACTGAATTTAAAGAAGTGTATTTTATGTGCACCCTTTTGGTATCCTATTGGGACATATCGTATGAAAGGAAGGTATCTTGGTTGACCCAGCGAAGATTCTGATCATTGTCGACTTACCAGCACCGACGACAGTAAAGAAGCTGAGGGCGAAATTGGGACATACAGGATATTACAAGAAATTCATAAGGGGGATATGTAGCGATTACTGCACCTACGTAGAAGTTGTTGAAGAAGGATGCAAAGTTCGAGTGGAATGAAGAGTGCCAGAAGAGCCTCGACATACTAAACGAAAATATGGTCGCAGCACCAATATTAGTCTTCCCCGACTGGAAGAAATAATTCCATGTCCATGTAGATGCTTCATCAGTACCATTGGGAGTGATATTGGACCAACCGGGAGAAGGATCGATTGACCATCTGATCGCATTCGCAAGTCGTAATTTGTCCACCGTAGAGAATAATTATACAATGACAAAGAGAGAAGGCCTGGCAATGGTATATGCACTACAAAAATTCTGACACTATCTGCTTGGAGGACACTTCAAGATGTCTACTGACCACTCAGCATTAAAGTACTTAGTCAACAAGCCTATGTTGGGGGGGAATATCTGCCGATGGTTACTGATATTCCAGGAATTTGATTTCAAAATAATTGTGAAGCCTGAACAACTAAATGCAAGACCCGATCATCTGTCGAGAATTGAATCAGGCAAAGAACCAAGGAGCATCGACGAAGGCTTTCCCGACGCACAGCTATTTAGGATTGAAATGGTTGATGACCATTATGAACAGATTATTCAATTCTTAGCGACAGGAAGAGAACCTGAGGATTTCACTACCAATTAGAAAAAGTAGTTAGTCATCGAGGACGCGGATTTCCAGCTAACCACAGGAAAACTATACAAGATGGGGCTATATGAAGTTCTTTGTCGCTGTGTCCTACCGCATGAACAAGAAAGAGTGTTGGAGGAAGATCATGATGGGATCGCAGGAGGACATTATGGAGGGAGCGCAACTGCCAGGAAGATACTTAGGGTTGGTTTATGGTGGCCCACATTGCATGGTGACGCAGCAGATTATGCCAAAAGCTGCGACATGTGTCAAAGAAGAGGGAAACTATCGCAAAGGGATGAGATGCCACTAGTGCCTCAATTCACGTTACAACCCTTTGAAAAATGGGCAGTTGACTTCATTGGACCCATCAACCCACCAGGAAGAAGAACAGGTTCGAGGTACATAATTACTGTGACCAATTACTTGACGAGATGGGTTGAAGAGACACCAGTTAAGGATTCCACAGTTGCGACAGCAACAAGATTTCTCTTCGACAATGTGGTCACCAGATTTGGGTGTCCAAATATATTTATGAGCGATCAAGGGACACAATTCATCAATCAAACCATCAGATCCATGACTAAGGAATTTCAAATTCAGCATCGAAGGAGTACTCCATATCACCCACAGGCGAATGGCACAGTTGAAGCGCTAAACAAGATATTGGAGCATGCGCTCACCAAGGTGTGTAATACAAACTGTGACGACTGGGACTTGAAGATTCCGGCAGTATTATAGGCCTGCAGAATGACATGAAAAAGATTGACAGGCCAGACCCATTTCAGTTTAGTATATGGACAATAAGCGGGGATGCCGATGTAATACATTGTCCCTAGTCTGCGCATTGCAGCAGCGACAGGAATGAACGATGACGGATCCATTAAAGAAAGATTGGCGCAGCTACTATAACTTGAAGAAGATCGCTTCATCACGGGATTTCATCAACAGGTAGAAAAAGATCAATAGAAGGCATGGCACAATCACCACGTAAAGTAAAATCACTTTCGTCACAGAGATATGGTTCTGCTATACGACAGTAAGTTTGCGAAGCACTGAGGTAATCTCCAGATGCATTGGCTTGGTCCATACATAATAAATTTCATTACTGAAGGAGGTGCAATTCAATTACAAAAGTTAGATGGAATACTGTTGACAAATTTAGTGAATGGGAGCCGGCTAAATCCCTATCGGGATACCCCGGCGCACATCGAGTGAGAAAGTGAACAAGTCGAAGAAAAAAAAATGAATTTCGGGAGTCCGTCGACAACACTGCGACAAGGATCAAATTCATATGTTTGTCGAGGTAATAGAGACGAAGTTTGAAACGATGATGAGGTTTGGGGCCTGTCGAAATTCAGCGAGGTGTGAATGGATCAAATCAGGTAATAAATGCAGCAGTTAAGACGCGGAGGATGACAGCGCAAGTGGATGAAGGCGCATTTAATGCCCAATGAGTGCACAAGATTCAGTAAATCAATGAAGGATTTAGAAATCATTGTCCAAGATCGACTCAATGGAGGGGAAAATGGAAACCAAAGCTATAAATGCATGCACAGATGGACAATTCGACTCATTTTGCATTGCGAGAATTGGTGAAAAAATTGCAAAATAGAGCCGAGCGAAGACTGAGTTCAGAGAATTGTGATGGTGCAAGTAATATCCAGTACTAGCACGCAGGAACGACCCAAACCAACGGAAATTGTCCATGAGAAACCGTAGATTGCATTAGTGCGGATAATCAGAAACAAGATAAGAGCCACTCGACTGGCGGATACGGACCGAAGAACGAAGCATACTCGCATCTCGGCACGGGTTGTAGCTACAGTAGGAGAAGTGAGCACATCAGGCGTCGTAGAGGAAGAAAGGACATCAAGAGGACGGCAACAAGTTCAAACAGTAGCGGAAATACCGGCGTATGTGTCTTCATGGAAAGAAGGGGATCCAGCGATTAGACTTGGAGAGAACGCCAAGTACACCATATATGAGCCAGCGACACCAGAGGGTGTTCGCACCACAGGAGATGTATTGCAGTGATTGCAAAAACTGCAATACATCGACCACAATATCTTGGCATATCCAGAGTGCACCCAAAACACATTCGTCGACAAAGCGCATGATGATGGAGGTCCAATCACGAGGGATCCAGTGCAATGGTAATTGGGCTTGTAGCGCTCAAGGATGTTATCTATCATCCACATGTCGCATTTAGGGTGATCGACGGAGGTGAATACATGTATAAAGAAACTGTTGGTATGCTTTCATGGCAACTACTTATGGTTGGACACGAAGATTGTGATCACTATGGATTTGATCACGCGGATCACTAGGTTACCCAAGTCAGGGGTAGACCCATCGCAGTACTTCTAATGGAAGTATAACGACAAGAAACTAGCTGCGAAGATGAAGGCGAAGTATGGGGTGTAGAAAAACACCCAGTGATATATGATCGACACAATTAATGATCGAGTTGTAAGGCTCACGGCGAAGCTGCTGGAAATCAAGATTGTGAGGAAAAATAGCCCCAATCAATGCACATCAGGGATGATCGCATCAGTGGTAGAGTGTGGCCGGAGTTCAAATGAACTAGTCATTGTTTCTACTTAATGAGCTGATGGAAGATGCGATGGTGACACAAGAGAAGGGTAAGCCCTTCACTTACTCATGGCTCTTATTATTTATTGCGCTAGTCACATGGATGGAGACACCGCAATACCAGGGTATGGAGACCAATATAGAAAAAGTGTGTCAAGGGGAACGATACTAGAATCTTTGAGCATTGAACGAAAAAGAATGACAAAAAAGTAACAACATCCAATTCTTCATTTATTTAGAATAATTGTGCACAGAAGCGGTGAATGTTCCACGACTAATGGAGACTGTAGCAAAGAAGTATCGTAGAATCATGAAGCTCACTATGGGTTCGCAGGAGATATTCATCTAAGCGCGCGCAGATCCAGATAACCAATGGCTCAAGACGCAATACAAGTTGAGTGAAGAAGAATTGGATGCCATAGTAGAGGAATGGCAAGATGAGTGGAAAGTACCAGTTAGCGAAGTCCAACTGTCGGACCTTGAGGATGGTCAGTCGATAGATGTGTTGAAGACACAACCAGAAGCAAAGGAATCAGATGAGGAAGATGAAGGTGTAGATGACCATTCGTGCACCGCAAACCATGATGGGGCATCGACAGATACCCAGACGGATTCAGAGATAGAGGCTAAACGACAGGAATCCAGAACGAAGCACAGAATGGAGGTAGGTGAGGGGATTACTACTATCGTCCTCCCCAACGAACAAATGAATCATTTTCTTGAAAATATAACGACTGTGGCATAGGAGAACCACGCAAAAGTCACATAGCATGCGACAGAATACTTTCACCAAGTGTCGCATTTATTGCATACGTTGAGCACTGCAATCATGGAAACAAGGCTACAATCGGGGAAAGTAGAGCCAAGCGCATCAGAAGTGCACCAGGTCGATGTGGATATCGATACCCAACGGTGGATCATACAGGTGTTACCTACTGCGATCATGACAGGAAACAAAGACTTGGATGTTGCGTTGCAAGGACTAGACACCATTAGCATCGACTTAAACATGATGCCCATGTTTATGCTGCAGTGCACTCACACTGCAGTGAGTTAAGAGATCAATGACCGCAAAGAAAAAGTGGAAGGTACGAATCATTGAAGAGGAGGTTAAACGCCTCCATGAAGAAAAAGAGGTGGTCATGAATGAAAGGGAAAAGGCGGTGGATAATAGGAGGAGATTGGAACATGCCATCTCCATGGCATGTAAAGACACACTAGAGATAGGAAAATACATGTTTATGGAATCCAAGGCACTGAGGTTGGGTGCACTCATCCCAAATCTTCGGAAAGCAAATGAAGAATTGTAGACAAGGGCGGTGTTGAACACACCACCAAAACAGAATGAAGAAACAAAGAGCACCATTGAAGAGGTCGCGACAGAGATTAAGGAAATGGAAAAAGAGGTGCAGAACATCGCAGAAGAAGTATCACAATTTTGGGGAAGTCTCATGTAGGACAAGCAGTTGCACTAGCTCAATGTGCAACTAGGCGAGGCAGAGGCATAGTTAGAGGCACTAAGGGGATCGCTTAAGGAGATGCCCCTACTGGCACAGATGACGAAGGAAACATAATTGAAATAATTATAGCATAGTGTCAACGAGGCGCAAATGAGGTAGTAAAGAATAACGGCGCAGTTGGATGAGCTGCAGACAAAAGCGAATCAACTGGAGGTTGAGGCGATGCCAGTAATGAGACAGCTGAAGGAAAATCTGGGGAAAGTGCAGCAGATAGGAGGCGATCACCCGACAGAGAAAGAAGTTGAAGACTGCGCAACACTCAAAGTTTCGGCCAAGGAAGTTGTCGACCAGATCAAGGAATCTTACAACGAGTTCAAAATGCAGGTGAATGCACCAACAACATCCGACTGAGGTGGCTCGAGGGAAAGCCACAAGTTTGTGTTGGGGGCCTATTGGCATGGGGTCAAGGCGCATAATTTTTAGTACATTTGGCGATGAAAGGGACAGCGAAAAGGGTAAAGGACCAATCGTGAAGCGGATAAAGCAAAAGTTAAGCAGAGGGCATGGAGTAGTTGGTTATTTAGTTAATTAATTAATGTGTCACTCTGTGAAGTGGACCAAGTGTAATAGCCAAGTGAGCCTATAAATAGGAGTAGAATTGTAAGCCTAAGGGTATATTTTTTCGGGATCTTTAGGGATAACATATTTTAGTATGGATCTGAATCTATCTTTGACATTGTATCTGATATTATCTCACCTTCGGCGTCTTTTTCCTTTTTCTTGATGTTGATTTGCGGATCTGATTTTGTATTGGTTTTACAGATGTATTTCCATGATGTTGTGATGTAAGACAGACTGATGAATAATGATAATGAATGTTTTTTCTATGTTTATGTCTCTTTTACCTGTCGTAGTGTGATTGATTATGTGTTATCGCAGTATAAAAGAATGTATGATTTCGGAGCATGATTAAGTGTGTTTTATGAGTGAAGTTGTAATGTCGTAGTAGTGTTGTGTCTCGGAACGGTTAGATATGCTTCTATAATCTTTTATTGTGTAGGATTGGTTAGTATGTTCTGATGCGAATGATGGTTAAGCCGATCTCTGAGTTTACATTGTGATTGAGTGCGAATGATTCATGTTCTCTTGTATTTGTGAAAATGTGGTTCCTACAGCCCCCCTTAGATATCTAGGGTGAGACTTCACTCGCTCTGCGGGTGTTGCTGGAAAGGATAAACCCTTTCTGGGCCGATGTCTACGGGAGATTGCATTGTGTTTTGTTGAAAATTGTGCGAAGTGAACCCATGTCGACATATTTGTGTCAACAACACACATTTTCTATCTAATAGGGTCCAATTCATAAGGATTCAAAACTAGTATGCACCAATGGATTTTACTTAACCTTGTTCCACAATAAAATCCAACTGATGTTTTTGAAAGACCTTCATTGCCAAGTATTCTAATTAAAATATTTTCAAATTGTTCCCTACTTCTTTTGTATGGCCAACCAAGATTTATTTATTTTCTCTTATAGATATAATAGGTAACAATAGCATGATTTCAAGGGAGTGACCTCATCATCATCAAATATCCTTATGGCTAGATATAGAACATTTAGTTCCAAGTACACAGGGAGAATTGCATCTTTTCCATAAACTAATGAATAGGGAAATTTCCTAGTGCTTTCTTTAGGTATAATTATACTGGCCCATAGTGCATTTACCATTTTTGTGTGCCAATATCTCTAGTTCCCTAAGATGATTTCTTGAGAATCTCGATGAGATTTTTTTATACAACTTTTCTACTACCATTTCCCTAAGGGAAATAATTTGAGTATTTCCCCAAAATAATGCATACCTTCCATAAAAATAAATAAACTTTGATCACACAAAATGATGAAATTCCTTGGGACACCAAACATGGACACAATTTTTTCTTCTAAAAATTGGATAAGTTTATAAGAATCAACAACCTTCAAAGCCACAGCCTCTGTCCATTTTTTGAAATAATAATTTGCAGATAGAATTTACAAATGACCCTTGCTAGTCTTTAATTTCATGGGACCAATGACATTTAATCCTCATTGTGAAAAGTGAACTTCTATGGCAATGTTTTTCAAGGATAGCATATATCTTCATTTTTCCCAAAAAAATCGAGAAGAAAACAACTCCTCAGTCTTTTGTATGTGTTTGTTAAAAGGGTGGGCTAGTAAAATCCAACTCTAATTAACTTATGAGCAATGACCAATGGGTCAAAATGAACACCACATACTCCATCATGCATTTCTTTCAAAACTTCATATGCCTTTAAAGGCCCCATACATATTAATAATATACCATCAAAATTTCTCTGAAATAGGACTCTTGGAATCAATCGGTAATGAATATCTCTCATCTCTAGGGCCCTTCATTCCGTCGATGACATTTATAGTAGAAACTATCTAAATTTCAAATCTAACACACTATCCTTGTATTGATCCAATATTTCTATTAGTGGATCCAGAGTGGGCTCGTCATTTAATGTAATCAAAGGATCAATGGTCACAACCTTGATATCAACAATCAATTTACACAATCTCTAGTTTGATCTACATGTCATATTATTATCATTTTTCCAACAAGTTGGCCCATCTTCCTTCCCTAAGTGCTTGACTCAACGTGATTCTCACCTATAAAATGCCATGTAAGCAATTATATGATTTGAAAGGATTTAAGTTTTAAATGTGAAACAACCTTCACCAAAGCAAAGGCTCTTTTTTCAATTAGAAAATACCTCAATTCAAAATCTTTCAAACCCTACTCATGAACGAAATAGGCAATTCCTTATCTTCTTGATTATTTTGGGTAAGGATGGCAACAATGGTCTCTTCAGAAGCAAAAGAATATAATATGAAATTTGTGTCTAGATAGAAGCTTATCAAAGTAGGAGATCTAGTGATTGTAGACTTAATATTTGAAAAGGTCTAATGCACCTTTGAGGTCCATTCAAAAACTTGATCCTTCTTCAAAAGTTGATTTATTGGTTTAATAATGGAAATGTATTCTAGGACAAATCTCTAAACAAATTTTATCCTTTCAAATAATGATCGAAGTAATTTTCGATCGAATGGGGGTTTCAACTTGTTTATGTCTTCAATTTGTTTTGAATCAACATAAATCCTTTCTCACTAACAATATGTCCCTACAACTTATGCTCTCACACCACAAAAAAAACATTTATTTGGATTTAAAGATATGCCATACATCCTACATCTACTCAAAAATTATTTTGAGGTTTTTCCAAATGATATTCTCAAACCATTGAAAATATAGTTAGGTCATCCTACAAAATTGGCCATGGTTTTTCAATTAATTCATAGAAGGTGTGATCCATGGACCTATCAAAATTAGTTTCAATATTCAAATCGAGATGCATTTGAACATAAACATGTGTTCCCCATGGTATTGTAAAAGTAGTTTTATTTCAGTCACATTTTTCCATGAGAACATGGCTGTAACCAAAGAAATCATCAAGCGCAAACATTAAGGATGAGCCTATTACCTATTGTAACATCATTCCATGTTATGAAGTGGGTAGTTTCCCTTCAAGAATTCCTTGTTCAAACCCCAAAAATCCACCCATAATTGAATTTCACCATTATTTTTCCTTACCACCATGAAGTTAGCCACCCACTCTGAATGTATTACTGGCACTATAATCACTTCATTTAACATTTTCCCTAATTCAATCTTAATAAGGGGTTTCAATTTCAAACTTATCATCTTTGGCTTATGTTTTACTAGTGTAGTGCATTTCCAATGGTAAGAAATGTTGAATGATATTATTGGCATACACTTTGGTATAATTATATGACCATGCAAAATTTTGAAGTCATTGAAAAGTTGGGAAAACCATGTCACTCCCTTATCAGTTTAGGTGATTCCAAGATCCAAAAAAAGTGGACTACTGGAAGTACCAATGTTAATCTATTTTCATCTTGAAATTTTTCATAGTGATGGATCTTCTTCATTCATATTTCCACTTTTTTACCTAATTTTTTCTCATAAATTGTGATTCTAGTGACATTAAACATTTCGAGACTTTCCCACAAGATTTAGCACTCCAAACTCATCATAATGACCATGTTTGGTAAAGTCATGTTGCAATTCTAGAGTATAATTATTTACAATGTCCTCAATCCCTTCAACCATGGACAAAATTATAACAATATGTTCATCATTATCGAAAATTTGCATTGTCACTAACTAAAGGATGGAAGAGCAGCTCGACTTGGAATGCATTGTTTGATAAAGTGCGGTGAGGGTTGAAATGAGAAGATGAGACTATCAATGGATCATCTCTTTGATTTTACTCCCTATGGCCAAAACTTATATTAAAGGAAGTGAAACTTTGGATAAGATCCCACACTCTTTGTGCATAAGCCTTCAATCAATCCTTCATAACCACATACATTTTTCTATTATTATTCACAATAAACTCAAATATCCAACTATCATGAGGTCTCAAACATCCATCTCTTGAGCCAACAATAACCCTTGAAGTAATTCTTCATACTTAACTTTATTTTTCATTCATTAAAACTGCATCCTAAAAGAATGGGGGTATACTTATCTTATGGGACTCTCAAAAACCACCCAGGTACCTGATATAGAATTTGCACGTGACCCATCAAATCCATTCTCCTTAAATCTTCAAAAGGGACTCCCAATTTGATATTTCTACTACATCGACATCATCCTCACTTAATATGGCATAGTTTCCTAACCCTTAATCAACATAGTTTTCCAATCCTCCACTTTCCTTTCTCATGAAGCACATTGGTTTCTTTGGTTCACTGGGAATTATGGTGAACCCCCCATTTTTATTGGAAATAATCATACAATTTTCATCATTCATGTTATGTCCTCCTCATGGGAAGCATCGTTCTCAACCCAAAACTACTCCATATGCCATAGGTAAGTCAACCACTGTGGTAATGAAGACTATGTGAATATGGGGAAGGACTTATGCAAGTGAAAAAATATTTTATTTCTCCATAAGCAAGGACCTTCCTTGAATCTATGGCATAAATCCCTTCACAAGATTTGTAATATTGAGTGCATTCCAAAACCCATGGCCCCCATGATTAAGAGTAGAATGATATTATTTGTAGCACCATTGTGTTGAAATCATATCATCGCTCTCCAAATATATAAATAAAGAATGAAATTTCCTACCAAGTCTCCTAGAGGGTGGAACAAATTGATGACAATTATTTATGGCAGAAGCTTCCACCCTAAAGACATATTGTATTCCATTGTTAATAACTCTGAGCAAACTTTCCTTTGTTCTGGTATTTTTACCACTTTCAAAAATGGTAGTTTGATCCACACCTTACTAAGGTCATCAAAAATCTTGTAAGTCTTTTATGGCGTCACATTTGCTACATTTTCATTCCTTGACATATCCATCGGACCCTGAGATATCGGATGTTTCCTATAAGAGGCAACTAGCCATTTGATATATTTTTTTTATTCATTTTGGGACCAAACAATATAACTTTGGACTTATCAGGATGAGATACAATTGGGTTCTTAGCTTTAAACTTGTTGGCATGTAACTTGGTCGGCACTAGATTTTCTTGATGGCAGTGCTCTATATCAAAATACATGTCTTCTTCTACCATATTAGACTCATACATTAACATCATTATTTTATCCCATTCTACAAGATCTAAATATTGTAATGTTGTTCTCCCATCCATGGATTACAATTTAAGGTTTTCTTCATCATTTCTCGGTAGTTCTTCATCAATATAGTACTCGTATATCACCATTGCATTTTATGGGGCATTAAGTGGTGGCCTTGTTAGGATATATCACCATCATTTTTATGTTTGCATGCATTCTACATGCATGCATGCATTTGCATGCATCCCAGTCATCAGTATGGTGTCTGCCAGCACCTAGTCCCTAGTTTGTTAGCCCCGAGAGCTTATTTATGTTTAGTTCTAGCCCTCCTAGTTCATCATGCGCCTTGTTTTCATCTCCTATGACCAAGTGCACCCTCTCTTACCTACCACCAGTGACACAATCCGTTAGTTGCTTGATTTGTGGATATGTTCCTTGATTTGAGGATAGATTGACTAGTTAACTAACTAAAACACTCCGTTGGACATCCAGAGAGACTAGTTTGACTATTATGACTCCAGACAGCTTCTCATGCGCCCTCCTTGGATTCTCCTTCACTACATTAGTGCTCCATGCATCAATTACACCTACCTACATTCAGTTAGACTCAGTTTGACACCTGGTTGACCGTTACTTGTGCATTGATGACACTAACACTGATTGATGATGAGGACTCCTAGTGTAGACCAGCTATTCCATGCAGGCTATTCGAATGACCTCCTTGGTTAATTCAAATTATTCAGTCATTTTTACTGTAGTGTATTGTATTCTACTTCTGAGTTCAATAGAGAACTGTTGTAAGTCTTTTGCACAGTTTTCACATATTATTCTACATGCATCTCTTGTAATGGTTTCTCTTGTTCCATAGATCTGTTTTGCTTGAATTCCATATGGTATCAGAGCCATGGTAGGGACAAGGAAACTATTCTGCACTGCATGCATATTCTACACTGGTGATTCTGCACTAGTGATTCTGCACCGGTGATTCTGCACTAGTGATTATGCCCTGGTGATTCTGCACTAGTGATTCTGCACTGGTGATTCTACACTGGTGATTATGCACTGCATGCATATTCTGCACTTGCAGCTATTTTCAATTCTACACCAGAATCCAAGAGTTTCCACATAATTCCTTGATATTGATCATTGGATCTTTAAGCTTGCTTGATCTCCTATGCCGGGTGTGATGCAACTTGAAAAGTGCAGGTTGTCAACCTAATGGTTCTTGTTTGTTTGTGACTACAGGTTTCTCTCAAAGATTACAACTTCTTCGATGGATATGAAATCAATTACTCCTCTCTCTCCATTCACCTATGATGAGTGGAAACCAAAGATGATAGCATATTTGAAGAGACAATGTCTTTTTGATATGTGTATTGGTATTACAAGAGATTTTGCTTCCTACGAAGAGGAGAATGATTGGCTAAATGATTGTGATAGAGCCTTTGGAGCAATGTGTATTGCTATGTCTCCTAGTATGCACTACCTCAGTAAAATTGCTGAAAATCCAAGTGATCTATGGGCCCAACTGGATAGAGAATTTGGAAAGAAGAAGGAAGAGGATCATGCTAGCCATTTGGAGAACAAGCCCGGTGATACCTCCTTATGTGTTCTCTCTAATTATGTCTCGGCCTCAACCATATCTCAAGATGAAGAAGAAGCTGTAGATTCAACACTCATGTTCTCAATCTCTTCTATTTCGAATTCTGAGAAAGATAAGCCAGCTCATACTCTAGAATCTGAAGAGGTTCTTAAAGCCTCTCTTTCACATGAGTTTTCCAGTGTGTAGAATGATGATCTATTGAATGTTTTGGAGTATAAATCAGATTTTGAAGGTGATGCATTCGCCCTCCTTGATCATATGCTTCCTATGTACTTATGTTAGATCATTGGAACATGTTCTCAGAGTTTCATTGAAGATGGAGGACATTACCATTCGTTTGGGTTCAAGTCTCAGGCACATTTTGGTGATTTTGGTTTTGATCTCACCCCTGTTGGTTCAAAGGAGATCACAAGAAACCATCTATAAATTCTTGGAGCTGATTTAACTTCCATTGATCAAAAGTTCAAGTTTCAAGAGCTATTAGATCGTATTGGAGTTGATCCTACCTCAGTCGGGTCAAATTACAGGTTCCAGGATGATATTCATATTTCTAGATTTGTTCTCACCATGTTCAGTCTGAAGAGCAAGTTCATAAATCCTCCATATTCGCTTGCCTCCACTGAAGGAGAATACAAGCACATGTTTTTGGAGCATGATCCATTTCCTCCAAAGAGTAAGATACCTCCATACATATCTACTTGATTTTGGATCAATTAATACTTTGGTGTGTTTTCAGTCTATTTTGAGGAGGGGGTTTCCCATGAGGTTTTCTCCATTTCCTTGGTTCGTAGACTACTCTTTATTTGGATTATTTTATGTATTGGGGTGACCTTTGGTCTCAGTTACCAGGGACCTATATTTTATTTTTTACCTCATAGTATGGCTTGTGGGGGGGTGTTAGGATATCTCACCATCATTTTTATGTTTGCATGCATCCCAGTCATCAGTATGGTGTCTTCCAGCACCTAGTCCCTAGTTTGCTAGCCCCAGGAGCTTATTTATGTTCAATTCCAGCCCTCCTAGTTCATCATGCACCTTGTTTTCATCTCCTATGACCAATTGCGCCCTCTCTTACCTACCACCAGTGACACAGTCAATTAGTTGCTAGATTTGTGGATTTGTTCCTTGATTTGAGGACATATTGACTAGCTAACTAACTGAAACACTCTATTGGACATCCAAAGAGACTAGTTTGGCTATTCTGACTCCAGACAGCTCCTCATGCGCCCTCCTTGGATTCTCCTTCACTACATTAGTGCTCCATGCATCAGTTACACCTACCTACATTCAGTTAGACTCAATTTGACACATGGTTGACCATTACTTGTGCATCGATGACACTACCACTGATTGATGATGAGGACTCCTAATGTAGACAAGCTATTCCATGCAGTCTATTTGAATTACCTCCTTGGCTAATTCAAATTATTCAGTCATTGTTACTGTATTGTATTGAATTCTACTTATGAGTTCAATAGAGCACTGCTGCAAGTCTTTTGCACAGTTTTCACATATTATTCTGCATGCATCTCTTGTAATGGTTTCTCTTGTTCCATAGATCTGTTGTGCTTGAATTTCATAGGCCTAAGTCACATAGTAGCTTCATCTCTTGTAGATCCATTCTGAAATACCTCTCTAATTATAGACAACCCCATCCTTGGTGCATGGTGTTGTGGGCTTGGTCTCAATTCCTCATTCTCCTCAATTGCAACAATTCATTTTGCAGTTGGCTTATGGTCCAGATCACATGACTCAACTCTACATCTTCTTGATTATGGGGATTGTCATCTACCATTGAAATATTTCATACATTTGGGCTCTGCCCTCGAAAATTTCCTCTTCCAACACCTCGATCTTCTAAAGGCCTAGACAAAGAGGGAGGTCTGCAATTTGATACCAATACGCTTGACATATGTCACTACACATGCACCAATATGATGTAGGGATCGTTGTTATTCTCCAACATGTTTCCCTACATTTCATTTGTTTTTATAATAGATGATTCTAAAGTATCAATTCGAGAATATGTGATTGTGTAGTTACCATTTTTTGGCATGGCAATCTTATAAAAATTGAAAACCACTAGTTGATTGGGGAGTTATGGTTCAAGTAAACTTTGCAAGGTTCTAAAAAATCTAAGATTAAAGTCTCATTTTTTTTCATTTTTCTCCAAATGGATCTAAGTAAACTAGGTGAGCACATGTGACAGGACATGGGTTGAGTTTACTAAGTCAATAATGCCTCCTCTATTAGCATTGAATCATATAATCACACCAATGGGAAATGCAAATACCATTTATGTGCCAGGTCTACAAGTGTTTACATAAATACCCTTACCATAACATTTCCATAAGTGACAAGATGAAGATCGCACATGGATAAGAATTGATCAATGTCTTTCAGGAATTTAAACTATATCCTCATTGAACATAGAAAGACCACCCCATGGAAAAGAAAGCAATGGTGTATATTCTCCTTCAAGATCCATAAAGCTCATATGTGATCTTTGTCTCTAATTCCTCAATCACTCAATGTCTTCTCATTATTGTTTTGCCATATCTACTTCTTGAATTCCCAAAGGTCCATCAAGAGGTGAAGGATGCAAGGATAGGAAAGGTGGTGTTCATAAATGATTTTGAATTGTAGATATTTTTCCTTGAAGAGGGTGATTCTAGTTAAGTTCAAGGGCCTATCTTTGGTTCCACGTTAGAACTCTTCGTGTTTTTCTAGGGTGGCCACAGTAATTCAATAATTATGGATTCACCATGAGTACTTGTCATGAACTAGACACTTCACTAGATTTTCCACACTTTTCTTTTCGCACACTCCTCTTCTTGTACTGGAACTTACCTATAATGTTCGAGCATGACCTAATTCCTAGAAGTTTCTAATGTGAGGTTAAAATTTTGACTTATAAGATTGTGTTGGTCTTCAAGCTATCCAATGGGAAAGTAGGGTTGTACTATATTTCCATGGAACATTAAAATGATTTCGGAGCCACCAAATGTATCTTAATAAACCTCCATTTCTTTGATAAGCTTGCCAAAATATCCCTTGCCCCCTTTGTATGAATAGATTTATTCGATCCTTTTATGGTGGAGTCATTAAATGTTGATCACTTTTCTTTGTAAGGTAAAAGTATCAATGCTAAGGGTAATTATCTGTGGAGAACACAAAGACCCTTCTTCATTTATATAGAGGTGGTACTCTTATCTTAGTATCTTAAAAACGCCTTCTTGAATTCAATCAAAAAATGGAAATCAAAGATCTATACAATAAACCCCTTAAACTTCGTTTAATAGATACAAAAGAAGAATAAAAAAAAGGACAACCCCTTTTAAGTCCCCAAGATATTCATTCAAGCATTTATTTATCTACGAATGGACTAGGAATCTTAAAAAATAAATGGATGAAGAATGATAATAATACTAAGAAAACCAATTCTCTCAATTGACCATAACATGCCTTTGTAACATATGCAAGCAAGAGATATAACTAGATATCACTTGGGAGGAAAGCACACAAATAACAAAAGGGTCCTTTCAAAAAAATTAAATGATTTCAACCATGAATATTATAAAAGTGTAGAAGAAAATCATGTGCTCAAGATTTCTACTTCTCAAGACTACTTCATCAAATAAAGGCTTCAATCATAAAATCCAAAATTCTCCTCAATGCTCTTCTATGGAGTCTAATTTTAAATACACAACACTTGAATCCCAAAATAAAAGTTTCCCGTTATTAGAAATAAAGTTTGTCAATTTCAATACAAAACTCCTATTACCTAAGACATTTGAAATAAAGAGCATTCACTGTCTTTACGCTAGGATGGGGATCCCGTGAACAAAAATAGAAGAGCTTGAAGAAACTAAAATGACAATAATAGATTGGCCTTAATGTTAGATCTTATAGAACATAATGTTGGATGAGGAACTAATTTGTAAATAGGGAAAGATAATGGGAAAATCTAGTAATCGATATTATCAAAGGAAAGAATTTCATACTCTAATCCCTTTCTCCTCCACACAACTTCATTATATATAATCTTTACAATATCGAGAAACCCTAATTATCATAACCATCTTTAGGAACTTCATGTGTCTTTCTTCACGAAGTAAACGAAATTGTTATAGGCTCCATAGATTTATTTTCCCATAACTCAGGATATTCACGTAATGGGCCTATACTAGTTTCATCATTTACTCTGAGTGAAAATAACTCAATCTCAATTTCATTTAATTATGACCATTGTTGATAAAGTATCCAAATGTTCCATATTATTGGTAAAATACTCTATAAACCATTTCCTTATTTTAGCCTCATGGAAGCTCATGAGACTATCAAATTTTGGACTGAGGGTTGCTTTGGCTCACCTCGACTTGCTTCTAACTGGTATTTCAAAATAAAATAATTTTTTTCATGAGAAAAAAGGCCCTCCAATGTTTTAATAGTATCAAGTGTTTCAAGAAATAAGGAAATTATCCTTTCCTTTAGTATATCACAAGTAACAAGCAGATGTTGCAATATGTCTATCTTGATGCCCCATCATCCTTGAACATATTTTAACCTAGATACAAATGATAGATTTTATTTTTATCTTTATGCTTGCTCATGTCTGTAAGATTCTTAATGAATGTACAGACGAAATTCCCATTGAAAATTGTCTTGTTGTATCTCTATATTGAACAATTGCCTCATTGAATCAATCCTTCTAGAAGTTACATAAGCCCTCTCAACAATTTCCCACAATTCAAACAATAAACTCTCTCTATCCCCAATGTTATTAGAAAAAAAATTTCTTACTCCAATCAACAATTTTGTCTTGGATTTGAGGTCCTCTCAAGTGCTTCCTCTAGGTGGTCATTAGGAACTCTAATAGTCAAAGGTTGTGTGATTAATGGGTCTAGATTCAGAGCAACTTCTAGTTCAACAATCTTTTTTCTATGTCTAATATTCTCCAACCCTTTTTCTTTCACACAATGAACCAATGCATCTCCAATAGAAAGATGAATCTTCAAAACTCCAAAAGGCTTCAACCCTTTAACATCCACTTCAACATTCTAATTTTCCATAATATTTTTGGCTTTCATCTCGATTTTTCCTATGTGTAGATTTATGGATTCCTTGTCCTATTTTGCATGATGTGAATTTACATATTTGTATTCAAATGTAATCAACTCCCCTCAAGGTACTTCTTCAGCATCAATTTATCTTCAACCATTTTCACTATTACCCAAGTTCCAGGTTTTTCTGAATCAACTTCCATATCTTTAACAGCATCCACCTATGCTTCAAATTATTCTCCATTACCTTCATCAATGGATGTTTTTCTTTTGGGGAATGGTGGAACATTATTTCCAATTTCCATTTTAGATTTGAGAATATTCCCCTCCATTACCACTAGCACTTCTAGTTTTATTTTTCCATCCACGACCCTTGCATGAAAAAGAGGACATTTTCCTTAGGGTGGTGGATGTATTTCTAAGGGAATGGGAAGTCGATCTTCCTCTTCCATTAACAACAGACCTACCTCTTTGAGTACCGTTGGATTTGTCAGTAATTTATTGTTTCTTCTCTTGCAATACCTTTTTCTTTGATCAAGTGTTTGGACTTATGAAGGTATTCATATTGTCTAAAAGGATAGCGTTTTCATCCTAATAAGTGGGGTGTGATCCAAAGTGTTCCATTTTACATTATAATTATCTTCTTCACTATCCCATGTTACTTCCTCACATTCCTCAATCTTTGGAAAACAAGTAATGTACCCAACAAAAGTCACATGAATTTTGAAAACTCCCTCTAGGTCAAGGCCCCTAATTGATTTATATTCCTTTAGGTAAAATGTATTAAAACCTTAGGAAAACTTTTCCAAACTTTCTATACTCGTGATTAAAAATCATACAAACTTAAAGGGAATAGAAATAAATTACTTATTCTTGTTGTTGTCAAAGAATACTGACCATTTTTCATATGTCCCAAAAACTTCAATCAATAAAAGCTTATAACAGATGAATTTAGGGAGGAGATAGGGTTTACCCTTGAACCCATATCATTGTAAATTTTAAACCTGTGTAGAGAAGCAAAGCATACATATTATTTTAAGCAAAATGAGAGATTACACCACCACATTCACACATAATACACAGAGATTTACCATGGAAAACCTTAACCGAGAAAACCAACAAAAATTAGAATTGCACCTCTTATTTTTCTCATTATGAATCACTCACAATACATTATAGGTATTTCGAAGAATCTAATACCCTAATACGTTAACCCGTATTAGAAAATAGACTCCAATCCCTTGACCGGGATTAAATTACATATTTTTAGAAAATTTCCAAAAATAGTCGAAAACAGCCCAAAAAAATTGGTGCTCGCTGCGCTCACAGATGGAAACGGTCGTTAGGCCGGATGTTTCTGTGAAGGTGATGTAGGGATCCTTAGGCACACCACTGATAGGTGCACCCCCCTACACACACACATGCAAAGAATATAACACATACCCAGTATTCTCCTACTTGTTGTTTTCTCTGCATAACAATGAGTCGTGTATTCAAGTCACAAGTCCAGGCATCAATGCCAATATATTCTCTACACCAAGAGAACTTCTATTTACTAACAGACTTTGTTAATGAATCTGCAACATTCTTCAAGGTGTCAACCTTCTCCAATAGCACCTTCTTGTCTTCAACCATATCTCTCACAAAGTGATATTGCACATCAATATGCTTTGTCTGACCATGATAAGCATGATTCTTTGCCATGAAGATTGCACTTTGGCCATCACAATATAACCTTACAGCTTTCTGTACAATCCTAACACCTTAACATGATATATGCAACCATACAGCTTCTTTACTTGCATGAGTGGCTTCCATATACTCAGCTTATGTATTTGAGAGTGCAAATACAACATATATCTTGCTCATCCAACCGATAGCTCCTCCAAATAGTTTAAACACATACCCACTTGTAGATATTATGTGATCAAGATCTCCAGCCCAGTCTGCATCAACAAATCCATGTACATTTATTACTCTGTTTGGTCCAGGTATTCCTTGGTAGCATATTGCATAATCTGTAGTTCCACACAAATATCTAAAGACCCTCTTTACAATTTTCCAGTGATCCTTCCCTAGTTTTGACTTATATCTGTTCAATACTCCCACTGCATGAGAAATGTTCGGTCTGGTACAAACCATTGCATACATAAAAATTCCATTGCACCTTGACCGGCTTACTTTCCTGCATGTTAAATCTCTATAGTATTGTCTCAACATATTTTCTTTGATTTAACTAGATCTTAATGTTTGCACGATCTCTTTTAATCTCCATTCCTAGTATGAAGTTTGTAGCACCAAGATCCTTCATGTCAAATTTGGAGGATAGCTGAGACTTCACCTCCTTTATGACATTTTTGTTATTTCCAATCAGCAACATGTCATCAACATATAGTACTATGTTAATGAAGTGATCACCAAGTTTTTTGGAGTATACACAGTGATCATCCTTGATTCTCACAAACCCCAATCCAAGTATGTATGTGTCAAAATTTTGGTACCATGCCCTTGGAGATTTCTTTAGACCATAAAGGGACTTCTTCAGTTTACATACCATCTCTTTCTTTCCCTTTACTATGAACCCTTCTAGTTGTTTCATGTAGATTTCTTCTTGTAGATCCCCATGTAAGAACGTTGTCTTCTCATCCATCTGCTTTACTTCAAGATCAAAAGCAGCAACAATAGAAAGAAGAAATATAATAGAAGTTAATTTCTCAACTGGAGAAATATTTCACCAAAATCAATTCCCTCTACCTGATAATATCCCTTTTCTACCAAGCGGTATTTGTACTTCCCCCTTTACCTTCTGCATTTAACTTCCTTTAAAATAGCCATTTGTTTCCAACAACTTTTCTTCCAACAGGTAACTGAACTAGATCCCACACTTCATTTTTGTCCAAGGCATCCATTTCTTCAAGCATGGCCTTCTTCCAGATATCACTATCCTCTGAATCAATAGCTTCCTTCATATTTCTAGGATCATCATCAGTAATAGATAAAGAAAAACTAGACCAAAAATTCGGAGGGGAATACCTTTCTGGTTTCCTTCTTTCTCGAGATGATCTCCTCAAAATTGGGGTATGAGGTTCTTCTTCTTCTAATTCAACTTCTTCTGTTGAGTTAGATTCTTCATATTCTAACTCAAACTCTATCTTATCTGTTTCCTTTTCCATTGGATTCACTTCCTTCCTGGGAAGTTATTTGACCTCTCTAAACACAACATCTCAACTGTAAATAGTCTTCTTAGTTACAAGATTCTGGAGCTTATAACCTTTCATACCATTTTTATAACCAATAAATATACATTTTTCAGCTTTATTGTCCAGCTTACTCCTTTTCTCCTTTGAACATGTACGTACATAAGCATCACAGCCAAAAAATTTCAAATGTTTAATAGGGGGTTTCTTACCAATCCATATCTCTTGTGGAGTTTTTTCAACCAATGTTGATGTGGTGATCGATTTACCAAGTAACATGTTGTCTCCATTGCCTCTTCCCAAAATTCTTGTCCTATCACAGCACTGCTTAGCATGCTCCTTTCATTTTCCATCAGTGTCTTATTCATCCTTTCAGCAACTCCATTCCGTTGAAGTGTGTATGGACTAGTCGTATGCCTTGCTATACCGCACTTCTTACAGAATTCCTCGAATTCATTCGCACGGAACTCTCCACCATTATTTGTCCTCAACACCTTTATTTTCTTTTCTGTCTGATTCTCTACAAGAGCCTTAAATTCTTTAAACTTAGCAAATACTTCAGATTTATTTCAAAGGAAATAAATCCATGTGTTCCTTGAGAAATCATCTATAAATGAAACATAATACACAGATATACCTAGTGATGGAACAAGCATAGGTCCAAACACATCACTATGTATTAACTCTAAAATTTCCTTTGCTCTTGTAGCACTAGATTCAAATCTTACTCGATTATGTTTTCCATATCTGTAATGTTCATAGAAATCAAAATCTAGAGTGCAATCAATTATACCTTCAACCATACTTTTACCTTGAAATGCTCGAAGGCCCTTTTCTCCGATATGCCCCAATATTTGATGCCATAGCATTGTCTTTCCTCCTTATGCAGTCAGGGTTCTATCTTCTGTATCTCCCCCCTCGAGCACAACAAAATTGTTACATTCATTGATTATGGTTCTTCCAAATAGTTTGTACATTGTTCCATATCAAAATCCCCTCATTAATACCATTGATCCTCGAACCATTTTGCAACCACCATCTCCACACACAGTCTTTAAACCTGCAATATCCATCTTTTCGACAGGTATCAAGTTTCTCACTAGCTTTGGAATGTGTACTACTCCAGGGAGAGCTCAAATCCTTCCATCCTTGAGTTTCAACTTGAATCTACCATTCCCAATGATATTGGATGGTGAATCATCTCACAAGAACACATCGCCTCCATTGTAATTTTCAAATTCACAGAACAACTCTCTATGAGGGGTCATATGGCATGACGCACCTGAGTCAATCAACCATATATCACATTCTGAATGATTACCAATGGAAGCTAGGTACACATCCCCTCCTTATTCTAAGGAATTCTTCGCATCTGTGGTAGAGGTATCCTCGGATCCCTTTCCTTTCTCAACATTCTTAGATATACAATCCTTTTTATCGTGCCCATCTTTACCGCATTTCCAACACTTCCTTATAAAATTTCATGAGGATTTAGATCTACCCTTAGATTTAGATCTCCCCCTAGATCCCTTATTTTTGTTTCTCTCATGGGGGAAACCTTTCACAAACAAGGAATCCATGCTATGAGGATCCATGCTTTTCTTCCTCGTCTCTTCTGATAGCAGAGATGGTACTATTTCATCAAATTTTAAAGTTGCTTGATTAGCACTCCCTATTGCTACAATTAGGTTTTCACGAGAATCTAGAAAATAACACAATAATGTAATACATTTATTCTTCAACCATTTTAATGCTAACAGAGGTTATTTGACTTATCATATTATTGTAGACATTCATATGCTCTGTCAATGTGTCATTATCATCCATTCTGAGGTTATACAGTTTCTTTTATAGAAATAACTTGTTTACAAGATATTTTGATTGATACAAACTCCCTAGCTCCGCCCAAATATTTACCGCAATATCTTCTCCATATATGTTCAACAACACATAGTATGATAAGCATAGTCACATTGTAATCCTCGTCGTTCTATCTAATTTCTCCCAATATTCTTTCAATGTTCCAGTGGGTTGTGTACCCAGATCCACAGCAATCCACTGTTCCTGATCTACAAGAAGATCCTCCATTTTGATCTTCCATAGCTCAAAGTTCTGGCCGTTAAATTTCTCGATCTCAATTCTTGAACTGCTCATTTTCTCTTTCAATGCACAAATCAAAGCTGCAAAGCTCCCATTGAACCCAGGTTTAACACAAACCCAAGATCTATCAATCGCGTCGAACCTTTAGCAACAAAGGCATCCCCCTGAAACCAAATAATCGAGCTCTGATACCACATGTAAGTTTTAAACCTTTAAAAAGAAGCAAAGCATACATATTCTTTTAATCAAAACAAACATTACACCACAGCATTCACACATAATACACAAAGATTTACCCTGGAAACCCTTAACCGGGAAAACCAAGAAAACTTAGAGTTGCACCTCTTATTTTTCTCATTATGAATCACTCACAATACAATATAGGTATTCTACAGCATCCAATACCCTAATCTGTTAACCTGGATTAGAAAATATACCCCAATCCCTTAACTGGAATTAAATTACATATTTTTAGAAAATTCCCAAAAATAGTCAAAAACAACCCAAAAAAATTGGCGCTCGCTATGCTCGCAGACGAAAATAGCCCTCGTGTCGGAGGGATCATCATGTGCACCTGTGACAGACACAACCCCCCCACACACACATGCAAATAATATAACACATACCCAACAATCGTTTGATGTATGTTTGATGTTCCTCAAAAACATACTCTGCTTTTCCAATCAGAAAGGTCTTGCTTTAATGGTCAATTTCTTTGGTTCCTTCCTTGTCAACATACTCCTAGAACTCTTAGTAAAAGATTCATGGACCTGATAGAAATGAAAACGTACCTTATTATTCAAGAAAGCCGATAACCAACAATGAACCGAGTCAAATTCATACTTAATATCTTCCCTTATAATCATTGTTTCAAATGTATTGCAAAAAACCATTGCGAATAACAAATAAGTTGTCATAAAAAATCTCTTTGTCTTGATAAAATTTGAAAGTTGGTGGGATATATCATCCGAAATGATTTGTGCCCAATAAAAGACATCATTCTTTTGCACAATGAAATATAATACACATAACATGTATATAGGAACAAATTTTGTCATCTCCTGTCTAACCACTCGGGAAAAAGGCCAAGACAATTCACAATATGGGTCTAGTCCACCATATTACTAATCTCAATTTGGTGAAGGACGAAAGGACCCACTGATGGTTCTACAAGATATTCTTTCAGAAGATTCATGCCACCACTTTGAGAGACTAAAAGGCATCAAATTCAAGAAGCTTAAGGACTTTTTTTCCTATGAAATATGGAGCATCCTCCTTAATGTGGTAGGGGTGATAAGAAGTGGCATTCTTCCAAGTTCCTTCATATATATAATTGTGTACTTTGTGTCAAATATCCTTGCACACCACAATACTAACTCTCTGAAATCAAATTCCTCTGGCATGCAACCAGCTTTGGCTATTCCTATGATCTAGGATTTGTTCTTCCTTTTCTCTATTTTGGGTAGCCTTGAATACAAATTTTATGTTGTCATCCAATGGAAATATATGTTCTCTTGATCTAATGAGTTAACAATGTATACACAAAAGGGTTCAGATGTCCTTTTGCATGTCATATTTAATTCATGTCAAGGTTCCTTGGATGCATAAAAAATGAACAAATGCAACCACCAACTCATCTCTTTTTTCTATTTGTACCAATGATTCTTAATCATACCATGTAGGAGGCAATTTCAATGTCAATAAAGAGATTTATGTCATCAGCCAACATTGAATTATACCTTAAATGAAAACTACACATGTTAGCCTTTGAAACTACCACCTATTTTCATAAAATAATGAAAATGTGGGAATACACAAATGGTGTACCTATGCATCCACAATAAAAAAAATAAAGCAAAAGTAGATAGATTTATTCAAAGGGGAAGTAGTGGGAGAGTGAACACAAACCTCTGCATCCGCGTGTGAAAAGTGTATACAAGATGCAGGGTGTGGAGATTGGGTGAAAGTAGGCTTAGATAGTATTCTTTGTGAACGCAATGAAAGGGCATGTGGGACGCAAAAATTAGACATAATTTCCCTAGTTATCCCCAACTACCCCAATTGGGCCCATTTGGCCATTTTTTTCTAATCATCCCATTTTATTGACTTAGTCCCAATTGTCTCCTAGTTAGATATTATTATTTCCCAATTGTGACCCCTAATTGTCACTAGAACCTAGCCTCTAATCATGTGCAACTTACTGAAGGCATAATTCAACAATACAAGGTTGGATTCAACAAAAATTATGCTCTTTGGAAATATCTCGATGAGAAGCACATAATTCTATTAGAAATTTGTTGAGCTGAAGATGTTTGTCATCCCTTTGCATTGTTTAATATTTAGTGCTAGAATACATAAAATATGAATCATGACACAATTTAATTGTTGTAATTTCAAAATATTTGACAGGATTTTGACATTTCAAAATATTATAATTTACAAAGTAGACTTTTCCTATCAAATGAAATTTCATGAAGTGATGTTTTAAACATCACTAAAGAGGCAATTTGAAGCATCACTAGGGAGATGTTTTGAAGCATCTCCAAAGAGAAGCTTTGGGAAATGCTGCTAAAATGGTATTTATGTAAGGAACTCCCAACAAAACCATGGTTTTTTTGTTGAGAAACTAGAATTCACCTTAAAACATCACTACACATCCAAAAAAACACAACTTTTAAACCTTGATTGTATTGTGATAACTTCTTTGTACTATATATCTTCATCTTGTTAAACATGGCCTTGGTTACCTAATCTCAAAGTGTATGTTCCCAACATCATTCTATATCACCATTTATCCATCCATTTAATTAACAAAGTATTTTTTCTATTACATCGTTGCTTAGTTTCTAAGTTGAAAATCAATTTTATAAATTTAAATTCAATTGACTTAAAATCATGTAAACATTCTTCCTTTTTTTCCAAGAAATTAACTACATAAGGTAAATTTAGTGGTGTTGTTAATTTAGCACTATTTTCTTATGGGTGATAACATTTTTTAGGGTAATTTGACTAGGAAAAACAATGTATAACAAAGGTTAAATTCTCTATAAGAAAATATTACAAGGACTTAACATGGTTTGGTGTTGTTCAACTCTGGAAAAGCACTACAACTAGTTGGTATAATGATATTGTGGTACTCGTAGCAACTAAGAAGGGGTTTGGTTGCAAACCCTTTTTTTAATTGAAGGAAAGGTTTTCAGCTCCAGGGATTTTATCCCTCTCGGCGTTTCATAGAACCGTATTTATATGGGTCTATAATGGTTCCAGTCATAGTGTGCACATCAAAACGATGTGATGTTGTTTTAACGTATTACGACTAATCATAGTTAAATTATTTCATCAAAAAAATTAACAATACAAATGAATACATACCAAAGAAGCTAATGTTAAAATATTATAAATGTCAACATGTTGGTTTATATATCGAATAATATAAGCCTATATAATGTCTAAATACAAATATATTACAATGTGATCAACTTTAATCTTTCTTCTTCCTTTTTTTTTTATTCCACTCTTGCTCCCTTTTCCATCTTCTCGTATCGATCATATGTGAAAGGAGGTTGAATTCGAATACCATTCAAACCTTTTACTCATGATATTTTTGTAAATGTGAATCACTGTCGTTCTTTGTTTCCAATATTTATAGTTGCAATCTCCAATGTTAATCCCTATGGCTTATGGATGGTCAATCCCCAAGCGAGTTTCAGTGGAAGTTGTTTTTTTTGTACCTATTTCAATTGGTATAATAGGAATATTTTGACGTGATACATCATCCCATGGAATCCCTATATATTTATCAAATCTAACTAAAACATATGTAGGAGGCTCTAGCGGTGAACATTCAGGATTATACACAATTTTTTGAACAAACCCAAGAGCTCCATTGACCAATCCTGCATCAATCCATAGATTTGATGTGAGCATAACCATGGCCCCAACTGATATAAGTAATTCCATTTCCATTTTTTCCTCATCTTCATAACAGTAAGATTTCTTTGATAGTGCTACAGCAACACTTCATGCAATCATGCGATTTAAAGATGCCAAAGAACGTCTATTATGATTATCTACATATTCATTAGTTGAAAATAAATGTATTGCCCTATTAAATTATTATTTTGTGGAACTATCCAATGAAGAATCTGTACGACTCATTAGTAATTACCAATCATCTCCTGTTTGAATTGCATCTCTAACATTCATTAGAAGATGTCGAAAACAATGTTATTCTTGGTTTTGTCCATTTTGTCTTAAAATTGCATCAAGAGTTACTACAGTCCTGAATGAGTTCCATATTTATTTCACTTGACCTTCACATGCATATATCAGTTTATCCATCACTGGGGGAATTTGGACCAAATCCCCAACCAATATAATTGATCTTCCTCCAAATGGAAACAATGAATTTTCAGGAAATGCTTGACGGAGAAGGGAATCAATACATGATAATAGATTTCTCCCTATAAAACTCATTTCATAAATAAGGATATATTTGACATGTCGCATATCTTCCTGAAACTAAATCAAACCTGACCCATCTAAATCGTTGTATTCCTTGACTGGTATATGAAGGGCAGAGTGCATTGTTGATGCAGATATATTAAACGATGCGACACCGGTTGGGGCCAAAAGAAGTAATGGTGAATTATCTGGAAAAGAATTGAATTCTAGTTTTTGTATAATAGCTCCAATAAAGTAATATTTTCATGTACATGCAGTTCCTTGGATAATCATTCGTAGTGGTTCATTGTTCCCACCTCTATAATGCTCGAGAATAATGTCAAATGTTTTTTCTTTGCTTCTCTTCTAAGCTTTCAATTGAATAATTTTGAGTATGATCATTATGAACAATGGCATTCAACTCTCGGTTTTTAGATATGAAATGCAATGCACGATTGGAAGTGTCCATATCAACAAAATTAGAGTTCCAATTTTCCTGTTATCATGTTCCCTGTATCCAAGCATGTCATATTCATTGGTAGTTATATATTGATTCCTATATAACCCTGAAATTATCTCCCATTCATGCTTCTAAGAATCCCTTTGTACAAATAACTCTTCTTCATCTTCTGAGTCAACTTCTTCCTCTGTTGGCACAGGATTGCGGTCAATATGCCAAGGATTATATCAAAAAACCTCCTATTTTGTATGATATCTTCTAATGTTTTTCCTAGATCATTGTATAAATCACGAAATGGCTTTTACAGTACCATCTCGGTCCAACAAAATTCAACAAATTTTTCATGTCCGCAAGCAGGAATGGTGATATATCAAGGAAAAAATCATACAATAGCTCCAACATTTCTTGATAAACATTTTTCACCCTTGCGTCATTTTTCATAATACCACGATATTGTGACATATATTAAATAAAGGTGCTCCATTTCCATAGGTTTTTCTGTATATTCACTGATAAAAGAATGATCATTGTTAGCATTGAATGTATTAGCCTAAACCTGTTTGAAAAATTTCATGCCGACATTCAAAACCACAAACTGACGACTACATTCTGAAAGCAGAAGCTCCAAAAACATATGACATGTTTCGTGTGCCCCTATGTCTCTGTCAACAAATGTCTATATGCATGTGTTGTCGGCTCGTGTGGATTCTCAATATTAAATACATGCATCAACATATCATGGAAGGTTATGATCCCTTTTCTTCTTTTGCTACAAATTTGGCTATGTAATTAATGACCACATGCTTTGAAAAAAAAGGTTTTCAATCCATATTAGCACGCCACATTATCAATGTTTCACGATTATGTGTATTTAACCTATCATCGTTTCATTTTGATTCATAATTTTTTTCACCTTTTCCATCAACATGCAGTTTTGATATGTTACACAATTTCCATGGGGCCTTATATCGACATAACAATATTCTGGCCTTATTTCAGAGGCAACTTCTCTCATTGCATGTTATGTGACGCTCAACATAATTAAGAAGTTCCTCATAATCTTTCTCTCGATTAGTTTGAAATATATGTTATGTATCCTTCAAGCAAGGATTATCATCATCACCTCGTGTGAGTTGTTGAATATTTATCTGATGTGCATTATGTGGGTTCCATGCATGTACAATCTTATCAAAATATTCTCTTATAAATCTAATTTGAACAGGATCCTGCCAATTCAAAGTTTCCATATTTGGAGCATCTTTTAACCACAAAAAACGATGCACATGTGGATATCCTCTTGGTTGTCATTCATAGAGTGACCAATCATCTGTAACATGGTGAAATTGACTGAAAATCTCTTCTAGAAACATTGTATACCTCAAATGCATGTAATTTGATACGATATGAGGATTGTCAATTACATTTTGATGTCTCCACTTCTTTGCTTCTGTTGGATCTTCAGGGCATTTACCTGGCATCAATTTATGCAAATATGACCATTGCATATATGTTACACTTAATGTGAAGAATATTGTGGGGCTTCCTATTTGTTGAATCATGTCAGATAATTATCCTCGACACTTACTCCAATATGAACGTGTTCCTCTTAGTATAGTGACAAATCTCATTAGTTTATCAGCAATTCGAGAAGCAAGTAGATTATGTAGATGTTATTGTAAGTCATCGATCGTTTTTGGTAGTTTTGACATATTATGTTTAACAAAACCCACAGAAGAAGCATGGGATCAATGTCTCATGATGACATTAAGTAAGAAATATCTAAAGCGGGGATGTTTTCCAAAATATGTTGTCACAGTATCTAAGAATATGTCTTTCATACTCATGAAGATGCACCTTACACAACCGAGGATGTAAAATATATGCTTTTCCTTTAGGAAACAATGTTGGGAATTCCATATCAAACAATCCTTCAGTGTTATACTCATTGATTGGAGACAAACCTATTCTGGGCCAATTAACTGACATCTTTTGATTCAAGATTTGAATTTTTATCCTCTCCATTAGGGTTACTTTCCCAAACTCGAATAAGTTCAACTTCCCTCGGTGCATTTGGAGGCCTTGATAAAAAATATGTTGTTTGACAACCTTCTAACATCTCATCAACCCCTGGAATTCCTTCTAACATTTCCATTTCTATTTCTTTGTTCAAATATGGTATTGTAACAGTATTAATAATTTGCGAGACATCAATTGGATTTTCCGGCAACTCATCAAGTGCACGAAAATAAATTCGAACATCATGATAAAATGGATCATGTTCAACTTTATACATCAATGCATTATATACATTCTCCTTTCTAACTGTGAAATCGTAGCTCGATCCCTGTTGTCCCTTTTTGCGTACCACAATCATTATGTCAAGGTCTTTAATATGTCATGGCAATATATTGACCACACTTTGTATTTCCTAAGGAAATCTAATTGTGTGTCTTCTATACTTGTATTGGCCACCTATTGAATGCATGACTTGCAAAATTGGACTGACGCATGCTATCAACATCTCTTCAACCTATGTTATATCTACAAGTACTTGTGGTTGAATTCCTATGTCCATATGATTGTAAGCTGAAAACCTATGACGAGAGCCCTCTTTTTTGCATCTCATACACATTAGTCCTATATTGGTATTAACCACATGAATTCCACCATACGATTATTCACACACATGGCACATATGAATTTGAGCTAATTGATCATTTCTTGCACGAAATTTTTTATGTGCAATAACATGTTCTTCAAATATTATTCTCATGCTTTGAAGTTCACTCTCAATTGTTGTGGTCTCGTGTTAATTTTGAACTGTTGTGGTTGCCGATAATTCTTCCAAAATTTTGTATTTACGCTTTCTTCGTTGGTTTTCCCTTTGTTATGGAGTCATATTATCCCTTTGTAATCTTTTTTGTTCACAATATTTTTTTTTGTTCTTCCATGTGCTCTGATGATTCTTTCTTCCTTTGTAATATCTTGCATTCACGATCTTGTTTTATTTGTTCTTCTATACGTTTTCATTATTCTTTTTCTCTTTCTCTTCTATCCCTTTGTCGTACTTTGCTTCTTTGATCGTCAATATCTTCATTATTCACACTATTATCATGAGGATCCATGATATACCATAAAACAGAGAACAAAAAACTTTAATTTGTTGAAATCATTGCAAAGTAGTTTTTTAATTAAATTGATAAATTCAATGTATAGATGTAAATAACAAAAAACAATGCATTGTTGAAATCAATGCAAGAATTATTTTTTTTATTAAATTACTAAATTCAATGCATACATGTAAAAAAACAAAAAGAATGCATTGTTGAAATCAATGCAACGAATCAAATCAATGTGTATCTTTTGTTTTTTAACAACATTTGTGTGTGGTCTATTGGTAAGTAGTGAGGTGATTGGGCTTTTGTTAACCTAGAGACCAACGTTTAAATGGCCATATTTAAATATGATAGACAGGTTGACATATATCACATTTAAACATTATCTTCTTTGGTATGTATTCATCTGTATTGTTAAAAAAATTAATGAAATAGTTTAACTATGATTACCCATAATACGTTAAAACAACATCACATTGTTTTGATGTGCACACCACCATTGGAACCAGTTAAGACCCATATAAATCATGTTCTATGAATCACTGAGAGGGATCAAATCCCTTGAGGTGCAAACATTTCCTTTCCTTCACTAAAAAAATGGGTTTGCATCTCAAGGGATTTGATCCCTCTCGGGGCTTCATAGAACCGGAGTTATATGGGTCTATGGTCTATATAATATTTGATTCATGTGGTTAATACTAATACTTCTTCCTTTGTTGGCACAGGCACCTGAAGGGAAACCCAACACAATAGATTTCCAAAATATAAACACATTATGAATGTTCTTGGAAGGAATTCTAATCCATTCTTCTACAATAAAGGGTTAAAAATACTTGTGAATGAAACCTAACTCCAAACTCCATCATTTGAAATGAGTCTCTATAAACTCTTGGTAACTAGTGTTTTCTTGAAGTGGTGGATATTCTTAATCCCGAAACCTCCCAAGTATTTAGGTTAGACTATGGTATTCCACTTGACTAGAGGAAAACCTTCACTCTCTTTTTTTCCGAGAACATAAGAACCTAAACCCACTCTTCCTATTTTTTTTCTACGACCCATTTGGAAATAAATGCCAATGAGTGCCAGTATCCTAGAATTGCTTCTAAGACTAATTTGACTAATGTAAGTCACCCTCCTCTAGATAAGAATTTGTAACACCAAAAATTAACTCTCATATAAACCATTTTAATTATCCATTTCGAATTTTTAGTTTACCCAACCCTCAAAATCAAAAAACAATTGACCCAACTTCAACCTAATTCAAAACTAGGCAAAACTAGTCAAATTTTGCTATAAAAGGTACGATTTCCAAATGCTCCCAAACACCACCAATCTGACTTGAATATTCCCAAAAATGGTATGTAGGAATTCTAAACATACCTATGTATCAACTTGACCCACTAAGAACTTCCATACACTCTGGTTATGATAGTGAAACAATAACAAACTTTTTGTTGCCAAATCAGAAATTGCAGATTTTTAATCTAGATCAAACTATTACTCCTTCTAATTGACCCAACTCCTTCCAAACAAATCCAATTCTACTTGAGAAGACCCAAACACATATAAATGACTCCCCAATAGAATTCAAGTACCTTTACTGGAATTTTTTAACATTGGTCTCAATACTACATAGACATCTCTAACTTAGGGTGCACAAGCATAAAGGTACCAATAGACCGACCGGTAAAATGTTCGTAACTTTGGCATATGGAAACCTTTTTGAGTGAAAAAAAAAGTGTTTCCTAATGGAAACGACACTCCTGACATAATGGAAGGGTCTCATAACCCCAAAACACTTAGAAATATTCATATCAGAAGATGACTTTCGCCCCCCTTATCACCTGTGCAAGATTAAGAACACCCACAACCATAGAGATTCCAAACCAAACTCAAATGCTTCCAAACACACTCGAATCAAGACCAATGGATTACTAACAAACACCAGGAACTCATATGAAGGTTTAACAATAAAACATTAATTTTTTACAACCATATTCAAACATATTTGCTCATAGATAATCATTTAATCATAGATTCACCATTGCTTGCATATTGGAAAACATATGGGGAAAAAAACTGAGATTTTTATTATAAATGGGAAACCATCAGAGATTAAATCAATGGATTATATAGAAGCTTAAAACATAGAGATATATATACTACAAAAAGAGTAGATATGGCTGCTACAAAACCACAGAGAAAAGAGGGAGAGTTACTACTCCAAAGGAGTGATTTCCATCCACTATTGTGCCCTCCACAAGCAATATTTCGACCCCAAAATTTAGATATTCCATCTAAGGTGTGCCCCCAACTAGAAATGAGTTCCATATAGAACATATAACATCCACAAAGATATTTAATCCACCATATATGCACCCTCCTCCACCAATATCTACCACAACACAAGTTGTCAATGTTGGAAAACAACAACAATCTTTCACTGCTACAAGCTAAATCTCAAACACACCAACATGGAATCAACCCCACTACTGCAAATGGACATAAACATATGAATTTAATCTCTATACAGAAATATGAAGGTGACTTCTCCTCTCACTAATCAACTATGAAGCACAATGAAGAGATCTAGGTGATCTCCTCCCCTCTACTAGCTAGGGTGGGATCTTTCACCACCGAAACCAGCCATAAATGAAAGGGGAACTTCTCCCAAGATATGAAAATCCACAACAGCTCTCCAATATCAAAAATAAACAATGACCTAAATCCCCTTCACTTGTGTCTTCACACTTTTTATAAATCTTCATGGAGTATTACTAATGAGTCTTCACCCTTTTTATACATCTTGTGTCTTCACCCTTGGGACTCATTTACTTCTTCTCTAATGTTATTTGGCCAAATAATAACTTCATCTACCTTGGAAATTCAAATTAGAGAGATTTAGCTTGATTTTGGGGAAGTTACACTAGAATATGGGCCACCCCTCTCCTCTAGAGCCCTCCTTGGCTAAATTTAGGACCTTAAACATGTCATAGGATTTCATAAATTGTCATAAGCTTTCATAGGACGTGATTCTTGTCATAAGTTTTCATGTCATAGGTTGTCATAGATTTGTTATTTTTAGCCCGGGAATTTACAACCCATGAGATGCCTCCATGATAGGATTCATTCCACCTTGGCTGGGAGTTATACCACATATTTGGACTCATTCCTCCCCTAATGTGTCCTCCTTTCCTGATTGTGTCCAATGCCACCTTATAATTCGAATTTGAAGGAATTAAAACTCATGTGGGCCCCAACTCAACCTCCTTATATGCCCTCCTTGTCCAATTTTGCCTAACGTTGCATCATTTCACAATTTGGACATCAATTATACAAATATATGACCCACATCATCACCTTGATAATTTTTCATGACTTTACCAAGTGACTTAGGCCAATGCATCCCCCTAGTCCAATGGAGTGGTCCATAGCAAAAATTTGGGGACATTATGTAATTGATAATCCCATAATCATTTGGATTGATAATAAACCCATATACTTGAAAGCAGGGTAATTTTTAAGGGCCAAATTTCGCCAATTAGCTATTTTTCGGGTTTTTTTTCAAAAAATAAATTCGCTATTTGGTCATTTTTAGTCTCTAATATCGCCTATATTTGCATAAAATATGTTTTTTTATCATAATATTCGCCAAAATTTACACATTTCAGTAGTAAATTGTATGTTTCATAGTTAATATTCGCCTACCTATCTATATACATATTTTTTTCAATCCAAAATAATCGCCTAGGATACTATACTTAAGTATAACATTAGAATCCTTTAAAAATACCCTGCTTGAAACCAACTTGAAAATAACTATGTTGATATGAGAAAAGTTGTAGAAGCAACTTAACATGATCCTCTTCCACACATTAAAGGAAATATAATATTTTTGTGAATTTACCTTCAAACCAATAGTTATGTAGTATAATTGTACATTTTATTTTAACTTAATACATTTTAATGATCAAGGTATTTGTTCATCCAACAAGACTCCATTCAACGCTTCAACTATGACCAAAAAGGGTAGGAGTGACAATGGTAAGCCTTGTTTAAGCCCCTTAAGGGTCTAAAAAAATTTGATGTCGATCTATTGATTAAAATTTCAAAGGGGACTGATGTTAAACAACCCATAATATAGTTTACTATGTCGACACAAAACCCAATGTGAATTAGCATAAGCCTCAAATACAAATAGTTGGCACAATCATATGCCTTAGACAGATCTAGCTTCAATAACATGGAAGGTAATTTATTTATTTATAGAATGCATTCCATATTCTGCCAACCCAATGGCATCATGTATTTGTCTCCCATGAAGAAACCCAAACTTCTCATTAGAAGTCTCAAAAAAAGTGTCTTGACCCCAAAGAAATTCATTGTTATATTATAGATACAATTACATAAGCAAATGGGCTCAAAATCATCAAAGGAAACAAAGTTGACTTTCTTTAGAATTAAGGCAATAAAAGTGGTATTGAAAGCACCTAGAACTTTTTCTATGCTCCTTGTTTTATCCACTACCCTCAATAAATCATGTCCTATAACTTCATAGAACCCAAAAACAATCTAGACTCACCAACCATTTGTCCCATGGATTTTGTCCTTTTGAATGCCATGAAGGACCACTCGCAATTATCTTTTCTTATTTCCTCCATCAGCCTCCCATTTTTTCCTCGTCCACAAAACTTGAAAAGGAAGAGGTCAACTTGACAACCTTTGTTATGTTTATTATATCTTCCTCCTTAAATAATACTTCTCAAAATGAGACACTCCTAAGGTAAGATATGGAAATTCCTACTTTTGGACCCATCTTCTCCTTGAACTTCCCAAATTGTATTTATCGTTTTCCTATCATTTGCAAAGTTTTGAAAGTATTAAGTGTTCATGTCACCCTTTGAAATCCAAAAAGCTCTACTCTTTAAGCTAATAAGTTCAACAATTTGTCTTTCAATAGAGACTATGCCTTACTCACTCGTCAAGTGCTTAACACATTCCCATGATGATACATCCCATTTTATTGTATTGATATTTGAAGCAAACTAGATTATGGCTAACTCCCTTAAGGAGTGATCATAGGGTTCCATTCAGATTTGACTAACTTGACAAATTCTTCATCCTCCAACCTAGAAAAATTCAACTCAAAAGGGATTGGAAGTTTGCAATGCTCCTTTGCAATATGAAGAAACATTGACCAAGGATTTGATTTCCCACCAACCTCTACCCAAGTTCTTATCCTATTATGATCACTCACAAGTGTGTCTGAAATTAAAAACGCATATAATCACTTTGCCACCCTATCATATCATTTTCTCATGTTCCTCCATGTAGGGATCAGTTTGATAGGCTCAACATTCACCAAGCTAGCCTCCAGTAACTTGTTCAAAAATAAATCCACCTACCTACAAAATTTATAGAAAATAAATCCCAATCCATTGTGAATTTTAACAATTCTCTTGTAATATTAACCGCCTCCCTCGTGGTTTATTTTATCAAGAAAATATTATGGTTGTGTAATTCCACCAATATACTAAGGGCATGTTTTTTCATGAATTTTTTCAACCCCCTAACATTAAAGGACATAAAAATCATGAGTAATCCTCCATAGGGCTTGGCCTACTCTAAGGACCCTTATGGGTAAAACCCTCCATTTGGATTTATCCTCGTAAGGTCTTATGTTTCCCTTATTAAATTTACCTTCTAGATATGCTTTGGGCTATTCCTCCCACTCCCTTCTTTTGTACCCTCCTTTTCACCATCTATGTTTAATCCACCACCTTCAATCCCACTTTCTATCATTCCCAATCTAACTTGTCTAGACCTCAATGGGTATCTACATTAATCCTAGGATTTCGTGGACTTCACCCGAATCAATTATAATGGTGATCTCTTTGTGTGTGGGTTGAAGAATGGACTCCAATTCTTTAACAATAATGGCAAGTGTCCCCACAACCATCATTTACCAAATATCCTTTGGGCATCATCTTTTGACTTAAAGAGAAAAGTTATCCACCCTCACACAAGTAGTTGAACAGTTGGAATACAACATAACAAAGACACCCATTCCATTTCCAAAAACGACTATGTCAATGCTTGGTGCATGTTTCCAACAAAACTTAGCAAAGATGATTAATAGTGCTCAAGAATAGTGTTAACAATCAAATTAACACCCTTAACCAAGTGAGGGTGGAAGCATACTTTTACCATTCGCCCGCAACATGAAGACAAGATCAAGTACTAGAGAGAACAATGCTCTATGATCTGATCACTACTTCCATAATTGGAAAGGTTGAGTAAAGAATGAAGGAGCTTAATAGAGACAAATTTCAGTGATTGAACTGCTCACCAAAAGCTCAAATCAACGCTCTAACAATCAGATAATGAGAAGAAATGCACAAAAATGCATTAAAAAGTACTTAAATATGCTAAGTTGTAAAAAAAGCCTAATAAACTATGGAAAGTGGGTTTTTTAAGAGAAAATAATAATAAATGATTATCCCACATGGAAAAAGAGTAACTTGAAATTCCATTTCCCAATGCTATAAAAGAAAGGCATTTGGGGCATGGTAAGAGTAACTTGAAATTCTCCGACATGGGTTCCCCATCAAAATTGACCAATTCATAAGCTCCCTTTTTTAACACAGTTTTTACTATAAGTGGGCCAAACCATTTAGCCACAAATTTCCCTTCTCCGATTTTGTCCTGGTTTTGGTCATAAACTAAAACCAGATCTCCTTCAGAAAAGACTCGAGGATAGGTAGACTTGTCATACTTCATTTTAACCCTTTTCTTGTGTGTTTCTACATTTAGAGAGGCTTCCCTTCTAGTTTCATCAAGAGAATGAAGATGGAGAAGCCTTTCTTCTTCTGCAGAAGTGTTAGGTAGGAGTTCGACGCCTATTTTTAATGATGGGATTTCGCATTCAATCGGCAACACAGCTTCCTCTCCATAAACCAGTTGGAAAGAACTGAATCCAGTTGCAGTTTTAGCACTGGTACGGTAAGCCCAAAGAGCGGTGAACAACATTAAGTGCCAGTTAGTTTTGTTCTTGTCAATTGTCCTCTGTAACATGGTTTTCAAAACCTTGTTGATGGCTTCAACTTGTCCATTATCTTGAGGGTAATATGGCGAGGAAAAGTCCTGCCGCAATCCTAACCGGTCGGTAATTTCATCCATGAAGGAATTCCGAAAATGACTTCCGTTATCAGTAATGATCTCTTTGGGTACACCAAACCTTGCTATCACGTGATTGAAAAGAAAATACGCTGCAGTTTTACCCGTGCAATTGAATGTAGGCATCGCCTCAGCCCACTTGGTGAAGTAGTCCACTACTACGATGATGTAGTGGTGGCCAACAGCTGAAGGCGGTTTGATTGTCATAAAATCAACAGCCCATTTGGAAAAAGGACCCACGGTTACTACAGGGTTTAAGGGAGCATGATGTGTGCGCATTTTTCTTGTGTAAATTTGGCAATGGTGACACTTTTTGACAGCATTCATGCAATCTTTGAAAATTGTAGGCCAAAAGTATCCTGCACGCAAGATTTTATGGGCAGTTTCCAACCCAGAAAGATGACCGCCACATGCCCCAGCATGGCAATCATTCAACACTTGTTCATCTTCCTCATGTACTAAACAACGTCTTAATATCATGTCTATTCCTCAACGGTACAAAGTATCCCCAATGATGAGGTATCTTCGAGCTCGGTATGAAATGCGACGTCATTCAATGTTAGAAAACTAAGGATCGATCCTTTGGGTTTGGAGATATATGATGAATGTTCCATACCAAGGATCAAAAGTTGCAATGAGGAATACATGTTCATCTTCCCAAGATTCAACAGATACAGTACCCTCCTTCTCAATGGGTAACTCAGACATTAACTCAGCAAATGCCAACAATTTCTTGGCTTTAGCATTTTTGAATTCGAGGTCGAATTCTTACAAAATTACTATCCATTTTGAGTATTTTCCACTAATGATATGGAGGGACAAAATGTGTCTCATGGGGTTCATTTCAGCCACTATGGTTGTTTTCCTTGGAAGTATGTAATGTCTAAGTCGTTGGACAGCATGGACTACTTCCTAGGCCAACTTGTCGACCTGGGAATATCTCAATTCGGGACCTGCAAGGCCCTTACTAAGATAGTAAATAACATGTTCTTGAGATGATTCGTCCTCTTGTGCTAAGACCATTGCAATGGTGGAAGGAGATGCTGCCAAATATAACAGAAAGTCTCTATTATAGTTCGGTGGACTAAGCATCGGGGCAGAGAAAGTCTCTATTATAGTTCGGTGGACTAAGCATCGGGGCAGAGAAAGTCTCTATTCTGGTACCAACTTTGAAATTTCCTTCCTATAAATGAAATATAGCTCTTTCACGAAAGGTGTATTTTACCCAACATCTTATTTAAGGGAACATATTTTAATATTATAATTTAAGAAAAACGTTCCATTCTTTATCTTACCTTAAGATCTATATATATATATATATATATATATATATATATATTCTTTTACATATCTTTAAGTAAGATAATACCTCATAAAAATCTAATTAGGGTCCGCTGAAACAATCTCAACCTAATACTGTCATCAACTAGGGAATTGGATGAACACCACAAATGAAATGTCATCACATGATTTGATGGATCTTCCCCAGGTTTTTCGTCAAACTTGGGTATGTCTGAGGGTAGTTTGGTTGGTATTGCTGGCCATCCATTCAAATGTAGAATAGGATTATTAGTCAGCCGGGGTAAATTCGGTAGATTTAATGTGGCCAGAAATGGTGATTTGACTGGTGCCATAGCAAATGATTGATACGCAGGTGAAGCTTGATGGTTCCATTGTTGTTGTCCTTGGCCTTGAAAAGCATTCCAAGAAGAATTACCCCCTTGCGGAGGTTGCATCCAAAAAGATTGGTTACTCCCTGAATGTTGTCCACTCCATTGTGGAACAGATTGCATGTATGGATTGCCCCCTTGCGGAGGCATGTTCCAATAAGATTGGTTACTTGGTGGAACATTACTATTCCATTGCGTCATAGGATTAATGGGTGGATTTCCCCCTTGCGGACGTGGGCCCCAATAAGATTAGTTACTTGTCGGAATCTTACCACTCCATTGATTGTTTCATTGGTTTGGATAAGCGTTCCAAGGTTGGTTTCCCCCTTGCGAAGGTGCCCCAATAAGATTGATTACTTGTCAGAATCTGACCACTCCATTGATTGTTTCCTTGTTTTGGATAAGCGTTCCAAGGTTGGTTTCCCCCTTGCAGAGGTGGTACCCAAGAAGATTGGTTACTTCCTGCAACTTGCGCACTCCATAGAGGAATGGGGTTGTTAGGTGGGTTTCCTTATGGTGCACTACCTGTGGGGGGTATGGCATTGCCCCTAGGATTCATGTTAGGAAAGTTCGGATGATGACTTCCCGAGGCACTTCCACTCACTTGTGGAGTAGGACCCCAATTGGCATTATTGTTCCATGGTTGATTAATTCCGCCAAGGATATTGAAATTCCATAGTAAAGGATTCCCCCCAAAAGTGGAACTAGGAAAAATGTTTGGTATACCAAGAGGATTTTGGTTCACTCCTTGATTATTTTGACCTTCATTAGCCAAACCATATGGGAAACCCATGTTTGGTAAGGCGCACCCTCCAATAGAGATTCCTGCAGACAAAGTGGATATACTTCCGGGATCAGAACCCGAAATTGTACCAACTGGCACTGAAATGCTGGTTGAACTTGTACTAATGACAGGTATACTGACTGGTGGGATTGATGTAGTGGTCACATTGGAAGTATTGCTACCTCCTGCAACTTTTTTTGGTTGTGTTGACGTAGTCCCTTGCGCTCCTGATGAAGCCATAAGGTCAGTTGTGGAATTTTGCATACTAGCCCAATATCCAATAATAGGATTGATGTAATCAAGTGGCTCACTGATGTGAAGTAATACCGTGCCTGAAAGATTTGTCAAATGTGGGTTTACGTGAGTTGTTGTGTTGTCCTCTAATGTTTCAATTTCAAATGGAGCAAGATTATCAACAATATCTGTATTTTCCTTGGTAGGTGATGTTTCAATATTTGTTTGATGTTGTTCTTCTCTATTGTTGTTGATTGAATCTATAATTTGTTCAGTTTCCAAGTCACAAGGTTGTGGGTTTTGTATTCGTCTCCGCGATGTAGCGGGGCCTTCAGGTTCTGGTGACTCACCTCGTTTCCGCCGTGATTGGTGGATCGGGAGAGTAGCCACTTTAAATAACTTGATGAAATGATGTGTTTAAAAATATTTTGATCAAAAATAGAATCAAACAATCCTAAAGCTGTCTAGACTCAACAAAATATAAAAAATGTCCACACAGTAAAAATCCCTATGGGTTCAAGCAAGCAAACTGACTTTTCAAAAGAACCTAGGCTCAATGAAAAGCTGGATTAGAGGGCCTTCCGAAACTAGTAGCTGCTAAGGGATCTCAAGCCTCAAACAATTGCTAGCAGCGAAGGTATGAAAAACAGTTACAATAAACTTTAATCACCAGGGGTGCAAGCGTTGGTTCCTGACTAATCACCCTCCCAAGGAGTAAAAGTTCCGAAGTCTGTATCAGTTACTGCAAGTGTCCCCCACTCACAATAGTCTATGTGATATCCTAGGAATAGCCACTAAAGTTACCACTTCACAATCGACGGTCGGGCGGAACAGTTGTAAGTCGAAGACAACTCTCATAACCAGGAACTCTAGAAACAGTGATGTCACCCCGAGGACTTGTCACTTAACATAGAATCCCCTGATGAGCTCATGTCCCACTAAATAAGCAAGAGAGGGGAACTACTCTTACTTATCCAGATTGATCTCGTGCTTAGCGCATGTTTAAGAAGCGCTTTCCCGACAAGCATTTTTTGCTTCTAATGGATTTACTCTCTTAAATCAATGCTAGTTTCGAAATTTTTGCAGCCCAAGAGTGTTAACTCTCCAATCCTAATCCAGGGCACGAACCTAATCTTGTTGGTGATATGAAAATCAAAAGCTGGTCAATTTTAGATTAAGTACCAATTTTAATGGTAGTTTGCTTAGTTTCAGGAATGGACATAAAACTTGTGGTGTGTCGACTTGAGAAAGATGAACCAAACAATGCAAAATGCACTACTCTACCTTTCAATTCGATGAATGTTCTAGTCTAATGAAAAGTTAGAGGTTCAAGTGTCTTTCAAATATGCAAAGTTTTTGGTAGATTTCGTATTTTAATGCACAGTTCTTCTGAAATAAATGATTTCAATGATCAATGAAAATCGAATAAGATGCTTTAAAAAACAAATGTTAGACTATTACCAGTGAGATCCACTTTCTCATTCATAAGATCGCCATAAGGTGCGACTGAAGAGGAATGCAGTGGCTCATACACAACCTATCACAAGAAAAATTGATCTTTAAAGGTGCAATTCTATCTAATTGTGCATGAAAATCATCAAAACATTCTAAATCCAAAACAAAATGTAACTAATAAAAGTTTATTTTTGTCCTTGGCAAGAAATTATTCTCAAATTAACTCAAAAGGTGATGTTCAAAGTTTGTTTTTAAATGAAAATGTATTTGAATGTTTTGTCAAATGAGTGTGGTTCTTTCAAATATATGTGATTGATATTTGGTTTAATTTTTCCAATCAGCATGACATAAGTCACAACAATTTAGATAATTAAGCAACTCTTCATTTCATGACTAAATAACAAATCGAACATTATGAATATCCTACCTTTTCCCGAGGCACACTTTAAAAGCATAAAAGCAATCTCTACCAACACAAAAACCATATGCTTGTTTCAGCTTCAGGCTTTCGAAAAGATAACTCAGTTGGTAAAATTACAATCCAAATGTGATATATTTATCCAGCGAATCGTTCTTATCTCTAGCATAATTTGACTTAACTAGGATATAAATAATTCGGAATTTAATGAGCATAAATCCAAAAATTATATATTAAAATGAACTGCTGGCTATATCCAATAATTGCGCTTCCGTATTTCAAGACTGAATCTAAACTTCACGATTTGATACATACAAATTAATAAATTAAATCGATATGCTCGCTATCTTTAAGAGTTACGCTTCCGGATTTCAAGACTGAGGTTGATCTTCAGATTTCCACTGATGCCCATTCATTGTACGCCATACTGACAGACACATGGATTGAGTCTTAATCCGAGAAGGATAGGTGTTAAGAGTAGTATTTAGTGATCCGATGTATGCAGAAGCGTATGTTACAATTCATCAATATGATATCGTCCTTGATGTTACTGTGATAAACCGAACAAAGGAGACGTTGCAAAATCTCTGCTTGGAATTTGCTACCATGGGCAATCTTAAACTAGTAGAACGCCCACAAAATTATACTCTAGCACCATAATCAAGCAAGTAGATAAAGGTGACTGCTGCTATAATTCCAGATTCTGCTGTCGTGACTGGAAATCTGAGATCAACGCTCATGAGATTTAAGAATGACTCTTTCCTTCAAGCGATACGACAATAATCTTATCCCTTGGGTGACACTATCAAAATAATACGTATCAAATCGGATCTCAGTTGATTATGATATCACGCAGAGGGTGCAAGGATTTCGGATCTCAGTTGATGCTAACACGCAGAGGACTCCATAATTCGGTGGTGATGAGTATAGGCTACCATCATATTATCATATTAGAATGATTATCAGTGATCAATGTCGAGGAGCGCAGACTTCATTATGAACACTTACAAATTTAAAGAGCAGAGAAACGAGCTGGTTGTTGAGGTTTACAGACAGAAAAACGGTCTTGGGCATCTACCCGACCACTGAACCTCTGAAAAACACTACCAGGAAGACGATCTGAATGATCAATGAAACTTAATACAAAAATTTGATATGGTTAAGAGATTTGATCTTTGGAAATATTTAGCAGGAGAAAATGATCTTTAAACGATCTGAATGATCAACACAACTAAATACAAAAACTAAATTGAAATCTAGATAAATTTTGAAGCATATTTGTGATTAGGGGTATGATGAGGCTGGTTTGGATTCTCTTAAAGAGATATTTAAGCCACAAAGAAGTAGATCTAAACCTTAAGTTAATAATTTTTAAACCCCGTCATAAAGAAAGAACAAAAGGAGCAGATCTTAAGAAAGAACACCAAAATATGAAGAAATGTCAAGAAAATTCAAGAGATTTCAACAAGCAATATGGTCACCAATCTGATAATAGCAAATCTAGAGTAGACACGTCCCTAGACTATTTTCTATTATCAAATAGTACATCCTTCGATGTCCCTATATAGTTTACATACCAAGCTTCACAAAACTCAACAAAGGAAGAGGATTATGATGTTACCAAGCCCAAGTAAACTCATCCTTTTAGGTGTCTTTTTATTCAACTCATCTACTTGCAACTGAAATGAAGAATTTGTTAATTTTTCAGAATTTACTTCAATCTGATCTAGGATCTTAACTGAGAGAACAACATGTACAACATATCTACAACATATCAATCATGGACACAATAATGCAAGCACACAAGAGACACAGAGTTTACTTGGGGAAAACCATAAAGATGAAAAACTCCAATAACTTCCTCAAAGATAGATAGAACAATGATACAACCCAAGCATAAGAGATAGACATCTCCTAGCAGCAGCTTCTCCTCCTCCACAAGTGCGCCACTCTCCAAAGAGTGTGTGAGAGGCCTAATAACCTTTACTAGGTCGGCCTTAACTTAACCACATAACATAATGCTGACAATGAATAGCAATAATACGTTTTTTTCCTCTGAAAAAAAACATAATGCTGACTAGGCCGACCCCAATAGGGTGGTCTAATAACCCTTTGACCCACATGGCCGACCCCCAATAGGGTGATCTAATAACCCTTCGACCCACATGGCTTATACAAGGCCAACCCCAACAAGGTGGTCTAATAACCCATCAAGTATAAGTTACGACACTTACAATATAAATGACGACACTTCCGTATAGAGGAATAATAACATCTCTATAGGAACACAAACAATTCCGTATAGATGAATAATACCATCTCTATAGGAGTACAATATACATAAATGAAATACATTCCGAAGTTACATATACATCAACAGAATTATGATATCTAACATCATGGTCAAAATTGTATATACCCTCTATCCTTTTTACATTTCATTGTGAGAGGGTAGAATTAGGATAAGGTATTATTCCTAAAGTTTTTTATCGAAGCTTATAGGATCCCATGAAGACTCACCATATGTTATCCTGGAGTAAAAGGGTCCAAACCCTTGGAGAAAATTACCCACCCCTCTAAGGGGCTTTGTGAATAGTCAAGAGGCTCCTTGTCCATCTCCATAATTTGCATAAAACCAATCCAAGAACAAGGGCATCTTGATGAGTTGAAGGATCTTTCTAATTTTGCATGTCTACCAATTCTTCCAAATAAAAATTATCTACACCATTTAAAAAAGTTTTCTTTTGTAATACCCACAAGAGAGAACATGGCATCTTGTGTTTCACTTTGGCATCCTATTTCGCATAAGATTTGGATTTTATCAATGTGACAATGTGTAAACCATCAATCTTCTCTACATGGGCTACGTTTTGGATGTCATGTGTAATACCCCCATTTGGACCCTTAGGATATATTGGTTTTTAATGTAAACATTGTATATATGTGATGTATGATTCCTAGCGTGGAGCTCAAGGCCAAGGCCCTACTAGTGAATGCCTATCCTTGAAGTGCTAGCATTTTATGTTGTGTTATCCATGTGCTAGTAAGCCATGGGAAAATTGTAGAAATGATGTAAATAATTGTTATGCAAATAAAATACCAAGGGAATGGCCATGGATACAACTAAATGAGGGGGATACATATATCCAATAGGGAGGGGTGAGGGGGTTGTGGGATTGAACCCTAGGCTTTCATATGTCACCTTGAGAACGGTCCCACCTTTGACTTTTCTTGCTGTCATTTATTTCTGTTGTAAAGAAGTACTTCAGAAATCAGTCCATGAGAGTGATGAAGTATGGGTATCCCTGAAATTCGTAAGGAAGGGTATGGGCTTTGTTTTTCTTGTCCCATAATTCACTCCACCTCTTGGTAGGACGTTTTCCTCATCCCCCATTCCATGGCGCGGGGAAAAAAATATCAGTTTTTCATGGAGGACGCATCCCAGCAGTAAGAAAGAAACCAGAAATCGCGACTAGGGAAGAAGCCACGTTTTGAAATGCCAGAATCGCCCAGAAATTCAAGTGGAAAGAGAAATTCGATGGGGGATCCATAGACCCGAACCTTGGGGAGAAATTGAGAGGGTTGGATGCCCAGAAATCTATTGGGAGACCCAGACTTGATAGTCAAAAACCCAATTGTAGGACAGAACCTTCCGGCCGCAACCTTGAGGAAGATCTAAGAGCGAATCGCAGTGGGAAAGAGACCAAGGGGTCAGACTTCATGGTAGAGCCAGTGAGGGCTCATTCATCCTTGGTTTAGAAGTTGGGACCAACCATACCTGCCCAAGTCAACATTGAGGAAAGGGGTGCCCAAGGGACTGTGTATCAGAGAAGGGGACCTTACTTAGGTCGAGAGTGGAGGTGATAGGGATGCTTGCACTGTATGAAGCCAATTAGACATGCATGTAGCTCTGTGTTGAGCTCATTGACTTAGAAACCTCCTTCCCTATCTCCCCACTTGCTTAACAAAGCCAGCTGGGTGTTGGTTGAGCGTGAATGAATGTGAAACCATGACTGTGAGTAAGCTTGTTAGTTCCTCCTTAGTGGATACATAGCCCCAGCTCGGGGGTGGTTTATGAGTGCTGAGAGAATACAGGATGAATAGAGACCTATGGTTGGGTTGGAATGTTGCAATCCATAGCCAATTGCTTGGTGATTTCACCTTAAAGATAAGTATTATATGTGTTTTACTTCTACAATGATTTAATTGTTGATAATTGTTATTGATATGTTGAATGCATGATAGATATGTGTGTGGATAATGTTTTGTTCCAATGTGCTTATTTGAGTATGCATATGCACACATGTGATTGTACATATACCAGCCTAGATCCAAATCCTAGGCTCTATCAAGCGCCGAGAGGGATCAAATCTCCCGAGGTGCAAACCTCTTCTTCAATAACTCCTTGAGTGCAATACCTGAGTCACCTAATCCTAAGCTCTAAAGTTTCTAGTTTAAGTCTCATATTTACTTTTTACTTTGTATTATTCTTTTTGTTTATGGCCGACAAAATATTTATTACTTTTTACTTTGTATTATTTTTTTTGTTTACATTGTATTATTTTGTCATGGACAAACACTCTAAAGTCTTATATTTACTTTTTACTTTGTATTAAAAGTAAAAAGTAAAGTCTCTAGTTTAAGTCTCATATTTACTTTCTACTTTGTATTATTCTTTTTTGTTTATGGCCGACATAATATTTACCACCTAATCCTAAGCTTTAAAGTCTCTAGTTTAAGTCTCATAATTACTTTTTAAGTTTGTATTATTCTTTTTTGTTTATGACCGACATAATATTTATTTTTTTTACTTTGTATTATTCTTTTTTTGTTTACTTTGTATTTTGTTACTCGACAAACATTCGACTAACAAGATCTCCCCCATACTGGGCTGTAGAGCGCCTCTCGGCGCAATGAATATGTTCATTGATGAATAGGGCTAAGTGTTGTTAAGGCCCAGAATGCTTAGAATATTCAGTCAGGGATTTGGGGAAGAAATAGACCACCCTTGTTTTGTCCATGTTCCCTCAGTGGATCAGATGAAGGGAGGGGCCATGACAGAGTGGATCAGAGCTCTTTACAGAGTGGTAAAGAGGCATGGATGAAGTTTGGGAAACACTTTGATTGGAAGAATGGAAAAATCAGAGTCCTCAGGTGTGGCATAGGATCACACTGTTGCATAGATCTCGTCGAGAGCTTTCCAACAATACCAAGTTTGCCAAAAATGGACTTGGATGAAGAAGATATATGCCTGAGGAGTTGACAGTAAAAAGGGTATATGGCCGACTTCCGACATTGCAAACCCGCAGTGCAGATTGCGGATTGCAGAAGTCGGAGGCGTGATTCTCGGCGTGGTGCGTTGGAGTTCCAACTTTTTGACTCCCGCATGGCAGATTGCAAATTGCGGAAGTCGGAGGGGTAATTTCTCCAGAGTTGTGCATTTTGGGGTTCCGACTTCCGACTCCCGCATCATGGATTGCAAATTGCAGAAGTCAGAGGCGTAAATATTCGGAGTTGCACGTTGGAGTTCCGACTTTCCGAATCTCGCAAGGAGGATTATGGATTTCGGAAGTCGGAGAGGTGATTTCTTCAAAGTTGCACGTTGTGGTTCCGACTTTCCAACTCCCGCAAGGCAGATTGCAGAAGTCGAAGAGGTGCATTGGAGTTCCGAATTTTCGACTCCGCAAGGCAGATTACAGATTGCGGAAGTCAAAGGCGTATTCCTTTGACATTGTATATTTGGAGTTATGACTTTCCGACTCCCGCAAGGTAGATTGCGGATTGCGGAAGTCGAAGGCGTATTTCTTTGGCATTGTATATTTGGAGTTCTGACTCCTGCAAGGAGGATTGTGGATTACGGATGTCAGAGGCTTATTTCTTCGACACTGTATATTTGGAGTTCTGACATCAGACTTTTTACTTGCAGCTTGTGGATTGCGAACTGAAGTTGTTTCATCTGTGTAAAAGTGCAGAGTTGCGGAATCTTTGAAAAAAAAAATAGCAAGTTGTTTCTAAGGAGCTCCCCCATCACCTCTAAAGGGCACCAAGAGATTTGGGGATGTTACAGAGTGGTATAAACACAATCAACTTTCAGCCATAATATGCATTCAACAATTTTCTATCTCTAAAATGCATCAATCAAAAAAGAAAGAGAAGAGTAAGAGTTTCCCCCTCTTAATCTTGTTCCAATCCAGAGCCCCACCACAATTATAGTTCCATGCTCCTTGGTCTCCTCCACTTCAAATGTGAATGTTGAATTGGTTAATCCCCTGTGAAAGGATGAACACGAATGAGTTCATTTATATGTTGGACAAGCATGAAATGTGTGGAAGTCTCATGGATAAAGCATGAACTTTCCATGTCAAGTGGCAAGTAATTGATTGACCTTAATGTGTATGTTATGCTTGTCCTATCAAGATTGGCAATGATGAATTTCACAGGTGAAAATTAAATCAATTGGTTGCAGTTGTTACAAGGCAAATGTTGCTAGTAAGCAAAGTATGGGCAGTTGTTCACATTGACAATGGCAGCAGACCAAAAGCTATTTGATTTTGCTGAAAATTATCTTCAAACAATTGTCAAGACCCAAGAAGATTTTGTGAAAATGCTCAAGCTACTAAAAAAGCCACTGAAATGTTGGAAATGTGGAGGAATTCATTCTCTCTGTAATTGCCCAATAAAGGACAGCAAGAAGAATTGTAGCCATAAAGTTTCCAGACTTGTGGATCAACTGGAAGGTAAAGAAAAGGAAGGGATTGTTGTGGAGCAATCTCCACATGTGGAGCTAAAAGGTCAAATCCACCAGGAGTAACTTGTAGAAGCCAATGGACTTGGTCCTGAAAAAGAGTAAAAGATGAAATGCAAGACAGACCTAACACATTTTGTGAGTTTTGATGTATAAACTGTGTAAGTATTCCTAAGTATTGGAAAACTGAGAACGATGTTATTTTAAGGGGGAGGGGATTGTAATACCCCTATTTTGACCCTTAGGATATATTGGATTTTAATGTAAACATTGTATATATATGATGCATGATTCCTAGTGTGGATCTCAAGGCCAAAGCCTCGCTAGTGAATGCTCAGCCTTGAAGGGCTGGTATTTTATGTTGTGCTATCCATGTGCTAGTAAGCCATGGGAAAATTGTAAAAATGAACTAAATATTTGTATTGCAAATAAAATACCAAGGGGCTGACTATGGATACAACTAAATGAGGGGGATATGTGTATCCACTAGGGAGAGGTGAGGGGGTTGTGGAATTGAAGCCTAGGGTTCCATATGTCACCTTGAGAACTCTCCTTTGAATTTTCTTGCTATCATTTATTTATGTTGTAAGGAAGTACTTCAGAAATCAATCCATGAGAGTGATGGAGTATGGGCAGCCCTGAAATTCGTAAGCCAGGGTAAGGGCTCTATTTTGCTTGTCCCATAACCTCTGGGGAGGATGTTTTCCTCATTCTCCATTCCATGGTGGGGGGGGGAGTATCAGTTTTTCATGGAGGACACAACCCAGCAATAAGAAAGAAACCAGAAATCATGATTGGGGAAGAGGCCACGTTTTTAAAAGCCAGAATCGCCCAGAAATTTAGGTGGAAAGAGAAATCCGATGGGGGATCCATAGACCCGAATCTTGGGGTGAAATTGAAAAGGTTGGATGCTCAGAAATCTATTCGGAGACCCAAACTTGATAACCAAAAACCTAGTTGCGGGATAGAACCTATCGACCACAACCTTGAGGAAGATCCAAGAGCATATCACAGTGGGAGAGAGACAAGGGGGTCAAACTTCATGGTAGAGCCAGTTAGGGCTCATTCATCCTTTGGTTTAAAAGTTGGGACTAGCCATACTTTCCCAACTCAGCGTTGAGGGAAGGGGTGCCCGAGGGACTATGTATCAGAGAAGGGGACCTTACTTACGTTGAGAGTGGAGGTGATGGGGATGCTTGGACTACATGTAGCTCTGTGTTGAGCTCATTGACTTAGAAACCTCCTTCCCTATCTCCCCACTTGCTTGACAGAGCCAATTGGGTGTTGGTTGAGCCTGAATGATTGTGAAACCATCACTGTGAGTAAATGTTTTAGTTCCTCCTTAGTGGATACATAGCGCCAGCTCGGGGGTGGTCTTTGAGTGCTGAAAAAATACAAATTGGTAAAAGACCTATGGTTGGGTTGGAACGTTGCAATCCATATCCAGTTGCTTGGTGATTTCACCTTAAAGATAAGTATTATATGTGTTTTACTTTTGCAATGACTTAATTACTGATAACTATTATTGATATGTTGAATGCATGATAGATATGTGTGTGGATAATGTTTCATTCAACTATGCTTATTTGAGTATGCATATGCACACATGTGATTGTACTTATATGAATCTGTTTATTGATGAATAGGGCTATCAAAATGTTCAGTCGGGGCTTTGGTGAAGAAATAGACACCCCATGTTGTGTCCATGTTCCTTATGTGGGTCAGATGAAGGGAGAGGCCATGATAGAGTGGATCAAAGCTCTTTACAGAGTGGTAAAGAGGCATGGATGAAGTTTGGGAAACACTTTGAGTGGAAGAATGGAAAAATCAAAGTCCTTAGGTGTGGCAAAGAATCACACTGTTGCATAGAGCTCACCGAAAGCTTTCCAACGATACGAAGTTTGCCAAAAATGGACTTGAGGTGAGAAAGATATCGGCCCGAGGAGTTGGCTACAGGAGTATATGGCCAACTTCCAACTTTCCGAAACCCACATTGCACATTGAGGATTACGGAAGTCAGAGGCGTGATTTTTCGGTGTGGTGCATTGGAGTTCCGACTTTCCAACTCCAACATGGCGGATTGCAGATTGTGGAAGTCGAATGGGTGATTTCTCTGAAGTTGTGCATTTGGGGGTTCTGACTTCCAACTCCCGCATCGCGAATTGCGGATTACAGAAGTCAGAGGCATAAATCTTCAAAGTTACGCATTGGAGTTTCAACTTTCCGACCCCCGCAGGATGGATTGCGAATTGCGGAAGTCGAAGAAGTGATTTCTTCGGATTTTCACCTTGAGGTTCCGACTATCTGACACCCGCAATGCGGATTGCAGATTTCAGAAGTCAGATACATATTTCTTCAACGCTGTATATATGGAATTCCGACTTCAAACTTGTGGCTTGCGGATTGCGAACTAAAGTTGTTGCAACTGTGTAAAAGTGCAGAGTCGCAAAATCTTTGGAAAAAATATTAACAAGTTGTTTCTAAGGAACTCCCCCATCATCTCTAAAGGGTACACCGAGGGGATCGGGGATGTTACATCATGATATACTTCTAGAAAGTTGGACGTGATTCATTGTTTGATTTATGCCAATGTTCTTTATGTTTATTTTCCTGTCTTTGTAGATTGATTTAAGTGTTGTACTTCATAAATACAAACTCCCCTTCACATGGATGTTTTGACAAGTGTTTCATAGACTAAATGTACAATGATTTCAACATTGGATTCAATAATGGTTTTCCCTATGAGTAGTTAGGCATGAATCATAAGATAGTTGTTTTATTACTAAAAAGGTATTTTTTACATAGACAAGTTGAGAAATTATGTGAGTAGGGAGTCACTTAAGATTACCTTGATGCCTAATGTAATGAGTCTTCCATTCTTTGTTTAATGAATAGTTAGGCAAGCTTAATCATAGGATATACACCCCCAAATGCGAGTTGCACTCAACAAACCCACATGGACAAGGAGAGCACACACTAACATATGGTATTGATCCAACAATCTTTAATGTGGATATACGGTGGCAGAGAAAGGTCTCTTACCTCAATCTTTCCTCCAAAAAGCACAAGCAAGATTGGCACTCAAAGCATGGGAATTCAAGACACGAGGTGCTAAGTCTCTTTTCAATCCCATACTAGTTTAATGGTTTTCATTGTGGCTTCAAAGGATTTCTTTAATATGGAATGCGCAACAAGAGGAATGGTAAATCCCATTCCATTCCAAGGGATTCGAAGTTATTCTTCTCCCTCTTGCATTGTCTTCTCGTGGCTTCCTCTTCTATCGACAATTAGAGTTGCACCCATGCCTTGATAATGAGCTCAAAGTCAAAGTGGCAGTGGAGGTCGAAGGCCTTTGCCTTCAAAAGAATTCTGAAACACCATCCATTTCCACACAGCCAATCAATTGAGGATGTAGAGTTGTGCATTCTTCATGATTCTCCCCAAGTCAGAGGGAAACTAGAAGGGCAATTCATGGTCGACCCAAGCCTAGACAATCTTCACTCTCAAGGGACTCCCTCTTCTAGGGTCATCAATCCTTACAAGACAATGAAAATCCTTCTTAGGCATGCTCTTCAAGAGCATGATCACATGCAAGTCAATCTCTTGATGATCATTTGAGGATTTGTGTCCTCTCAATAGCAAATTTGAAAACAGAATATTGAAGATGATGAAGTAAATGCATAATCCTTTGAGATGGCATTGTATAATGAAAAACAAGGCAATGTATCCCACATGAGAAGAATGTATGAAATGAAAATAAAAATAGAAACAAGAAAAATCAACATAGATGAAGTCTTGAGTCAAATGTGGAGAGGAATTCCTCAATTGACACATTGAGGCCTTACCCTCATCAAAAAAATTGTGGAAGAGGGGTTCCAAGAAACCGAGCTACAAGTCTAATTCAGACAACTTGAAACCCTACAATGTGGAGAGGATTTCCTCATGAGGCTCCATCATACTCAAAACGATTGTGAAGGGGGGTACCAAGAAACTGAGAGAAGCCTCATTTTCCCATTATCAAAGGAGCAAATTGTCAAATAGGGGTTCCAAGCTGGTAAAAGCAACAAGGCTCTTTTTCCCATTATTGGAGGAGAAAATCCAATGTATGGACTACAAAGCCATCATGGTAAATGCATTGTTTACAAAGTTCATGCTGGCTATGGAGAAAAGGTGAGTAAATAAGCCAAAGGGCAAACTGGTTTCCAGTTGAAGCATTCAGGTATCAACTATTGTATCACGCTTGGGAACTTAAATAAAACATATATTGGACAACAAGAAAGAACTATGGTATTGTTTTGTTCACTTCAAAAAGGCCTCTACACCATCTCAACAAAGAAACTATGTGAGAGGTTATCAAAATAGAGCATCATAAATGGCTGGATTTCAAGAATATAAGTTATACAAGCACATATGCATTAAAATCAAAATCATTGAGGGTCTTTCAAAGAGCTCCAACAATGAGATCTAAGTGAAACAAGTTTTTGCCCCTCCTTCACAATGCGGCGCATTTACATGGACAAAGTAGCGGAATGGATAAAACAAAAGTGGTGAACATAACAAGAATTGTCATATAAAAATCTTGTTACATGCAAACATGACACTAACGAGTACAATACTACATACAAGATACCTACAATTCTTGGACCCCATGCACAAAGGTTGTGATGAACCTAAACAAAGTAAAACTAAGCTAGTAATCTAACGAAGGGAAAACCACGAGACAAAGCTACAGATATTTTAATTGTCAATTTAAAAATAAGGAAAGCATTCTTCATGCTGCAAAATAGATGGAAATCCAAGCTTTGATATTAACAAAATATGCACTCCTTTATAAAGCTCGAGGCCCCAATAGTCCTTTCTTTATGGTGTGATGTATGTGAACCAAGTAATCATGAAACAAAAAAGACATTCTTCATTCTTTATGGTGTGACGTATGGGGAACAAAATCAAATCACGTTAGTGCAAAAACCAAAAAAATGCATTGCCTAATAACAGACAATGATGAAATACAGAACAAAATTTGCAGTTATGGGCAAAAATAAGTCTTAAAATTTTAAATTATAATCATAAAAATTAGCAAGGAGGAAAAAATATGTAACTCTCTCCACAGAAAACGATTTACAGAGTTGAATGCAAAAGACTTAAGGTGTTGAAGACTATTTGAAAATAGTATTGTAAACAATTGATACCATATAATACTTCACATAAATTTAAATATAAACGAAAAGTAAAGATGATACCATACACAACTTAAAATATACAACCTTTAGAGAAAAGACTTCCAAAATTGATATATTAGGTATAGGCTTTTTGAAAAAAGTGTTGTAAACTATTGATACCATCACATAAATTAAAATATAAACGAAAAGAAAAGTTGATACCATACATATAACTTAAAATACGCCCTTTAGAGAAAAGACTTCCAAAATTAATATATTATGTATAGGTATATATAAGCAACACTGTTATTCATATACTGTGAAACATACTCACAGATCAAGTTTATTTAAATTGCATATCAAATATTAAAAATCAACATGAAAAGTATTCTAATGAGAAGTTCAGCATGATTGATGCAAGCGAAAAAAATGTACAACTATTAGTAAAAGAAAGAAAAAAACGTCGAGACCATATAACAATAAATTTAAATATACACATTAGAAAAAAGGAAAGAAAAAAAGTAGATACCATATAAAAATGTATAGGTACTATATAAGCAGCACTGTTTCAGGTTGATCAACATATAAAAATGTATACGTAATATCTAAGCAGCAGCACTGTTACAGAACTTGTGAAACATGATCAAAGATCAAGTTAATTAAACTTGCATATTAAGAATCGCATTTAAAATTGTCTAATGAAAAATTCAACATGATTGATCCCAGCGAAAAAATGAAGTCGAATCAACAAAACAACTACATACTCGATGCAGAGCTAGACGAACATAGCATGATTTTAACTCTATTGTTATTTCAGTAAAATTATTATAATTGTTTACCTCTTTTTTTACAGGTTTGCTTTTCCATTTCGTGGTCTCGAGGACAGAGAAAACAATAAAGCTACTGCAAGCTTAAGTTTGGTTTTTCATTCCATGGTCCCGAGAACAGAGAAAACAAGAAAGCTCCTCCTGTAATTCTGTGGTGTCAAACCGCTCTGACTCGGTGTGTTTACTGTGTTTATTGCTGTGTAGTAATGTGAGCCCAGCATGACATATTTGACTACTGGCTAAATCCTTCTGCATTTCAACCTTATTTCTATTTATATTCGTTACACGTACCATAATTAGAAAAAATTAGGAAAACAGGTGCTTGAAGCAGTGAAATGCATACTATAAATACAACGAAATCATTCAGCCATTTAGTCTCTTGTTGAGGTCATTTATATAAGAGAAAAAATCAAAACATCCAACAATAAAAACCTAAAAAGTTGCCACAATCCTACAAGGTATATAAAAAGCTTCCTTGTAACGGTTAAAGGACACTGCATAAACAGTAAAATGCATCCCTGGATAAAATAAGAATGAAGTCAACGCAACTTGTAGAGTACAAAAGTAAAAGGCATGCCGATGTTCAAATTGGACAGATAATTTGAGTGTTGTATTTATACTAATGGTAATAATCCATTTTCAATATATACCTAGTAAAGCGGGAAGTACACAAAAATGCCTTGAAATCCCAACTTCTGTTCCAAAGGAAAGTCTTTCAGCTGTCGAATAATCCTAAATATATAAATAGAAGCTTTCTAAAAAAACATTATTTGAAAATTCTAAGTTTACAACCCATGTGATCCAAGTATTCCACAATACAACTTCTCACATGAAGAATTATAAATTCACACAGAATTCTCACAACCTACATAATCTGAATGTTACCAATACTGCCTCCTACATGAGACATGATGATTACCTTTCAATTTAAGTTGCCTTTCTTAGACTAGCCTAAATCATTGTTGTGCGCACTGCACACGGTGACCTTGAGGTTCATCGTCCTCTTCATATGCTTCTTGCTGCTGCTGTTGCTGTTTCCTTCTTAATTCATCCTCAATATTGACATCGTGCAACGTTGTCTCCTCGCATTCATCCACCTCCATGTCCGTCATATAACCAGCTGGACGTGGTGGCAGGATAGACTCCAATTGTTTGCACTGTTCTTGGGTGAGTACTCCAGATTCTGGAAACTCAACATTGAAATGAATGTACAAACGACCCTTCATGAAAGGCCTTTGGTATTGAGGCATACCTTCATCATTTATGGCTTTGTATTGATCTGAAATCATGAAATGTTTTGATAAGATAAACACCACATAATGGACTGCAGGTTAAGTTTCTATGCCTCTACTTTTAATATGAACATACATATATAACCTGATAAATATATACTACAACTAAAAGGCTTAATAATAATAGCACATAAATATAGAATGATGATTTGAGTTACATACTAGGTTTGACTATTTCCCCTGGGCTAGACTTGATGAGCAGTTGTCTCCCATCAAGATGAGTTAAGGGAAATTGGAATCCACAAAGAGCCTCTGTCAAATTAAGTGTGTGCTCTACATAGAGATCATCACCCTTTCGTTTGAACTTAGAGTGGTCTTTCAATTGGAGTACAAAGACGATGTCACCAGTTATAGTGTCCGGCTGCAAATACAAGAGTTTGCAATGAATTAGCCTGAGAGTGTTGACCACATAGTTTTCTACTATATACCAGATGCAGAGCATTTTGACAATATACAAAAGGAGATAATCCATGCTTATTACATTCTACATTTAGAATAAAACCTATGCCTGGACTTTACGGGTCTGCAAATACCGATTAATGAAAAAACTCCAAAACCTACCGCCTCATCAGCTTCACCCTGAAACACTATCCTCTGCCCATGCAGCATTCCCTTCTCCACGTGGACCTCTAGTACTTTCTTGTCTTGAACAACTTTGCTCCCTTTACACTGACCACACTTATCCTTGTCACTGATTGTCTCGCCTGCACAAATAATTGTTTCCAAAGAATGTTATTTTGATCATTATTCCACCTTTGAAATACACATCACATGGCCGAGCTTATCATTCTCCATTGAATTACACATAATATGGCCAGGCTTGTTACTTAAATATTAGTATGCATTTAATGTAAATACACATCACATGCCCAAGCCTGTTATTTAAATCACTAGTATAGAATCTAGATTCAGTGTATTACATAATAAGGACACAAGTTGAAACATCACTCCCGTCACACACAAACACAAAAACAGAATCAAAGGAAATTTAAGCTGAGCACGTAAAAAGGAAACTAGCCGGACAAATACCTGAGCCTCTACAATCAGGGCAGACATGTTGCATTTGCTGTATCATCCCAGGACCAAGTTGTCTGATAGAGACTTTCATACCAGAACCTTGGCATCCCATACATCGCCCAGAAGCACCAGATTTAGAGCCTTTGCTGCACAATTCCATTTTGAAATTTGAAACTAATCAGAAATACAACAATAAATGTGTTCTCACAAATTAAATCACCTATACAACTAACTACTAAGTAATAATCTGTTTCTAAGCAAAAACACAGAACTTCAACTTGTAACCTTACACAGCCAAGCACCCCGAAAGGTTTAGTAAACCAATGTCAACTAACCTAAAGTCTATGGGAACTAACCTATAATGACTATGGAAACTAGTTGCGATGCCAACCACAAAAAATGGATCGAAGATTCTAACCCAACAAGGCTAGCCTCCATATGTAAAACCTGTGGAGTTGAGTTAAGCATATCATACCCCTTACACTTCGAACATATGACATTTCTTGACAATGATAACTTTCTGGATGTTCCATTGTACAGGTCCTCCAAGGAAACCTTCAGAGGATGTACAACATCCTCACCCTGCTTTTGCCTTCGGCCTCTTGAGCTGCCACCTACAATTATCCAACATAACAAAAGAGACGATTTCAGAGAAACAATCTTAAGAAGTTAACAGATCACTTTTAATGTCAAAGAGAGAAGACCCATACCTCCAAAGCTAGACCCACCAAAAGATCCCCCAAAAAATGACTCAAATATGTCAAAGGGATTATGGGAAGCACCACCACCTCCCATTCCCTCCTTCAGCGCATCTTCACCATATTGATCATAGATCTCCCTTTTTTCTGGATCGCTCAAGACTTCATAAGCCTGGGCCAATTCCTTGAACTACACCAATAGAATAGCAATTTATGTCGGTAATAATAATATTTGGACATCAAACGCACTAAGGAAGCATTCCCAATTTATATCCTCTAATTATTCTAAAGAAAGTTTCATACGAAATTAAACGAGCAAAGGCATAAAGCAACCATAACTTACCTTTTCTGGATCCCCACCCTTGTCAGGGTGATTTTTTATGGCAGCTTTCCTATAAGCTTTCTTCAATTCATCAGGTGTAGCACTCTTTGACACAGCCAAAATATCATAATATTTTGTATTGTCACTCTTTTTTGGTGCACGCCCAAACATGGTTAATGACTTTACTCTCCACTCTCACAACAGCTATGAACCTCCTGGCGACCTGGGAAAAAGATTAAATGCACATCCGATTTGTAAGATTAACAAGCAAGGTAGGTGAAACGTAACCTTGAGTCTCTCAACTCTCATTGTAGGATGGCATGTAGAAGAACAAATTCCAAAAGGATATGCAAAGCAAACTAAAAAGACAAACTAATATCCAAATCAATCTAGTTCGCGCTGCTGATGAGTTCTTTATCGTAAGGCCAAAGGCAAAACAATTACAATGGGTAGAAAAGGGGCAAAGAAAGAACCGGTACTTATAACATGGTCTCGCCAAAAATGATAGCTCATTTGTAATATCTAGTTCTACAACCACGGAAAATATTCTCTGCCAGTCTGTTAACACAAACGGTATGTGTGCATGTGTATGTGGAGCAACATGATCCAGAAGAGAAGCAATAAAGGAAACACGCTTACAATCAGCCATACGAACCCTATATCTATAACTGGTCAATTCAAAAGAAAATGTAATAAAGGAATATTAAAACCCTATATCTATAACTGGTAAATTCAAAAGAAAATGCAATGAAAAGAAATACTAAAAGTAATAACTGCACTACGTTGAACCATTTCATGAATCTTGCAAAACCTCCGTATTTTTTAAAAGTAAACAATAATCCGTAAAGCGAGCAAATCGCTATTATATTTTCTTTCTCTAAAGAAGTAAATAGATGATTATAGTTATATTGCACAAGTTGCAGGGCGATTGAGAAGCACTAGATCCACACAGTACTGGGTTATCTAACTAAAGAGGACAAACAAAAGCAGACCATTACTAAAAACACCACACCGGAAAACGTACCCCAGTCTTTTCGAAAAGCCCGTCCATTAATATAAAAAATGAAAATAAAAATATTAGTATAATAAACGGGAACTTTAAGATCGATGCGCATATAGAAGCTACTTCTGTGGCGATTCTTGTCAATGCTCAAGCATACTGAACCTAAATAATGATGATATACAGAACCTATCTAGACAAATTTAATCCATACCCGAAAGTTTATATTGATGATGTTTGTACAAAGAAGATACTACGCATGTAATATGCATCGCAGATTAAGGGCGATCTAGCCGATCTCTGCTGCATGCCATAGAAAACAAATATTTAACAAGGAATTGTAACCAAAACCCTATGAAGGACGATTCCGAACCCCTAAATTAATTTTCATGGTAAATTGCAGCCTGTTTGCTAGATTTGCAGCCTGGGGTCTAAATCCATCCACTAACAAAGCCGAAAGACTATTCGATAGAATCCAGAGATGCATGCTGATAAAATAGCTCAGATATAGACGCAAGAAATGGACACAGAAGCAAAATCCTTCCTAATTACTCAAACTTCTTGCCAGCTTGCGCAATCTGTACAGCATACTAAATAAAAGCATGGCAGCTAACGTTTACAGCAAGTTCTATTAGAAAGTCGCGAAAACCTATCAAATCCAATTAAAACAGAGAACAGACGGCAGCAATCGAGGTTCAAGGTTCAAAAACCGCAGCTCTTTTCAAGCATTACTCAAAGATCACCAAGAATTCTGACATACGACCTACTGCAACAGAAATTAAAGATCGAAACCCTCCGCGACCATATAAAAACAATAAAACAAGAAAAACCCCGATTGATAGCTCATTGATCTTCGATCTTTCCTGGCCACTTGCAAAAATTTCAGATACTTAATAATAAATCAGATCTTTAAAAGGACTCAGAGAAACAAACAAATCCACGCAAAAACAGAGATACAGGGTTGTTTCCTTCAAAATTTGTTCTAAGACTTACCGAAAGGAGCGTTACAGATGTCTTGAGCCGATGTTTGAGAACGTATTCCAGCCCTATCGCAGCTGAAAGCGCCTCGCTTGAAAGCTCTAAACACCTAAATAAAAAGGAAAAACCATCTGCAGGCTCAAACCAGTATTTATAGACCAGATTTCTTCTCACCTAAAAATTCATCGATGTAATTATATAAAAGGAAAATCGAGGACCGTTCATATATAGATCAACGGACAAGAGGACGGCACGTTAAACCCCAATCGTGCGAGTGAAGGTTAAAATAAAGCCAGCATGAGCTTTATTTTAATGACCGACGAAGACCTTTGTCACTCTACCACCGTGGGATCCGATGATCGGACGGCTCGTAAAGATATTCTAGAAGAGACGTGGGTATTTCTTTTTCCTTGTGCATGTTAGCTTCTCGTTCAAGCCATCGGTCACGGCCAAAGATAACCCAAGGTCATATGGTTAAACCGCAAGCGTGTCTAGCCCCAATTCGTGTGGTGCACATGCTAAATGTGATCGGTAGGGGACGGAAGCCGGCGGCGGACTCGGAGTCGACAACGACCAAATTACTTGGTGGTGGATATTTTTGCTAATTGGCATTACAATTAAAATGTTTTCAATAAATATCATTGGTGGGGGTTTTCTTGTAAATTTTTTATAATTATAATTTATTATAACCAAAAAAGATATTATTATATTAAATATTTACATAAACTATGTGGTTAAATTAATTTTTAGGGTTAGCTTAAGTGGTTGAGATCTCCTCCGAATGCGGGTGGCAAATGTGGTGAAGAGGTACGTGGCGGACTAGTTCTAGCACGTATCTAGGGAGGGAGTGTTAATGAAGTTGTGTGGCATCAGTACGATGAACAATCAAGCTGATAAGAGGTGGCCTACGGAGGATGAGACAAACTTACGGGCAGCGTGGAGAATAATGAGAAAAGACTGGCGCTTGGGTGGTGGTAAGTGTAGTGCAAGGGGAATGATTTCCCAATTGTGTGCTCGACCCTTCGTGAATGCAGACGTGATGGTTGGCTCAAGGCGACTCGTTGGAGCTCTCATTGCTTTTTATGACGTTTATAAACCAAATTGGGGTAAGACCAAGTTCGACAGGCACGGTTCTTGCTTTGTGTTTGTCTTGGTGTAAGGGGATACTACGAGTGGTAAGAAGTGTGAGGTCCTAGGAAGGGAAGTTGAGGAAGGGGAAAGTTGGGTGCATGTGGGAGCGTTGAGAGGTAGAGGGTGGCAAAGGATGGAGACCAAAGATCGAAAGGCCAACAGGGAGGCTAAGGAGAAGGACTCACTTGGGTCAAAACAAGCGATGAGGGAGTAGTTGAAAGTTACTCGGGTGGCTTTGATGTACCAGTCTAAGGTTCCATAGTCAATCAAGGAGGAAATTACAAAGGTTGAGAATGAATTATGGGTCGAGCTAGAGGAATCCCAATCGATGGAGGAGATGGCGCCCCTCGCTGAATTGATTCAGGATCCTGGATCGACTGGAACTGGGATGGCCTTGCATGAACGGTCTGTGGCCCTGTTTTGGGTGATGAAGGGCCTTCTTGCTCGTGTCTTGCTGGAATGTAGGGCAAAGGAAAAAGGTGATGAGGAATCGACAAGGTTTTGGAAAGAGCATTATGTTGATTCTCAGCTAATGCATAAGAAGATTGGTGTGATTGCTAGGTAGTTGGGTATTCAATTCATTCCACGTCCATCAAATGATGAAGGTGGCTCACAGGGTCTAGTGCCGATAGTGAAGATGGGAACACCCAATGACTTCCAGGTTCCAGGATTCTGATTTATGATCTAATGTTTAGTATGTGGTCTAGATGGGGTCTTGGCTATGGGAGTCTTCTGGGTAGTAAATTTAGAATTAGATAGGTGATAGATAGAGGTTGTAGTAAGCTGATGGGTGAAAGACACATAACTTTTTTGTTGCATAATGTGGAAGACTAGAAAATCCATGTTTCCCCCCAAGTGGGAGGAGTAATTTTGGGTTTTTACTTGTTTTACTGATAAGTAGGCATGGGGGTTATAGTTCTACCGATATGGTTCTCTATTATGAAGACAATGCTCTATAACTTTTCAATTTTTAAATAAAATAGTATTTTCTTACATACAAAAAAAAAGTGATTGAGATCTCTAATTCTCTAGATGTTAGGCTTCATAATGAGGGTTGGTTTACTCGTTTATTATCCATGAATTATGGGAATTACTTTTAGAGTTTTCCGTGAAGTTATTTTTTAGAAACAAAATTAAGTGGTTAAGATTTTGGGCCAAGTTATTCCTTAAAACAAGTTAAGTGGTCAAATTATTATGATTTTTTTAATTAAAAATGGTTGTATGTATATTTAAATAAAATATAACTTTAAATTTTAATTTATCATCACTATACTTACTCTTATTTTAACTTTGAGTATATGATGATGGTGGTGGTGGTTATTTGTCGGAACATCCAAAAATAAAGATAAGCATAAGTGCACATTTTTTCATCTTCCAAGTCGTCCCTTGGACTCCTCGTGACTGTTCATCTTTCTTCAATATTACCGAACCCAAAGGATTAGGTTTCCAACACTCCCCTCTTAATCCGAAGGGGTGTATGTGAGTCCAAGTAGAGAATTGAAAACGGGGAGTGGACAACTGTCAAAGGTTGAACATTTCCAACTTAACAAACTAAATGTTCCTAGTAAGTTAGCAAAACACTAGTAGAAAATGAGAGATAAATGACCAAGTGACCAAAAGATTTGGTCACCACAGTTTTTTCAAGTGATAAATGACCAAACTTGAGTGAGACAACTAAAAATGACTAGATAAATGACCAATTGGATCACGGGCTAAAATATATGACCATATAACAAGTAACTAAACTAAAAATGACCACATAACAATAACATTAAGAATATGAATTGGTCATTTATTTGGTCATTTTTAGTTGTGTCACTCTGACAATGGAAAATTACAATTTTGACAATGAATTTATACAATTTACTAAATTTTAACACTACAGATGGATTCAGAGACCACACTAAATTTTAACACTGCATGGGAGTCTATGGATCCATCTGCACTGTTAAAATTTAGTAAATTGTACAAATTGTAGATGGATTGAGAGACACGAGTAATATATTGTGTCACTCGACAGCAATGGTAAAAAAAAAAAAAAAAATGATAATGAATTACAATATTTTACCATTGCCATCGAGTGACACAATTTACATGATCGCTCGTGTCTCTGAATACATCTACAATGTTACAATTTACTATATTTTAACAATGCGGATGGAATTAGAGATCCCTTTATAGGGGTCTGTATATCAACAAGTTTTAGAAGCGTCGAAAAATGACATCAGAGGTGAACCTAGTGAACTTTTTTGTAAAATCATTATGTCTGCACAATCATGTCTAGGGAGATATGCTTATCACACATGTATCTTGTTTCTCCATTTATGCTTCTGTATGACCCCTTCAACAAACTTGCCAAGTTGTGTCTTTTACATCATCACGATAGTCCAGTTAGTGTCGTGTCTCGGAGATTGGTCATTTCTCGTTAAAAGCATCATCATGTCTTCAATTTTATACTACTGTGTTCAACTTATCGCACTTATCATGCTCATATTTCATTTGGCCAAAATTGTCGTCATTTGACCCTTTCGGCACTAGGTTGAAGTTTCGGTAAGTGAGAGCCTTTTGCATCTCATTAGTTGAAGTTCGCCTATTTTGTGCCTCTCGGTTAATTTGTCAATCTTGTCTATGTAGAACACCAACTCATCACGCTTGTGTCTAGAATGTTAGAAATACTTGGTGTTCTTATGGAGAAAAAAAGGCCTATACCATGCATTTAAAAAAAATACAAATCTCTCATTTTTATATTAAAATTCTCATCTTTAAAATTTACCCCTTCTAAAATTATATTCCCCAAATAATAAGATTTAAATCTTTTCTACTCTGCTTTTATGATTATAATTTTAGAAATACACAACAATATCTTTCCCCATCTAAATTAAAAGGGGTCCCTTTTAATTAACCCTCTCTCCATTTTACCCATTCTACATGTTATGAATGTCCCTTTTAAAGAAGCCCCCATTTATGGCATAGCCACATACCCTTCTTCTTATGTCTCCAAAATTTTCATAAACATAAAGGAGAAAATAAATTATAAATAAAAAGGCCTTATCCTATACCCCTTTCTACTACTCACCCCCTTCCAAAATGCCATATTTATGCGTAGAAGGGGTCCCTTGTCCCACAAACAAGGTGGTCTCATACACCAACTTGGTGTCTCCCTTGGTGATGACCTTGAAAATAGATTATTATTATTATTATATGCTAATGCACTGTCTTGTGACGACCAACTGTTGAAAATCCTCCATATATCACCTCCCATTATGTTGCACATGTATTGGGATAAGAAGGTCTTATATCATGCATCCCAACTCCTTTGAATGGTGGCCACAAACCTTTCAAATACAACACCACCCATCTAAATCGTAATGTGCCAAAACTCTTCTCCACCCTCAATCCAATATATATATATATAAAGCTTCCAAATGGAATACTGGCACCAATACTTAAGGTTGGGTTTCTCTTTAGAATAAGAACAATTATTATGTCCCGCGTAGCGGAACATATAGTTTTCGCGTTGAGCAATTAGTCTCCACCATAGGTTAATTTAATTTTTACAAATCCTAAAATTTTACAAAGTTCAAAAATTTAATTTATTAAATAAAAATTAAAAAAATATATTATTTAAATTTTGATTGGCTAACAAGATGATGACGTCGTTCTTGGATTCTGGTGCCCAGGAGGTGGTGGCCGGCTGAGCTCATGCTTGTACAATTTACATTCAATTCTTGTTGCAGGACTTACAAATTACATTTAATTCATCTTAAACAAATTAAGTGAATACCGAAGTTTGCAAATCCCATCCCTGCATCGTGGCGAGGGCATTAAAATTAGTGCTGGAGGTGATAAACACCCTGAGAAGGAAGCTGAATCCATTGAAAATGTATCGGATCCTCAAGATGGCAAAGCTTTGAGCTTTATAGAAGGGAGCTGTGAAGGCAAAAAGGTCGCAGAAGCGTCATGACCGCAGCTGCAACTGCTGCCGCAGACCTAGAGGTATCTTTGCTTTTATAATCTAGATCTTTTAGAGCGACAAAACAAAATATCTTAACACTTTCCTTGTGTATTCTTCTATAGGGGTGTCCTCCAAGGAGCATTAAAAAGACTGATAATCAGTTGGGCAACAACTTTCATGTAGTGATCAGAGTCTATCAAAGCTTTTGCAACTTGAAACAAGTAATTTGTCTGTTTCTGCTTTTATAGTGGCACGCTTCTCAGTTACTGCATGTTTGTGCTAAATAGAATTCTTGCTCTCATGTTGAGTTCTTTCAAAATCAGTGTGAACTACGACTTGAAAATCAGTGTGAACTAGGAGTTGCAAATGTAATGCAGCAAGGTTTACTGCAATTGGCCTTTGAAGAAAAATAGCTCTTCGAAATATCCAGAAATTATGCTTTATAGTTGACTCCAAATTCATCTAACCACACCTATATGATTTCCCTCTTAAATAACATGATATCTTGCGGATATTGAATATGAAGCATTTTATTCATTAATGTATTCATACCTTGCAGATATTGAATATGAAGCATTTTATTCATTAATGTATTCATACCTTGCAGATATTGAATATGAAGCATTTTATTCATTAATGTGCTAATATGTCCATTTTGTAGGTAGATTTTGAAGTCAAGATCTCATATGGTCCAGTAAGGAACATATACATATTGCTGGAAGAAACGAAACTTCGAGAGGCCTCACAGTTGATTTTAAGAACAAGCAAGAATAATGCTCTAGTGTATAGACTGTTTATAGAGGAGCTACTGTTGGTGCATGGGAGCTCTTGGATATATGCAATAGCATTCCCCATTAAGGAAGCTTTATCCATTTTGGAGATTTTGGGCACAACAATAAAATCGTTGGTTGAGCTTCTCCCGTCTTTGATGCTCTGCTTCAACATGATTAAGAGGTTCTTCTCTTCCATTAGTAGGTTTTATCCCTCTTTTCTTGGTATTCTCTCTTCAACTAGTGGGGACTTGTCATCTTTACATGAAGCCTCTGCATCTGAGTGCTCTGATTCACCCATACAATGTTGAAAAGACACAATACTACGAGAAGCCCCTGAAAATTCCATTTGGGATTGTTGTTGTTGACATTGTTGTTCTTTGATTTTATTCTCCTCTTTGCTCCACTAATTTTTTTTATGATGAGGATGTTAACTACCAATATCATTATTAAGAATCTCAACACCATTGTCGTGCTTGTGTTGGTGATAATCATGACGACTGTTGCATATATCCCCTACTTCACTGCTACAAACTTGATTTCAAGTTATAGATTGAAACCACTTTTTCTTTCTCCCATAAAATATTTTATCACCATTACTACCTGTTCTATTTGTGGACAAGAAAGGTGGGAAATTTGAATATAAATAACATCTGATGTTTATAGATTGTTTGCACTAACATTTATGTATTGGAGAGTTTGGAATGCACCACGCATGATAATTACCACATGTTCTAAGCAACTTACTAATTAATGGAAACCAACTTTCGGTTGGAGTTTCCCCATTGCCGAGACAAAGTTCAGTATCTGGAAATATAACTTCCTTGCCTGAAATTTGAATATCAATAACATCTCTATTTGCAGTTTCATTTAATGACTTATGTATTGTAGGGTTCCAATGCGCATGTATGATAACTACCACATATTGTAACTAACTTAATAAATGATGGAAACAAGTTTTGGTTGCTCAAATGCGGTGATAAATTTGAGCATTTGGATATGTCTATCGCAGTCGCAGAGGTTCCCTCTTATTATTGCTACTCCCATGATCAAGAGATACAGAGAATCATATACATAATATAATGCTCATATCATCTATTTTAGAGAGATTTTAAGAAAACTGTGTAATACAGGTGATTCGTAGACATCATATTATACAAATCCCCAGTCCAACTTGAGAATTGATGAGCCATTTAGATTTTATCATCTCATGGAAATTAACATGTAAAATTATCTTGGTTGAAAATGTGTGGAAAGGGTTGGGGTTGAAATTTTTCCTGACTGGTTGATTCACTTGTGAATGATTGCAGACCAAGGGGAAGACAGGTCACTACAGCTCCATCTAGAAGATTTCAATTTACTACAAGTTGTGAATTTTTTGGTATGGGGTTTGAAGAATCTCTTATTCCACAATAAGATTTATTTTAAGATGAATATTGAACCTATGGTTCAGAACCTTTTCATGATATATCGTGTAATTGGGGATAAGCATAGGGTTGTTCAAACACTAGGTACGTTCTAGACTACTGTCTTTTATATTGATGTTTGTTGCCTTGATTTGCATTATTGCAGTGTTTTGATTGAGTGAATTTAAGGGTTTCTTGGGCTGTGTCACATAGAAATATTCCTGAGCAATGCTGTGAAATTTACTCCAGCCGGGGGAAGGATCGAGCTTGAAGTAAATTGTGAAGGTATTGTGGAGACCGCAACAGTTGATTTGTGGCAACAGTCATGTTTTTTCAATCAGTAGTGCCAACACAAATTTTGGAGCACTGTCTAATGTTGCCTAATAATGGTGTTGGCACGAAACATAAAATTGCCAAAATTGTGCTTTCTGTGAAGGACTTTGCCACAAGTAAGTTATAAAAAAAATGGAACATGCAGAGAATTCTTGAAACGTTTCCTTTCTTGAAGTAATAAGCTTTAATAGATTTTAGTATTGCACTGGGAAATTTTATGGTTCCACTTAAGATTGACCTTGAAAGTGGTTCACAATGCTCTATGCCCTGTTTGTGAATTGTAGTATGATGGATGCACTATCAAGTTTTAATAAAATTCTACAATTTCAAGAATCTCTTCCTGGGATCAATCAAAGTGGTTTGAGCCATACTCATTGGTAACAGGCCAAGATCCAAACTATGGACATTCTGGTTTGTGTTTGAGCATGGCAAAGCGTTTTGCTGAATGAGTGGGTAGTTTTATTGGAGTAAAGTCTATAAATGGCAAGGATATCACTTTAGGTTTGTTGATTCCCTATCCTCTGCTACTGGTTCATAGTTGTGCAGCTACTGGTTCATAATTGTGCAGGACCAAATGCCAAGGGAGTGGATGTTTATAAAATCGATACAACATATTACAAATCAACGTGTCATTTCCGGGATTTCAATGGTAAGTGTTCCAAGTACTCAAAATCAAGCTTAAGAAATGTCTGTGGTTGAGTGAGCATTACAATAGTAAAAGCAGAGGTGACTAATGAGAGGTCTATGAAAGGTGGTGATTGAAAATGGCTATTGGGGTTGTCGAAGCATTGGATTAATTGCATGATGGTTGCGATCGGCGTGTCATTCACAGGGATCTGAAATCTTCCAACATTCTTCTGTTTCATGAATTTGAACCTCGGGTATAAGAATACCTGCAAGTAGCAACTTTGTATGATTAATGGATTTTATCTTTTGATAATATGAAAGCTTGAATATCGCTGCTGCTACTATGTAAATTTATAGGGACAACTTTGTCTCATCTTTTCCTGCAAATGAAAATTTAATATTCACAAGAGAGACAATTAGGAATACTTTGGTGTAATGATCATCTAGTATCCTTCATACATGTGTTCTAATATCTGCCCACTGCCCACTATACAGGTGTTCTAAATTTAAAAACAATCTCTAAATTTAAAAACATTTTTTTAGCAATGGCGCGGGACATTGCCACTTCGTGGCTCTTGTTTAATTATATAGATTGATTCGATGCATATTTTTGGATGGTTTTATTGGAATGAAAATGCTTTTGATTTTTATTCTATAATTTTTATTTAACACATTCACAATTCAATGTAAAACTAGTCTTCATCTATAAATTAAATTTAATATTTAATTATCTCTATCAAAAATCTTATCACAATTTAATTAGAGATTAGTTTTCACTTGGAAATCAATATTATGTTTAACCTTTCTCTAACGTATCCAAGTAGAAAATAATGATTAATATAATATAACTATATATAAAATAAATAACTAAAACATATATATATATATAAGAAAATAAAATAAATAACAAAAACATATAAAAAAAACAAAGGTATTCATTTTTTCCAAAACAAAGAATTGGTGCAACCCTGTGAACCTCAAACCCTTTACTCAACATCGGAATTCCTGTCCCTTGGTGAGCTGCAGAACCTAGAAAACCACCCTTTACTCTGTATCGGAAGCGATATAGATTGTAGTAGAGCTAAAGCTCATTGATTCACCTGCATTAGTTTATTAAGCATCTCTAGTGGTTGCAATCGATCAATGGCAATGATTTGATTTTGGTACCAAATTTCACAGATTTCTTTGCAGCAAATCTAGTGTGTATCAAGGCTTGTCATGGTTCTTTGATCCTTGGGGATTTATAAGTTCTTTAGCAATTTTTTCATTCAAATTTATGTAGCTCTTTGCCAGAGTTGTGATTTTCTCCAAGTTTATGATTCAGGGTATTTTTTTAATATTCTCTACTGAATAGAGTTCTAATCTAGTAATTCAATTTTACCCAGGGAAGATGAAGGTTCCAAAGTTTCACTAAATGAATATTTATCAACGCTCTTCATGCCGGTCGGAGAGATATGCCATCCAAGATAAAATGCCGTGCTCCCAATAAGTAAGAAATAAAAAGGTTAGCTTTATATGATCATGCCCTTTTTTTATTGTGTGATTTAAAGAAAGAAAGAAATGAATGGTCGGGGGAGCCATACCTTCCTAGGATGGATTTATCATGAATTTGGTCCCCCATACCTCGACTCCTATTAGTTTGAGAGGGGTAAAAATTTCACATGAACAACATAGATTATGCGGTCTTTCAATTTCAAACCCCTCTAGCTCTCTCTTTCGAACATCATTTATGTGATATTGCAAACATATACACGGGTGAACAAGGACCTACTCACAGACAAATTGAGATCTAATTTTTGAGATCAGTGATCCAAGTGCCAAGTCTCGCAATGGTTCAGATTCAAGCGCAAGCAATGGGGTTTGTGGAGAAAATGAGGATGTCCGAAGTGCAGCACACAGAAGCTTCCCTAAAAGGAGCAGATCCTTCATTTAGGAAGCATGTGCAGTATGGAGAGTGCCAAAAGAATCACGTTGTCAGCATTGGTGGCTACATGGTCAATGGTTGTGGATAACTTATGGCCAGCGACAAAGAGGGAATGACTGCAAGTGTGCAGCCTGCAATTGTCACTGGAGCTTCCACAAGTGAGAGATCGAAAACGAGACATTGTGCGAGTTCCATGGAATAGGGAGGTGATCACCATCTTCTATTCTGATTTATGGGTATTGGGTTCTCTGTTTCAAGGTATGATATTAATAAATCCACTAGAAAGTAAAATGAAGGGTTTTTTATTTGTCTCTTGTTTGATGGAGGAATTTCGTAGTCATTGTTTGAAACTAGTTCTGTGTATAGGGCAATATATATATATATATAGTGCATAATTTTCCATGACGATTGGCCTATAAGTGTCAGCTTTTGTGTGCACAAATATCCACTTAACAAATCAGCGTTGTTCAGAGATGTTGTTGATTAAGGAAAAAATTGTACCTTGTTCCGAGCTTAACCATTTGTCATTTTTAACATATTGAATCACTTGACAGATCTTAAATTCAATTTCAATGTAAATTCGGTATAAATTGATATTGAAATAAAATCAACAGTTTGATTAGTGATTCCAAACATCTTTTTATTGTTTATTAACGGTTTCCAAAGTAATTTTCAACCATCATTGATCTCTTCAAATCAACGTTTGAGATTTACTTGCTATAGTTTGATTATGGATAGACTATTCACCCATATCAACATTGTTCAGTAAACTCATCCAACGACGCATATACAATCTGGTAATGAAACTGGGCTTCGATTTCAGGGTTTTTGTTTATCAGTTGAGGCATGAAAAATGGATATTTAGGTCAATATTGCTCTTCATTAAACCATAATTCACATAGAAACAATCATATAATATCTAGAAAATAGTTCGTACATAGTTTTGTTAATGTAATTGTAACTTCGGAAGATATTCACTTGTATATTTTATATTGTATTTTAATTTTATTATTGTACCTCCGACGGAGATGTTTATTCCTCCGATCGTGAGAGTCATTATTGTACTTGAGTCATGTAAAGTCATTGAGGTTAACCCTCCATTGTAAGTCGGGGCAATAGACCCTTGAGTCAGCATGTATTAGGGTTATTAAACTCTCCTAGAGAAGTTGGCCCAGTCAGGTACAACTAGGGGCCGATCTGTTTGGGGTAAAGGTCAAGTGAAAGTAAAAGTATAAATAGAGAGGGTTCCTCTCTCATTTGGATCATTCACTCACTCATCAAGTTCGCATTAGTGAGAAGGAGGACAAGTTCACACAAGTGGAGAAGAGAGAAGTTGTTGAAGACCATCTCTATATTTGGGGTTTACTTTTCTGCTATTATATTGTTGCTCATTCTATCTCTGAGGAAGTTGTGGGGTTTTCTCCTTTATGGTTTCCTCGAGGAAAATATTTGTGTCTCTTGTCTCTTGTGTTTAAATGTTGTGCATTGTATTCTCTCAGATAAGATCCTAGATAATCTTGAATTAAATTGTGAAAATCTAACATGGTATCAGAGCTAACCTAAGAAGAAGACATTGTGCAGCTGCGGAAGCTAGGGATTTTTTTTTTTAGACTTATTTCCATAGATCATCAAGAAAAGAGGGCGAGGCTAACTCACCTTAGGAAGGCACATCTTTCTGTCGAAGCAGAAGTTGATTCTGAGCATTTTCACTTTTTGGCCTGTCACTGTTGTGGGAAATTAGGGCTTTTCACATAAGTAGAATTTTGGAGTGCAATCAGCATAGGGAAGTTCTCCTCCTCGAAATCAAAATTTAGAGACCAAGATCGAAATTTTTGAGTGGGTGAAACTCCGGGAAAGTCAAACCCTAATTTGACTCTGGACCAGAAAAACTAGAAAACCAGAAAAAAACCAGAAACTTCAAATTCGAAATTCGCAAGTCAATTTTCAAGGGTGAATTTTTTAATCTTTCGAAACCAAGTATACCAACATTCTCGCCTCATCCAGGCACATCTTCATGTGAAAACAAATTCAATTCCAAGAATTTTCATTTTTCGGCCCGACACGGCTGCCGGAGGAAAACTAGGGCATCATATATTTTGGGTTTTTGTTCTCAGATTTAGAGAAGTGAGTACACTGGACAACTCTCCTTGAGGAGGCACATCTATCTGTCCAACCAGAAGTTCCAAATTCCAACTTTGGAAAATTAGGGTTTCTCTGACAAACCCTAGGCCAACCAGCTCCAGATCCAACCCGAGAATCTCAAATTGGTAAGATCTAAATCTTTTGTATTTCCATTTGAGGTTCTCATTAAAGATGTCTCACCACACCAAGCTTGAGGATAAGCTTGAAGGGGCTGATAACTTCTGAGCATGGAAGTATAGGATTACACTAATCCTTGAAGAGAATGAACTAGACACATATGTAAATGAAGAAGTTTCAGTTCCAAAGGGAGATGAGGCTAAAGCCTTACATAAGAAGAACCTGGTTAAGGCTGAGAGAATCATCACAAATTCTATTAAGGATCATCTCATCCCACATGTGTCATCATTGAATACACCTAAAGAGATGTTTGATTCCTTAACCAAGCTATTTGAAGGAAAGAATATAAATCGAAAGATGACCTTGCGGAACCAATTGACAAATGTGAAGATACAAAATGAAGAGACCATGCGGTCATACTTTACAAGGGTATCTCAAATCAAGGAGCAACTTGAAGCTGTGGGAGAAGATGTAGAAAATGGAGAAATTGTGATGACCACCTTGAATGGTCTCCCTAGATCATGGGACTCTTTCATTCAAGGGATTTGTGCTAGAAGGAAGTTAATCCCATCCAGTAAGTTGTGGGAGGAATGCTCACAAGAAGAAGCTCGACTTGTAGCTCGAGAAGAGAAGATGGGAGCAAACGATGATCAAGCTCTCACAACACACTCCAGGAGGAATAACAACAAGAGGGAGAACCATCATCACGGTAAGAAAGAGAAACACCACCACCAAACTCAGAGGGAGAAATTTAGAAGATCCAGAAAAGATATATCTAACATTAGATGCTATACATATGATGAGAAGGGACACTACTCCAGAAATTGTCCCATAAATAAAAATGGCTCCCAAAACAAGAAGAACAACAAGAAGAGGCACCACGCTCACACCGCGGAGGATGATGAACCTCCAAGGAAGAGAACCAGAGAAGAAAGTGACGATTCTTCAAGTAATGAAGAATATGTATTGTAATGAAGGTAACCAGCTACAAGGGTTCATTCAAAAAGTTCCACCTCATGAGATAAAGCTAGAGATGACTTTCTGTATTACATAAAAGAAGTAGGAGAAACTCCTACAGAGTTGGACTCCGGAAAACAAATAAATATCAATGCTCTATGGAAGAACCTCTCAGCATTGCTTAAGGTGCAGAAGAAAGGAGTACACTATCAGAGACTCCAATAGCTCGGGAAAGGAAGCAAAGATCAAGAGGTAGCACACTCCAGTAGTTCCTGCAAGGAAGCAAAGATAAAGAGAGAGTCCACCCAACAACCAAACAAAGATAAGTATTTGAATTGTCATTTCTAATTATTTGAATGACATTTTTTAGTCGTACACATACTTATGTTCCTAGATTTAGGATGTCTATCATGCGTGTTAGGAAAGTTGAATTAATGAACAAGATACTACTAATATGCAAGTAATGGGTAAGTTGCCTATGGTACTGTAGAACATCCCATTGCTACTTATCTAGAATGAAACCTCTTTGCTGACATGTTGGGAGTAGTGCACACTCTTAACAATGTTATGCTAGAGATGGAAGGCATCTAGGAATTTACCATATGTATACAGGATGTGGATGAATGTTGTGTTGAATCATTGGCTACGATATTTGCATGACTGTGTGACCTATGTCTTTATGCATAAGAATTTGTTTTGAAAAATTATGAAATATTTCTAATCACGCAACTAAATTGACTTGTAGGAAAGATCGTGTACTACAAGAGAGACTTGTTTTGAAGAACAAGTGACGATGATTCAGCTATAACATTCAAGAAGATTTATGAAGTCAAGATGAAGGCACTGAAGAACCTGAAATTCTCAAGATCAGAGATACGACAATGGAAGGAGTAATTCCTGAAGACCATAAAGACCGTGAAATAGAAGAACTAGAAGAACTTGTAGATCCACCTCGTGAGAAGAACTCCCAAAAGAGGAAGCCAGCATGGGTACGAGAGGCAATACAAGATGCAGAGAGGTATGGCGCTCCAGAGGGAATGCACAGAGAAAGCAAGAGACCTAGGCCATACTCCAGTTATGTAGCCCTGTTGTGTGACATCATTGACAAAGATCCTTCCAACTGTGAGGAAGCAGCCGAGAAGAAAGAATGGAAGGATGCCATGATCGAAGAGTACCAGTCGATTATGAAGAATGATGTCTGGGAGGTAGTTCCTAGACTAGAAGGGAAGTCTGTTGTGACTTCCAAGTGGATCTACAAGATCAAGCATGTTGCAGATGGCAGCATAGAAAAACACAAGGCAAGGTTTGTGGCATGTAGCTTCTCCCAGAAGGAATGGATAGATTATGAGGAGACATTTGCACCTGTAGCCAGATACACTTCCATTAGATCAATACTTGCTCTGGCTGCAGTAATGAAGTACACCAGATGGATGTCAAGACAGCTTTCTTGAATGGTGTAGTGGAAGAGGAAGTGTATGTGGAGCAGCCACTTGGATTTGAGACACATGACAGGGATACTCATGTGTGCAAATTTGAAGAAAGCCTTATATGGATTAAAACAGGCACCCAGGACGTGGTACGGCAGAATAGACAACTTCCTAACTAGTTTGGGATTTACCAAGAGTAAAGTGGATTCCAACCTTTATTACAAGGTTGAAGAAGGGAACCCGGTGATACTTCTACTTTATGTAGATGACCTGTTTGTGACAGGTGAGGGTGGGTTGATTGTTGATACGAAGAGGAAGCTTGCTGCCAAGTTCGAGATGAAGGACTTGGGTATGATGCACTATTTTCTAGGTATGGAGGTGTGGCAGAGTGCGGATGGAATCTTCCTTGGACAAGGTAAGTATGCAGTAGAGATCCTGAAGAGGTTCGGGATGATGGACTGCAAGGCCATGGCCACACCTATGGCATTGAACCTGAAGCTATTGAATGATGCTTCATCCTAGTCGGTTGATGCCATGATGTATCGTCGGATGATTGGATCTTTGATATACCTGATGAATACGAGACCAAATATTTGCTTTGTTGTGAACACATTGAGCCAGTTCCTAATGGATCCGATACATATTCGCTTAATTGCTGCAAAGCATATTCTTAGGTACTTGAAGGGTACGGTGGATTATGGGCTCAAGTATGACGCGAATCAGAAAATTAACCTAGAGGGTTATGTTGATTCGGATTGGGCAAGCAGTGCCACTAATAGGAAGAGCACTTCGGGGCGCTGCTTCAGTATGGGATTAGGTGTGATCTCTTGGTTTAGCAGGAAGCAGTCCTGCGTGGAACTGAGTACAGCCGAAGCAGAGTATGTCGCAGCTTGTTCGACTAGTTGTGAAGCAGTATGGCTGAGGATGCTGCTGTCTGATTTGTTTGATCTACAGTTGGATGTGACTTGTATATATTGCGACAACTAAAGTTGTGTGAAGTTGTATGAGAACCCGGTGTTCCATGACAAGTCGAAGCACATCGAGATCAAGTACCACTATATTAGGGATATGGTGCAGAGAGGAGAAGTGAAGCTCTAGTATGTTGCGACAGACAAGCAGATAGCTGATGTATTGACCAAGTCGCTGACCAGAGTGAATTTCAAGTACTTCAGAGAGAAGCTTGGTGTATTCCAGATCAAGGTTCCTTCTAAAGGTAAGTGATGAGTCCGGAATACGCAGATGCATATGAGCCGGTCTTGCATGGTTGTAGATGTGTCTTCCCATGTTGGTAGACGTGGGACATGCATTTGGGTTATGCTCCGTTGACGATGAGATGATCTGGACATGATGAGGTGACAGTAGGGTACACAAGTTTTGCAAAGGCAATATAATCAGTCCTGCGATGTACAAAGGTTTTGCAAAGGCAATGTAATCAGTCCTGTGATGTACATAGATTTTGCAAAAGCAATGTAAACAGTCCTACGATGTACACAGGTTTTGCAAAGGCAATGTAATCAGTCCTGCAATGTACACAGGTTTTGCAAAGGCAATGTAATCAGTCCTGTGATGTACACAGGTTTTGCAAAGGCAATGTAATCAATCCTGCGATGTACACAAGTTTTGCAAAGGCAATGTAATCAGTCCTGCGATGTACACAGGTTTTTCCAGAGGCAATGTAATAAGTCCTGAGTTGTACCTACTTGATGGCTTACTCGTAGAGATGATGAAGTCCTACTTGGAGGCTAGGCCTACATCCAACATGAAAAAGGGTTGGCTCTGTAGAACTTCCTATGATGAGTATATTGGAGATTGATGGTCGAGATGATGAGGATAGTAGCAGCAGTGACGATGATGATCCAGCTTTGATGATGATCCAACACTGAAGACTTGTGTATATATGTATTGATGTATGTGTCAAGAGAATACCTTCCTAGTTAAGAGGGAGTGTTAATGTAATTGTAACTTCGGAAGATATTCACTTGTATATTTTATATCGTATTTGTATTTTATTATTGTACCTCTGACGGAGATGTTTATTCCTCCAATCGAGAGAGCCATTATTGTACTTGAGTCATGTAAAGTCATTGAGGTTAACCCTCCATTGTAAGTCGGGGCAATAGACCCCTGAGTCAGCATGTATTAGGGTTATTAGACTCTCCTAGAGAAGTCAGCCCAGTCAGGTACAACTAGGGGCCGACCTATTTGGGGTAAAGGTTAAGTGAAAGTAAAAGTATAAATAGAGAGGGTGTCTCTCTCATTTGGATCATTCACTCACTCATCAAGTTCGCATTAGCGATAAGGAGGACAAGTTCGCACAAGTGGAGAAGAGAGAAGCTGCTAAAGACCATCTCTATATTTGGGGTTTACTTTTCTGCTATTGTATTGTTTCTCATTCTATCTCTGAGGAAGTTGCGGGGTTTTCTCCTTTATGGTTTCCCCGAGGAAAATATTTGTGTCTCTTGTCTCTTGTGTTTAAATGTTGTGCATGTTATTCTCTCAGATAAGATCCTAGATAATCTTGAATTAAATTGTGAAAATCTAACAAGTTTTTGTCAAACAAAATAGTTCGAACACAATTTTTGTCAAACAAGGCATAAAAAAATTAGCTGAGTGTTTTTGATTGTTTCCAAATTATTTCCAATTTAATCTTTTTCATACCCTCACCAATTCATTGTTGATTACTATTGTTTCATGTCAGAATGTTGCAAAGGGAATATTTCATAATAAATTTAGAGCTCATGCCTATAGTAGAGCACGATTTCACAGACATGAAGATTTTACCATATTGAGGGGATAGTTCATAATAAATATAGAGCTCATGCCTATATTTGAGCACAATTTCACAGACAAGAAGCTTTTACCAAACTTATACAAGCATAGTTACATGCTTGAAGTATAACTTAGCACATGGGGGATGCAGATGGAGGTGTTATATGAATTTCAACCATTCGACATTGTCACATTGAATTCTCCAATTTGGTTATTTGCTATACATTCTACCAACACTTGAGGGGTATTTTGAGAACATAAAAGTTAGTTCTGGTAATCACATAGCGACATTGCAACCCAAAATCATATTGGGCGTTTTCCATTTGGCAGGAAATTGGCATTCCATCGAAGTCAAATGATTTGGCATTTCCATCCTCCATTTACAACATACTACTTAACTTGCTACAATAAATCAAATGTAAATGCTAGATGTTTGTATTCCAAATTGCCATTGAATTTCAGACCTATTTGGATTTTAAAGTCAATGATGATTATAATATTGGCATGGGGAATGCATGTGGCAGGTCCCGTGGCGAAGAAGGTTCCTTGTATCATAATATATGAAAGGAAATCCTGGATCAATAGACTAGAAGATGTTGTCAATCATATCACTGCTAAGTCATTTAACTTCGATGGAAAGTCAACTTCTAGCAGGGTGTGACGAAGAAGTGAAACCTCCGACCTAAGCATGGGTACGTGGCAATGTTGTGATTTACTATGGTATTAACACAACTAACTTTCATATTCTAGAAATACTCCTCAAATGTTTCCATATAGCCATAGTAGATCCATTATGTTTCATTTGTAAACGCATCAACATAACCCTCCAAGTGCACCAAGGCAAATTAACTAATAACCACCCAGTGATTATTCACGATGATCTAAAAAGGTTAACGTTGATAGAATTTGTCCATGGAATGTGTCGAGCACGTTTTAGTGCATCTTGGCCTTCAGAATTTTGTCCCTCTTTCGCCATTTTATTTATTGTTTCATGAACCACCATGTGAACTTCTTCCACATGAGCTGGAAGTCTGTCAACGTTGGATCCCTTTTGATCCTAGCACTACACCCATATATTTGGTCAAGCCTGTGTATAGCTGATGTATAAATGCATCAAATTATAAATGAACAGAGACATTAGGGGAAGTTGTGGCTAGACTAGCCTTACCCTTCACATTGGAGCATCTCTAAGACATGACGGGTCTATCCATGGATGGATATGAGGTGCAGACGGTATTCCAATAAAACAACTGAGTGAGGAATATAAGAGTCCATTTACAAAGTGCTTCATATCTTCTTGGGTATTTTGTTCACGGGGAGTACCTGGACGCAGATAGGTTTATAGATCATCTATGGTTTATATTGATTCATTTTGGCTTTAATAGCTACATTGGGAAAGTTTATATAAGGATCGTTGTGGATAGTTGGAAAAACCACCATTAAATACATAAATTCTTTTAATATTTACAACTTGATTACATTCTAACCCAAACAACAACCATCGCGACTCATCGAAACTTTAATTTTGTCAAAAAATACGCAAGTATATAAATATAACTCCCAAGTTTTTCCAGTTACTTAAGATTATTGTTCAAAGCAATAATAATAGAATTATAGTGTAGAATACATAATTGATATGTATATTATGTTTGCTTCTGTATAATTAAATATACTTTCATTTTACATGAATGCAGGATCTGAAGAAAATGAACTGTCATACCCATCCCAACTGTTAACAATAACAACAGAATTTAAGGCTATCCAAAAAACTAGACTTCCTGTATTTTATATTAGCGTAGCTTAGGGATAAATTGCAACTATGTTAGCTATACATAATACACTTTATATCATACCTCCGTGTCAACACCAGTAGTAATACTCAATACTTATGTTATTCAAGATGGAATATTGTAACCTTCATATTAGGGAAATACATATAGGTTGGAGTTACTACAGTAAAGCATCATGTAGATTAGATAAATATGGTTCGATAGTTATACTAGCTTCAATTATTAGGGATATGCTTATCATTTATAACTATTACGACATAATGAATGATCTAACATATTATGGAGATAGAACCAATCCCATGCGTGTATTTTAGCCTAATGATCGGGTCTATAAATAAAGTATCATTAAGGCATATAAATAAAGTATCATTAAGGCATATGTAGTGGCTTTGGTTTCAATCAATCAAAGGAAGTAAGATGTTTAACCATATGATTATAAACACCTATCAATGTAACCAACTTGTAACGTAACCACTACTAGAATGAATATGAGTATAAAGCAGAGATCAACTTGAACACCTCTTTAATTACCATTATAACATGTATACCTCTATGCATTCACTACTCTAAGAGTGGTACTCTAACCATTCATAAGCTCATAACTACTACTACCTTGTTTTGTAATTTATGTAATATACATAATATAGGTCAGAACTGTTACTTAAGAAAGAGTAACCCAGTGATTACATACTATACACCATACGTATACCTTTTTTACATTGGGTAGGTCTCAATACCCTATCATAGTGCTTTCACACATAAATAAATAACACAATTATTGGCGTACATTTATGATACTGTAAATGAATTCAAATAGGTAAGCTCTTAGTACACAGTGAACAATTATTTCCATATGTATTACAACTATTGATCTTTTACATTTTAAGTGTTTCCTAATTATGGAGATAACGTAATGAGCAATGATTATTACACACTACTCGTTTAGCTCTGTTCTCACTTTAAACACACTTTGTAAACTATACTTGTGTTCACAATATCTATACTAGTATAAGCTTAAGACAGATCCATCATTGTAAACAACCTATCATGTAAATGCAGTAAGTACAACTTTATTAATATCATTAAGCTATTGGTTATCAATTACATACAAGTTTATATGGCGTAAGAGTAACCTTTAACACTATGGAATTAGATCATAGCGTGTAAGTTAGCCTTATAAGCTTTAGAGATACTATATATAAACCATTATAACATGCTTATACTCATAGGGTATTAAGACTAGATGTAACGTCCATGTTCCAATCAGTGCCCTTTAGAGGTGATGGGGGAGCTCATTAGAAACAACCTGCTAATTTTTTTTCCAAACTATGCACTTTCGCACAACCACAATAACTTCGGTCCGCAATCCGCAAGCCACAAGTCGGGAGTTAGAATTCGGCACCCCAACGCACCACTTCAAGAATTACACCTCCGGCTTCTGCAATCCGCAATGCGGGAGTCGGAAAGTCGGAACACCAAATTCACAACTTCGAATATTTATGCCTTCGGCTTCCGCATTCCGCAATCCAGAGTTCGGGAGTCGAAAAGTTGGAACACCAAATTCACAACTTCAAAGACTTACGCCTCTAACTTCTGCAATCCGCAATCCGCGATGCGGGAGTCGGAAAGCCAAAACACCCAATTCACAACTTTGAAGATTGACGCCTCCGACTTCTGCAATCTGAAATCTGCAATGCGGGAGTCGAAAGTCGGAACCCCAAATTCTCTGCTTCGTCGAATCACGCCTTTGACTTCCGCAATACACAATCCGCGATGCGGGAGTTGGAAGTCATAACTCCAAATTCACAGCTCCGGGCAAATTACACCTCCGACTTCCGCAATCCGCAGTGCAGGAGTCGGAAGTCGGAACTCCAAATTCACAACTTTGGGAAAAATTACACCTTTAACTTCCGCAATCCACCTTGTGGGAGTCGGGAAGTCGGAACCACATCGTGAAACTCCGAAGAAATCACGCCTTCGACTTCCGCAATCTGTAATGCAGGTTTGGAAAGTCGAAAGTCAGTCATATGCTTATGTTACTGTCAACTTCTCAGGCCGATATCTTCCTCATCCTAAGTCCATTTTTGGCAAACCTGGTATCGTTGGGAAGCTCTCGACGAGCCCCATGCAACTGTATGATCCTCTGCCACACCTGAGAACTCTGAATTTGTCCTTCTTCCAACCAAGGTGTTTCCCAAACTTCATCAAGGCTTCTTTACCTCCCTATAAAGAGCTCTAATCCACTCTGCCATGTCTCCTCCCATCAATCTAGACCCTCAGAGGGAACATGAACACAACAGGGGGTGTCTATTTCTCCCCCAAAGCCATGACTGAATATTCTGAACCTCCTGGGACTCAACAAAACTTATCCCTATTCATCAATGAACAAATTCATATAAATAAAAACACATGGATGCATATGCATACTCAAATAAACACAACTGAATGAAACATTATCCACACACATGTAAGGGAATGCATCAACACATTTCTCCAATGCAGAATGATGAAACAACCTACAGGGAATTAGTCCTCTTCTCATGTTATGCACAGGCTTATGCTGACTAACTTAAGATAATCATTCCATTCCCATTAACATGAACAATTAAGCATTCAAAACACATAATGAACAGATTATAAATCACAGAGAACACTTATCTTTTAATTGAAATCTCAAAGCAACTAGATATGGACTGCAACGTTCCAACCCAACCATAGGTCTCTGCCCAACATGTATTCTTTCAGCACTCAGAGACCACCTCCGAGCTGGGGCTATGTATCCACTAAGGAGAGACTAACCAAGCTCACTCACAGCCATGGTTTCACACAAAAAATCATGCTAATCCAACATATAGTTGGGTCTATCAAGCATGCAAAGAGACACAGGAGGAGGATGCTAAGCCAATGATCTCAACCACAGAGCCACAGGCATCTCAAACTAAATCCAACAGCCTTCACTGGGTTTATCAAGTTGTTCCAACCTCTATTCTCTCTCCCATTGCGATCCGCTCTTGGATCTTCTTAGGGTTGCGGTTGAATGGCTCCGTCCCGCTGCTTCCCTTTCGGGCTTCCAAAACCGGGTTTCCTCATACTCCATCACTCTCATGGACTAATTTATGAAGTACTTCCTTACAACATAAATAAATGACAGCAAGGAAAGTCAAAGGTGGGTTCTCAAGGTGACATTTGGCAGCCTAGGGTTCAATCCCACAACTCCCTCACCTCTCCCTAATGGATACACATATCCCCCTCATTTAGTTGCATCCATATTCAACCCCTTGGTATTTTATTTGTATTACAATTATTTTCATGCTTTTACAATTTCCCCATGGCTTACTAGCACATGGATAACACAACATAAAATACCAACCCTTCAAGGTTGAGCATTCACTAGCGGGGCCTTGGCCTTGAGCTCCACGCTAGGAATCATACATCACATATATACAATATTTACATTAAAAGCCAATGTATCCCAAGGGTCAAAATGGAGGTATTACATTCCCCCCCCTTAGAATAACACAGTCCTCGGTGTTCCAATACTTAGGAATACATACACATTGTTTACACATCAAAATTCACAAAATGTGGCAGGTCTGTCCTGCATTTCATCTTTTACTTTGAGATTTCAAGACGAATTCCTATGGCTTCTACAGGCTGCTCATGTTGGCTTTGACCTTCCAGCTCCACATGTGGACATTACTCCACAACAATCCCTTCCTTTTCCTTTACCTTCCAGCTAATCCACAAGTCTAGAAAATTTATGGCTACAATCTTTCTTGTTGTTCTTTTTGGGGCAGTTAGGAGGAGACCCTCGTCGACCAAAGGGAGAGCTCTGGAAAAATAGGGTTCAAGGTTACCAATATATCCCCTAACACCTCTGTGAGTCATAAAGTCTCTAACACCTGGCATACCATAAAATTTCAAACACGAACAAGGCTCAACGTGTATCCAACAAATGATATAAAGGACACCCACATGCTTTGACCTTTACTAACATTCAAAGTAGACGAAGACTATGAAGCAAGGATGGTAAATATGGCACTTGAAGGTGGGATATTGCATTGTTTTTTTTGAATGAAGCAAGCTTCTCTCAAAGGCAAAAGGGAAGCCAACCAATCGTTCCTCTGGTGGATGCAAACCTTCAACTTCTGAGAGCAATGGGATGAGCTGAGGATTAAGTGACGGTGACGGTTTAACCAACCCTTCTCTCCTCGACCTTTAGGTTTTTTGTAGCGTTGAGGTTGGCAAGGACAGTTTAAATGCTACATCAATCCACATTCATTCTAGGTTCTTTGTCAAAAGGGAAGGCAAAGAGGAAAGGAAGTGTTATTTGACTATGGAGTGCCCCACCTGCAAGGCGTCCTAGCAAGGGGACTGACATAACTCAAAAATACTCTACACAAGCATGAGGAAATAATTGAAAGCCTTAAAACCACAGTTCTCTCTACCAACAGTCGAGTTCAAGGCAATGAAAAAATATTCTCATATTAGGGTACTGCAACTATGGAAGCTCTTCTTCAAGTGAAAAGATAAGTACTTCTTCTGGGAGGGGAAACTGCATAGGTTGCAATGTTTTTTGATAATACAAAGATATTCTTTCATTTTAAACAAAAAAAACCCTTTCAATGTAAATATTTTGTTAGTATAAAGTATAAATTTAAGTCCCGAGTTAAAATATTTAACAAATTTTGTTGGCTTAAAAAAAAAGTTTATTTTTATATTTTTTCTTTTATGTGTATAAAAATGCATTTTTTTTAATAATGATGGGAATCTTTTGAATTAAAAATAAAAACAAGTGAATATGCTACAAAGTAGCTATTTCATGTTAAATTTAGAATTTGAGAAAGTAAATAAACTCAAAGTTTGATGTAAAAATTGAAAAATAAATGATGAATTATATATATATATGATTTGTCACATTAAATTGTTCTTATAAAAGTGACAATAAGAAATGACAACAACTTTTTATTATGTCCCCGACATAATGTTTTCGGTTGGGGGCATTAATCCGAGGGGAAGTCGCAATTTTCATATTTGCCTATAGTAAAACTATAAACCTAGAAAAATGGAATTATTTTCAAATTTTTAAAATATTAATTTGTGAAGTTTTGATTGGTGTTGTGGGCAAGGACGCCTGCCTGGGTTCCTGTGCCCCAGGACCCGGCGGCGTCATGACGTCATGCTATTTTAAATGCGGCATATGGTTCTTTCGTGCCAACAAGGGTTTTGAATGAAGGGTTTTGATTTTTTTATTTATAATTTAAAAAAATAATAATAATTATCGGTCCTTTGGTTGGAGGGAAGTACATTCAGTATGGTGCAATGCGTACTATTTTCATTACGAATGGTGTGTGTGGAGGGCAGTAGTCGATGGAGGGAGAGGACAGTTGGTCAGACCGTATCAAATGGACAATTGCTAGTTTTAATGCCGATCTGTGTTGGGATTTCGCTTCTCCGTTTGTATTGTCGTTTGGCTTAAATGCAAGTTGTAGAGCCTGAATTGATGTTCGGTCGTTGTTAATGCGGAGTCTTAATTGATGTTCGACTGTTGTTAATGGGCTTCGAGGGATGAGCCTCGGAGGCAGGGCCGATGGTTTTTCTTTGCTCATTCTCCATTCATTCTTTGGGGCATTTTCTGGCATTGATATGGTGGTAGTGAGGTTAGTGCTTGTTTCCTGGTGCGATGATTGTGTGCTCGAATGCTCTCGTATTCATTTTGCCTGGTGGTTTTTTCTTGTGGCTGAGCACCACAATAGTTGTGAATTTATGGCCTCTTGCGGGTGTCATCGCGTTTTCGATTTTGCTGGTTGTTGGAGCAAAGAACATGATCACGGTCTTCTCACCGAGTGCCAGTGTGCCAGGGTGCTATGGTTTTCTCTGACCTCTCGGTTGTTATTCCAATAAACAGACAAGGTGTTGTGGCTTCTTCGATGTGGTGCTCATTGGTAAGGTATGTTCTTTAATCCAATTGCGTTGCATGTTAAAACATTTGAGTTTGTGTTGTGGTTCAAAAAAACCTTTATTTTTATTATCAGTCTACCACATTCACAAATGAATTTTATAAAAATAAGTTTTTCACCAATTCAATTCTACCAAAGACATTCTAAATAGCAAGTAAATTTTTTCCCATTTGGCTCGATTCGCCTTCAAGTTTATCTGTTAGTCCTGATGCTTCCAGATTTTTCGGATCATCTTTGTCACCATTGGATCGGGAAAGCCCATCTGAATTTTAAATAACAAATTATGCGTATAAAGCCTTCGATGTTGAATTGGATTCATGTAAGGCAGCTCGAAGTTCGAACCGATTTTTTTTTAGAGCTCTCTGGTGCAGATGTTTCTGTAGTCAGTGCAAGGGTTTCAGAACATTTTCAGGTAAATATCGCCGTTTTCGCTTGGCAATGGTGGCCACTTTATTGAGTTTTCGGTTGTTTAAATCGCTGAAGTATTTGGCTTCGAGGAGCTACAACTTTGGTTGTCGAGATGAATTTTTATGGTTAAATTTGTGTTTTTGGAGTCTATAAGGTATTAGGCGTTAAATTAAAAAATCTACTTAGTTGAAATGACTGTGCCTTATCAAATCTTGTGCTTTTAACTATGAATTTATGGATTCAATGTCTTGCGACTTAAACAATTTTTCAATTTTGTTTTCTTTTTTTCTTCTTTGTTTAACTATATTTTTGGCTTCATTTCGCATTTACCTTCAAAAATCTCTATGTTCGTATATTATTATGAAGTTTGGCATTTTTAATCAACGAGGATCAAGCATTTTAGCGGTCCAATTTGTGAGAATTTAGTAAGCATTTAAGGCCTCAAAGAAGAGCTTTTTAATTAATTATTTATTTTTGCTTCGTATTAGGCATTTAGCTGTGAAAAATCTCTCTGTGCATATAAGTTGCTTATGGCGTTTAAAAGAAATTTAATTGATGATGCTTAGGCGTTATATCCGTTAAATTTGTGAGCTTTTGCATCAAAATTAAGGTTATTTTGGTTTGCATAGTAAGGCTCGTTTGGTGCACTTTGATTTGGCAGTGATAGCGTGAGAAATGCAAGCTATTGTGAAACGTTGGAGACAAATTATGATAAAACTCTTATCAATGAAATGACAGAAACTATAAATTGCAATAATATAGGCAAGAAGCGAATTGACTGGCCAGAATAGTTATATTATAGTCGATATTGCTACCATTATTTAATAACGTTTAATACTTGTATCGAAAATACAATGTTAAGTGGCAAGTTATAATCAGTTTGTTTCGTTTTAGTGGGATAGTTTACCGGTTTAATTAATGTATTTTTAGAGTCGATGAGGCCAAATTCGGCAGGTGTTCTGACTCTATTCGTTTTCTATTTGTTTTCCAGTGAAGCAGGTTAAGGAAAAGACAAGGGATATCTCGGACGGTGATCTCCAGAATTTCATTCACAGGCAAATTTGCAGTGACTCTATGAAAATTGGAGGTAGGCTCGTGTCCCTAGGAAGCTATTATGTGTGATTGAGAATTCTCAAGCCATAATCCAACTTGTGTTTCTGAGGAGGTTCGAATCTTGAGATGGTGTCTCATTGTGGGCATAATTTCCCCAGTTTTCTCTTCATTCAAATTGTTACCAAATTGTTACCAAAGAGCGGTCAATTTTGTAGTGATGATTACTCAACTTTATAGTGAAGACCATAGAGCAGTAGTGATGAGTTTCCATTGGGTCACTGGGAACAAGTTTTGCACTGGAATTTTGATCCTATGTTTGGAAATTGTTTTCTTGTTGCGACTTCATGTGTGTGTTGATAGACATTTGGATATATGGTGGAAATCTTCTTCTTCTTCTTCTTTTGTATTTTGTATATCGTATTACTATGTATTTAGTTACTTTACTACTACCCCTGGAAGACTGTTATGACAGTGAACAAAATATGCCCTTTTAGAGCTGTATGGACAACAGCCTGAGTGCCTTTAGGATTCCGGCCAAGATAGAGATATTAGAACATAGGCTAAAAATTCCCTCAAAGGGAGGAGTAGGAATTTTTCCAAGTGCTAAGAACATGGGCACAATGGACTAAAACTTGGATTTATCATGAGGAACTTGCTCATGTGATGAAAATGAGCAACTAGTGATCAACCTATCTTAGACTTAGTTAGTGATCAATTTCTTGCTGTGATTGTTGCATCTCTTGCAAATTTGAATGAGCTTACTCATATTGAGGCAAGCAAGAATGAGATCTTAGGTCATTTTCCCTCCTTTGTCGGCTATGGTAATCATTGTTGGCCTACATGTGCACCAAAATAAGCTCGGGGATGTAGATTTGTAGCTATCACAATAAATTGGCCTACATATATGCAAAGCTCCAACAAGCTTACAATCAATATCACCAACTAATTGAAAGAAAAATACAGTCTTATCTATATTTCTAGACCCGCTCTATCAAAAAACAGTAAGCTCTTTGTTTTCCAAGTTGACTGACTTTGTTGCAAATAATTTCTAATGTCTCTTGAGTTTGTTATCTTTGTGTCTTAGAGCTGAAGTTTAATAGAAAACATAAGCATATGCTTGCATATATAGTGTATCCTAGTTTATGAAGGCTTTTGAAAATTTAAAAATATGGTGTACCCTATACATGTGGTCACATGTGGTCTATTAATTATTAATGGAGTGGAACATTGTTTAGACTACTGTGAAAGAGTCTCAAAAATGCAAGCTCTAGGTTCATAGTCCAGTGATTCCTTGCCAAGTCTTTTTCTCTTGGTTTTTTACTACATAGAAATCCAATTATTGTTTGAACATAGTTTTGCATTTCAATTATTTTTTCATACAATCATGGAGTATGATGACTTGTATAAAGTTTAAACACGAAATATGTATATTTTTCATCAATTTCATTTCTCACAATTTTTAAAAATGAGATAAAATTAAAAGTTATTGATCATGGTTATATATGAAAAATATAGGTCTTTTGGTTCCATTGCCCATAAATCTTTTAAAAAAAGTAGGTCTCTTGAATCGATTCTCTAGAAAACACAACATGTTGCATATGTCAATGGTGTTTATATGTTTACTTTTGAAACTTTGTTCTTTGTTTCAAACATTGCTAGCAAAATGCATTTGTTTAAATTGCATTTTCAAAGTCGAAGCACATCACACCTCCTTCCATAGCTATGGTCTTTTAGCAAGAGCTATTGGCAAGGTCGGGGACGTTGCCACCTCGTGGCTCTTGTTTTTTAAAAACAAAAGTCAAACATTGTATGAGAATATTGTTTTTTAATTTTGTTTTATTTATTTTAAAAATAAAGTCATACTTTTATGGATTTATGTCCCAATAAAACTTATTTTATCAATCAAAAAATGGAATGAGTGAAATTCAAAATTTTTGAAATATAATTTGAATTTTGTTTTTTTGTAAAGGTTCAAAAATTCTATTAAATAAAAAAGAGATAATTGTACATAGCCATGCTGTCCGAGTGTCAGAGTGCAGAGATGTCATGCACGACATGTGGAATCAGAGAACTAGAAGCCTAATTTTGTTGTGCTATCTAAAACCAGAAATGTCCATGAACTGCATAAAGAGAAAGTTGACATTGTTCCCCCACAGGCGGGGGGTTATGACCGGAATAACTCAAAATGAAAGACCGAACAACACCATTAAAACCAGCCCAAGGGAAAGATCCTCTATTCATAATTTGAGAGAGGAATTGAGGAAGGACCAGCACCTGGCATATTGCTTGTCCTAATATTTCTAGTTGTGACAGGGCATCTTTTGAAGCTGAGATGGGTGTCCACAGCTTGATCTGGTGGAGGCCTGATGAATGTTTTCCCTGTGGTGGCTTTGGCAAGCACATCCAATTTTGCATTAAGCCACTCCATCTCCTGACGTTGGAACCAGAATAATGCATGCATGGTGGTTTCGAGATTGGAAATGTGGTCCACCATCGATAGAGCATTCTTCTCCGGCCTGAGCTGGCCTTGGATGTAGTCCTCCATCACAAGTGACATCAGAGCTTTAACAGTCCAAAATACCCCAAGAGTTTTTATGTGTCGTGTTTCATGAGTGCGCATCGACCCGGTGTCCTCCACAAGCCCACCAAAGTCCTCAATCAGTTGCTTTTGCAGAAGGGCAGTCTTGTTTCTTCTTCAAGTGGTTTTCCAACTGAATGGTGCGAGCCCGAGCTGAATTAGGGACTTATTGTTCGAAGAAACCCTGAAATCTACCCATATCCTTAAGGGCCCGCGGCATGTGGGTTCACTGCGGCCCATTCACCGTTTTTCATGGCGTCACCTTCGTTGTGGCCATGGTCGCTTTGGTTGCAAAGAAAAACTAACCCAGATGCCCATGGAGGGAGAGTGCCAAGGTATAAACCAATTCACAACGTAAATGAGAGACCTGGTGGGATGGGATACCAATATGGGACCGGGCCCTGGGTCGCCTCTTTCTATGCTTAGTCGCATGCGGCTTGTGTGAAACACTGTGTCCACCACCTTCATATTTAATTGCCATTAAGATTCTCACAGTCAAGCCAGTTTGCATTCGTATGGATCTTCTTGGACATGCATTGCGATGATGAGAAACCTCTCCTTGACAGGACTTACTATTATAGGTCTGAACTGAGGCTGATGGCCTGGTACCACATGGTGTGCTTCATGGTACGACCTTTTCCTCAAGCAAAATGATCACCTCGTGGGTTGGTATTTCCATGCGAACTACACCCGTCATGGGGGAAAGAATCCTGGAGGTTTATTTAGTGACATTCCAGTTTGATAGCTTCATTACCAGGCGTAGTCCATGCATGGTTGCACTCTTCTCGAGGATGATCGATGCCCCAATTGGCTAGATTTTTGGCATCTCGTTTGACATGATGAGTGACAATAACTTGGGAGCCATCTAGATTGGCAGCAAGGAGATCCAGTTTGGCTACTAATTGTGAGCTTGGAGAGACTTTGTAATTTTTGGATCCGTTGAGAAGCTTGTTGAGGATTTGAATCATCAGATTGGAGACCCCTTCCACTAGGAGTTCCCAGAACTGTTCTTGTCGGGCTATGAGGATGCCTTTCATCATTGCGAACAATTCTGCAACATTTTTTGCTATCCTTTCCTATCAAGCCAACATAGAAGTGAACAATGTTACCCTTATCATCTCAGAAGACCCCTCCATAGGCTGCAGGGTATGGGTTTCCTCTTCTTGCGCCATCAAAGTTGAGCTTCACGAAGGTCTGGAGGTGCCTAGGCATTTGGGCTTGGGGGACAGATTGACCGAGGATGCTGATTTCTTGGTATATTCAATGGTTGCATTTTCCATGCTTTGAGTATCACCAAATCTTGTGGAGATCCATCCCAATTAGTAACATCCCAATGGGCCGAGTTGATAGTTTCTTAGATAAGCCCCTAGATTTTTTTCCATATTTGCGCTATGGGAATACTGGAGTTCTGAAAGATTCTGTGATTCCTTTCTCTCCATATCTCCCAGAGAAGGAATCCCGAGAAAATCTTCTAGACCTTGTTTACAATGTTATTGGAAGATACTTGATCTCTCCAATTGGAAAGGGTGTCCTTGATGTTGTTTTGCTAATAATCTATTTGGCGAAAAGCACCAGCCCCGAGATACCAAGTTGCCTGCTGAAGTGGAAAGTGTTGAGGAGGTGTTCCATATCTTCTAAAGCTTCATGACAAAGATAGCACATGGAGGGTCCCTCAAAGCCTTTCTTAAGGATTCTGTCCTAGGTAAGAGTACGTTTCCATGTTACGAGCCATAGGAAAGTTGAGACATTCGACCAAATATTTTGCTTCCAGATTTTATTGGATTTTTCCTGGTCATGGCCCGTGAGGAGAGAGTAGGCCTCTTTGAGGTTGAAGGAGCCATTGCTAGAATAGCCCCATCTGAGTATATCCTTTCCATCCCAATGTGTAATTTTATGATCCTGCAGTTCCTCCTGGGAGATCTACCATTGTTCATTTGTTAGAGTGTCTGGACAGAAACCGGGATCCTTCCATGGATGCCATTGGGGGTTATCGGCATTGGTATCCCAGAAATGATACACGAGGAATTGACCCCCCTATAAGGTGAGAATCCTCAGGGGTTTGAGATAGCTCGACGTGGATAGATTTGGTAGTTGCTTCCAAGAGTCGTCCTAGAAGAGAGCAGTAGTGCCATCACGGATTTCCCCAAAAGTATGATCTTGTATGATTTGTTTATTATGCTAGGATGCATTCGATATGAGAGAGACTTTGGGGCTTATTTCCAAACGGATTGGTTCCCATGGAGGAATATTGGGAGCATATTTTCCTTTCTAGATTTTTTCCCAAAGTGTGTCCTGGTTGGTTAGCCATCACCACCAAAGTTTCACCATCATCGCTTTATTTTCTAGTTCCGGATCATGAAGTCCCAATCCATGAAGAAGTTTGAGTTTGCAGAGCTTGTCCCAGGCCACCAGGGCCCATTTGCACCCTGCTGATTTAGATCCACCCCATAGAAAGGTTATTTGCAGCGATCGAATCTAATTTAGGTATTTTTTGGGTGCCGCAAAGATGGAAAAGAGATAAGTGCTCATGTTGCGTAAGATAGAGTTCAGAATGACAAGTTGACCTACAATGTTAAGAGAACGGAAAGACCAGTTGACAAGGGGCTTCTCCATTTTTTGGATGAGAAGGGACCAGGATCCATGCTTGGTAGAGGTATCAGTGAGCCCCCCCAAGTATTTGGAGGGGAGAGAGCTCCGTAGAAAGTTTAACAGTCGGGATATTTCCATTTGGAGACGAATCGACGTATTTAGGAAGAAGATTTCAGATTTGTCATTGTCGAGAGAGAGGCCAGAAGAAGTTAAGAAAATGGTGAGAAGGCATTTTATACAACGAGATTCTCTCAAGGAGGATTTGGTAAGGAGCATCGTGTCATCAACACATTGCTAGTGTGAGGCTTTAATGGTATCGTTGGCAGGATGAAGTCCTGAGAGGTGATTATTCTGAATGGCTGCATTTAGAGATCTTCCTAAACCTTTCACCATAAGGATGAAGAGGAAAGGAGAAAGGGGCTCTCCCTGCCTTATTCCTTTGTGGGAAGGGAAGGTGGGGGATGGTGAGTCATTGGCGTTCACAAGGATGGAGAAGAATGATGAGGATGTTAGAGTAAGGATCTAGTTGATCGATTGTTTAGCAAACCCAAAATCTAGGAGGTTTTTTCTCATATAGTTCAAGGATATTTTATCAAAAGCTTTGGACAGGTCAAGTTTGAGAAGCATACCAGATTGTTTTGTGCTCTTGAGGGTGTGGATCATTTCATGCACTACCAAAATTCCATCCAGAATTTTTCATCCTTCCACATAGCCCGATTTTTCTTTAGAGATTTTAGCCTATTTGCAATAACTTTCGTGATGATCTTATAGACGACATTGTAGAGGGAAATTGGGCGGAATTTGCTGGGGTGCGAGGCATTTTCTTCTTTTGGAACAAGAGTGAGAAAAGTTGCATTGAGGGCTGGGAGAACAATAGACCATAGGTGAGATTTTTCAACAGCCTCCCAGACATCCATTTGAATGAATTTCCAACATCTCTAGAAGAAGTCAGTGGTGAAGCCATTAGGGTCAGGGGATTTGTTGGTGGGCATCTCTTTGATTTCCTCAGTAACTTATTCCAAGGAGATGGGTTGCATAAGATATCCATTATGCTTGTTTGTAACCAGCCTTGGGATGTGCTGAATGATGGAGTTCATTACAGCCCTGCAATCCATATCATCTTCTTGGAGAAGTTGATTGTGATAGGAGACAGGTTCTGCAACGATGTCTTCCTGTTTGGTCAGAATGCTTCCCCTTTCGTCTTGGAGTTTGGTTATGCGATTGTGGGACCTTCTTTGGATCATGGAGTCATGGAAGAACTTGGAATTCCTTTACCCCTCTTTTATCCATATGATCCTCAATTTCTACTTCCAGAGGATTTATTCTTGGTCCAGCCGCTGATTAATGGCATTTTGAAGCTCTCTTTATTTTTTGAGAAGGTCTTCGGTATAGCCAAAGGAGATGGATTCTTGTTGGAGGTCCAACATTTCAATCTCCGGTTTTTTCCTAGCCTCAAAGATGTTGCCGAAGACTTCTTTGTTCTAGATTTTAAGATTGGATTTTATTGCTTTCAACTTATGCTGTAGATTGTACATCTTGGATCCATTATTGCTTGGAGCCTCCTCCCAGCAACTGGTGAAAGTATCCATGAATTTAGGATGCCCCAGCCAGATTTTTTCGAACAGAAATGGGGAATTTTTTGATGTGATGAATTCATCTACTTCCAGACTGATTGGCCAGTGATCTGAACCGACACCTGGGAATATTAGAGAATCAATGATAGCATCCATCCTATTAAAGGATGTTGAGAGGAGGAAGCGATCCAACCTGGAGGTGACTTGGTGCATGCCTCCCCTTTTATTATTCCAAGTGAATGAGCCATTTTTTGGTTGGATATCAGCTAATTCTAAGGAGGCAATGAGGGGTCCAAAAGCACGACTGGAAGCATCTAGACAACAAGTGCCTCCTTTTCTTTCCAAGGGGATTGAGATTAGGTTAAAGTCTCCCCCAACGAGCCAGATAGAGTCTTGAACCAGGTGATTCTTAATGTAGGATAGGGAATACATGAAAGAGGGTTTGAGAGAAGGGATGGGAGGCCCATAAACATTGGTAATAAAACCACAAAGATTTGAGGAGACACTCTGGAAGGAGGCTGAGATGGAATGAGGGGTTAAGAAGAAGTTGGAGAGGTGCACTAGAGAAGGGTCCCAAAGGATTTCCAGGCCTCCCGCTGCTCCGATGGAATCTATGGCTATTGATTGGCAACATTTCCAGCAATATGTTGAGAGTGCTGACAAGAGTTCTGTAGAGCATTTGGTTTCCTGGATGAAGACTATAGTGGGTTTTTCTTAGTTGATCTTAGATCGGAGAGTTCTTTTCTTGGATTTCCCTCCTAATCCTCGGATGTTCCAAGATAAAATATTCATTAAAAAGATATTGAGAGGTGGGAAGGGACTTTAACCAGTCTGCTAGAGATTTGTGATTACCTGAAGCAATAAGGGTTTCCCCTAATTCTGTTGGTTGACATTGATTTGTTTTGCGCCCCCTCTCCTGGTCCTTTTTTGTCACCTGCAGTGGTGAAGACGCCTGTTGTATGCCTAGCTTGGTAGTCAATTTTCCAAGAGCTTCCGAGTTCTGCGGCATTAGAGTACTGGCCTCTTGTAAATCTCTTCTTATGAGTGGGATATGCGAGGGGGGAATCTCCTTAAGGTTACCTTTCTTACAGGTCTCGACAATTTATATTATTTGACCATCAGATTTCTCGACGAGTAAGAGATTGAACATTTCTTTTGCCTTCTTCATGCTTTCACTAACATATCTATTTGGATTGCTCGCCATAAATAAAGCAATCTTCAGCTCCATATTCTTTATTCCTCAATGAACATATATCAACAATTTTTTTAATGTTTGAAACTTTCAAAGCACAAGGAATTCATGCAATCTCTCATGAAAATATTATTGTCCATAAGCAGCTTTGGTTTCAAGAACTTTTGAACAAGAGGCACCTTAGTTCAAAATCTTATCCTCAAAACATTAGCCATGTTCGCATTGACAATTAAACTTAACTAAAATAGAGTTTTAATAATGGCTCATCTCACAGAGGTGCCACAAGTTCTTCTTTGATGGAGCCTCTAAGGGAAATCTAGGAGTCGTAGGTGCGAGGGGGTTCTTTTCAACCTTGAGGGAAATACCAAAGTAATTTTTTCATGGGGGATAGGTGTTGCAATGAATAATGAAGTTGAAGCATGTCCCTTGCTCCAAGGAATAGTCATTCTTCAAGCTCATCAAGTAAGGAATGCCATGATATTTGGAAACTCTCTTTTTGTCATGAATCGAATAAGTAAAAAGTCTCTTAAAGAAGGATCAATGCTCAACAAAATCCTACAAAGAATTATTTGAAACCTTGAATAGATGGATGAGGTCAAGCCGTTCACGTTAGAAGATCCAACAACAAAATGGTTAATCAACAAATTAATGTTGTAGTATACCTATACAAGGGGGTCCTCACAAAAAATGGGGATCCCCCCAACAATTTTTTGCTATCATAATATTGTTATTACACACATCAATTTGGTCTTAGGTTCCTTTATTAATCCTCCTGGGGAGATGGGTAGAGCGCATAAGAAGTGGCATCACATGAATAATGAACATTATGTAATTATTGACATTTTAATGTTGCACGAGGGAGCCTTCACACTCCCTCATGCCTCAAGTCCCATTGACTCTTGGCTCAAGGTTTGTTGTGTAAACACCTCTATGGAACATTTACTATGGCTTTCTCATTGAGGTGGGATAAATACTGTACTTTGGTTTGGATTTTGTAGTTGAGAATAGGGAATCGACTCTTACACTGACTAGTTTCTTGCAAAGATAGATTTAAGAGATTCTTTTCTTCAACAAAGGTAAGGATTTTCATTCTAGTTGCTTGATCTCCTTGGGTTTCTTTGATAGTCTAGTCCTAGGATTTCTCCTTTTTCATGGGTTGTAATTACTCCTTTCTCTTTGATAGACGTAAGGCCTTTTATGCTAGGTGGTTGGTTTATTTGTGTTTACAAACAATTTAGTTATGGGATTTCTCCTTTTTTGTGGATTATGGTCGAATTGGTCATTCCTTTTGTGTTTTAGTACTCTTCCCTCTCAGTTTGAATAGTTCATTCTTGGGAATTTTTATTGTTGAAATATGGTTCAACTATGGGGCTTTATATATTGTTGAGAAATATAAGAGGTTAGGCCTCTCTGTTTATATTGTGAGTATGGCCAATCTACTGGTCCTAGAATGCTTGGAAGTGAAAATAATGTAGACATAAATAAAATTTTGAGAAGAATGAATGCCCAACTTTAAGGTATAATGTAGGCCATTGAAGAATTAAACCTTCATATGGAGAAACAAGTGACAAAGTAGGAGGAAATGGAGGCCAAAATGGATGGGCATAGCATAAAATCAGACAAATTAACAAGTGATATTGACATTCATTATAATATAATTATGGGTTTTGTTCGGGGTACTCAATCTGTAGTAGTTCACCCATTGTTTTCTATTAGTTCAATCAAGGATAGAGTAGTTGAGAAAGAAAAGGTGCAACAAATTGCAATATAAATGATGGAACAACTGCATTTACCTGGTGATCATGGTCTAGGATGTGAAGATGTCCTTATGGAATAAGCTGACAGTGGGCATCAACTTGGTTTAAATGGTCATTTTTACATGGTTTGCACTTGTGTTTTGCTACTTGAGATATTTGTAAGACAATATAGTTATCAATTTGATGGGAAATTTCCTTGATTTGTTTTTTTAGGAGTCCTATGGAAGCTCATTATATGAGGGCCCAACTCATTAGAGCAATTTAGTTTAAATTTTAAACCTCTATGTATATTCTGGTTGCCTAGTTTTCCACGACCTCTTTTAATACGATTTCTACCATTCCTCTTAAAAAAAAACATAGCCATTTGGGTAATGTTTTACAAATTGATTATGTAGAAAGATGTATCAATAGAATATACATAGTTTCCAAATACACCTTAAATGAAGTTCCTTTACTTGGAAACCAAGGATTGTGATCTGAATGCTTTATTTTGTTCAACTTCTCATTCTCTTGTTTATTTTATGGACTTCCTACCTCTTGTGATGGATGAAGAGATGATAGACTTGATTGCACCAATGTATGTGAGAGTCATAAGGTCTACCTTTGTTTCCTCCTATGTTGGGAGTTCGTCCTTCCCTTATAATAGTTGTTCCTACCCTTAGTTCATTGATTTTCCATCCTACCCCTATATTTCTTCTTTGTTCCCTTAATTTTCCACCTTCTTAGTTTTTCACACTCATCTTCTTCATGTTGATCATTTAAGTTCTCATTAGTGATTTCTTGCTCCTCCTCACTCAGAGCAACAAAGTGATTTGTCAAGGTTTGACTTGGCAAGATACTAGATGGCTTAAGAGTGTGGTGCATATGCTTCTTCCTTGTTAGTGTGCATTAGTTGCTTGTCCATGGGGTTGCCCCTTTCCATATAATTGTTGGAAGTGTATGTATTCATGGCACACATTACATTTGAATGGTGGTTACTCACAATCTAGCTATTGGAGATGACATCAATCATCTAGGTTTAACCATATTTATTCATGGATAGTTATCTCAAGAGCAACTTCAACATGAATGTATGTAATGCCTCATATCATATATTAATTGTATGAAAATAAATAAATAGTTAAATAAACAAGTATATCAATACCTTGTTAAACAAGAGCCACGAGGTGGCAATGTCCTAGACATTGTCACTAGCTCTTACTAACTCTTACGACAAGAAGAAAGTTGTAAAAACAAAAATGAACTAACTACATAATTGGTTTTTGTAAAAGCAGTGAGAAGCCATAAATGTTGGATGTTGTGAACATCCAACCTTTATTTTTTTTTAAACAGAAACAGGTGAAAGGATTATATTAACAAAGGCTGTGCACAGCCATTCAGTACATAATCAAAATCCAGCTCTCTGCATCAAAAGAGGGAAAATTGCAGAGGCTTATAGTGTTTGTCCCCTGGAGTTCTACACTTTCAGAATTCCTAAAAACTCTAAATTTACTGGTGGGGTAAACCCTCACAAACAGATTACATATTTTAAGGCAAAAAAACATTCAAAATAAACAGCTGAGAGAACCTGCAAACAAGAGACTGCCATTATCCGTAGTTCTGCTGGTAAACTGAAGCCGCCTTTGCCATTTCCAGATTTACTGTTGGGGCCTCCTAAACGCAGCTGCATTGTGTTTTGTATACAAAAGCAGAGATGTCTGTTTTAACACTGTCAACCTTCCCCATTAATTCAATGATGTTCCTATCAATATCCTCCATGCGTGAATCCAAGCAGGATAGCCTGGAATGAATGTATTTATCTTCCAGAACAAGTTCATCGATTTTGTTTTCTGTATTACAAACTGCTGCATAAGTTCTCGACAGGTAAACCTTAATGTCGGAGGTGAGTCGACTCAGAGTGACTATCGCCTTCCTGACGCCGTCCATTTCGCAACCAGCCGGGAGAAAGTCGCCTTCTAACAGCACTGTGGGTTCCTGAGAGAGGCAGAGATTTCGCAGAGCCTGACCGAGAGGTGGGAATGAAGGGCCATCCATCTTGAAAATAATAACACCTACTATCGCCTGGGTTGATAAATGCACAGGCGTGGGAACTGTACTCACCACGAGGAGAGCACGTGGAGTGACGTGAGGTTTCTGAGCCATGCTATGGCGGTGGAGAGGGTGAGGACTATAACCAAATTCGCCACCAAGATCTGGGCTTGCATATATACGTTTAACCTTTATTTTGTAACGATATTATGTGAAATATTATAGTATACTTTCCATATCTATGTGTTTTCCTTTTCCTTTGTATGTGACAAGAAATAAATACACCAATAATATATGGTATAGCATATCTACGTTTTACTTATCCTTTGTAATTTGTAATCTGAATATGCAATTAGTCTTAATAAGCTAGTTTCCTCCGTTCCCTATGAACCTGGACTAGTAGCTTCAGTCTTAGCAGGACTGTAGTAGTTCCGTTCAAGCTTGTCGTAAGTTCCATAGAGTGGAAAGCCAAATGTGGATATATAAAAGTTTAGATGTGCCATTTGAGTGGGCATCAAAATTATAAAATTAAGCCCTGCATTATTAAACCATATTGTAAAATGATTTGTCATTTTACATTACAGATAAAATTAGTGTTAATACCACTTCCCATATGCTTAGACTTCTAAGTGTTAATACCATATTAGTGTTAATACCACTTCCCATATGCTTAGACTTCTCCATCCATCCATCCACTTCCCATATGCTTAGACTTCTAAGTGTTAATACCCATATTTGAAAATCAGTGAAAGTTTCAGGTGTTGAAGAGGTTGGATATTCCTCTTGAGATTTTTATTTATATATAGATATGGAAGCATTCAGTGATTATGTTATTCAAGGCCCAAGCCTGCCAATAATCTAAGCACGCTTTAAAGAAGGATAATTGGGGGAAGGCACCTATTTTAAATGAAGCTTCAAAGGCAGATGCATAGAAAAAACAAGATGACGTAGAATCCTAACATATACTGTATAAACTTTTAGCATTTTCCCTAAAACCTAATAAGAACAACAGAAAAATCCTTCACTAGAATCCTACATAGCCATTTAGACCTTATGTACAAAAGCAATAGCTTAAAAAAAGTAAAATTCATATGTTCAACAAGCAATCCATGTAATTTTATTTAGATTACAATCATGGGTAACTATTACCGATCCCAAGATATTTGCATTAAAACATTCAATTTACGATACACTGTGTGTTGGCTCGTTTGGAGTCTTTGTTTAACACGTGGCTATGTTAAGTGGTCTAGTTGGTGAGTGTATACAGTCCCTTTAATGGACCTCGACTTTGGTGATGTCTTGTGATAACAGCTATGACATCGACCCTTCAACACTTCATTTGCAAAACTCAGTTTCTCTTTCGTTTTGCAGTTTCTCTTTGGTTCGAGAGGAACTGGTGAACTCTATTTCGTAATCCTTTGGATTGTTCGTGGGCTAATCATATGTGTATTAATTTTCCATGCCTGGAGGCACGCAACAATCCATTGGAAGGATGATTTCATACTCAGTCGACTGATGCGTTGCACTTGGTAAGGGAGATTTAGCAATTACTCTGTGTCTATTTCCATATTCGCTGCATTGTGGATGTACGATACTCGATAGAACCGACTCATTAAGGAGGAGCCAAAACGTAATGTCCCCATCCTTGACCCTTATGATATTTGCACTGTAATGTAAATATTGTATGCATATTTTGTATGATTCCTAGCGTGGAGCTCAAGGCCAAGGCCCCGCTAGTGAACACTTGACCTTGAGGAGGAAAGTATGTTGGTATTAATTAACCCATGTGCTAGTGAGCCATGGGAATTGTAAATATGCATTTTAATATAAATGCCCACAACTAGCTATGCAATGCAACAAGAGATGGGGGCATGATACTACAAGGAATTGGGAGGGAAATATTCAAACCCTTGAGCCAATGGTGTTAATCCATGTGTCAATGAGAAAACCCATAAACCACCAACTACCCATTTTGGGTTATGCACCTAATCATTTAATGCTTCCAAGAGTTGGTTGAGGCAGTTAATGCCTTGGGGATTGGGGAGGTATGGCTGTCCAAATTCGAGAATGGGCAAGCCACCCTCATGGAAAATCGTGTTTTTCCTTCTTGGGCAAGAAAACACCCACGAATTTCCTTCCCAAGCCATTATTCATGACCAGACTTCATCTCTCACGTTTTTGAAGGTTGATGGGCATTTTATTCTTGCTGGGCGTTTTTGTTGAAGCCTGGTGGGCGTTTTTGGCTTGCTAGGCGTTTTTAGCTTGCTGGGCGTTTTTGTTGAAGCCTGCTGGGCGTTTTTGGCTTGCTAGGCGTTTTTAGCTTGCTGGGCGTTTTTGTTGAAGCCTGTTGGGCGTTTTATTCTTGCTGGGCGTTTCATTTTGAAGCTTGCTGGGCGTTTGGGAGCTTGCTGGATGTTTTTGGAACTTGCTGGGCGTTTTTAGCTTGCTGGGCGTTTTTGTTGAAGCCTGTTGGGCGTTTTTGTCATTGCGGGGAACTCGTTTTTTGTGTTGCAGACCTGTTGGAAAGGAGAGAGCATGATTTGGGGGTTTGTAGAGACAATTGTTGCTCTTTGAATTCCCATGGACGTTTTCTGAAAACGAAATTGCCTTCCAGGGTTGTTTTCCCATTTTCCACTTCGTTTTTGGGTTGCCCACGTTTTCCATCCATACCCAACACTTGGGGTTTTGCTGTTATGTGTACCCATGCCCAGTTTATAAGTTTTCTGTGTGTAGGATATTGTTGGGGTTGAAATGGGTTTCCATTGTTTTGGCTTGAACTTGAGTGGAAGCATCCACAATTAAAGAGGGTTCAGATTTAGCCTGATAAACCCAGCAGTGGTCTGGCTTGGCTTAGATCCAAATGACTATTTGGCTGTTTGGCTGTGTATGAGCTTAAAATTCCCTTTTCCTTGTAGATATCATGCCCAGATTAGGGGTGGCCTTTGGATGGACTCAATATATGCTGTCGAAGAGCCTACGGTTGGGTGGAATGTTGCAGCGACATAGCTAGTTGCTTGGGGCAATTGCGAAAGGAAGATAAGTGTACTATGTCTCTATATTTTACTTCTACAATGTTTAATTAAATGATTGTTATTGATATATTGAATGCATATGAGATTGTGTGTGTGGATGAGTTATCTCCGATGTGCATATTTGTTGAATTTACATCTGCACACATGGGTATTATAATTTCATAAATTATAATGCATGGCTGAGTTTGATTAAAAAGCCCCATAGATCGGCATCATGTTCCCTTACCAGAGTTGGATCCGCGGGAGGGGACACTACACAAAATCAGGAGTTGCTCATTCGAGCTTACCCAAAACCCATTGATGTAAGTATTTTAATATGGCAGAACAAATTTCTAGTTTAAAAATGCATTTGAGCTTTTACTAATGTATTACCTGTTTTTTTGTCATGAAACGGAAACGCAAATTTACTTGGTCGATACGGCTACTGTGAACAATGCACATTCCAGGTATGCATAATCTCAACGAGATCTCATAGGGCTTTATGACAGATAACCACTCCCATTTCACATTAAGGTTTTGTATCTCGGTTAACTAACTCTGAAAATCAACCAAAAGTTAGAGCTAACTAGCTACTTTGAAGTTATGCCTTCTTTTGAATTAAGATGTGTTCCCATAGTCACACAAACAAATTTGCACAAGAATTGGTTAGAATATGAATAAGCATGATTTTGACTCAATTGTAACTAATATATTTTCTAGCGAATTTAACCTAAATCAGCACTCATAATTTGCATACGCATAGAAGGAATACTAAATTTGTATATTGCAATAATATTTGGAATACGAGAGATCACATATATTTATATATAACTTTCTGCTGGAAAAATATATATACATAACAAACAGGAGAAACTCTGTATATACTATCAACAAAGCTCAATATATGATAAGAGTACCTTTTTTATATAAATGTCCATTATATATATCTTTCGTGTGCTGCCACTTTGCAAGTGAAAGGGTTCGGAAGGTCGCCTCATGTAATTCCCTGTCAATTGTCACTTACATTACTGTCTATTGTCACTTACAATACAAGAATAGTACATTAGACAAATTCTACTTGCCAACGATTATAGAATCATTTTCTTGCAATCAATATTGAAGTTCCCAGACCTACTGATGGAGAATTTTACTGATTAAATGGTTGCAATATACTATTATGTTTTGGATGTAAATCCTTGCAAACAAGATCGGAAAAAAGTAGAGATTACTGGTACCTTGGGGAATTCTTGCGGGTCAAGCTCAAAAGAGTAATAGCTTGCTTGTGGATTCAGTAATGAAGACAATCGTGACAAAAAAAAGTATCTAAGTTATTGAAACACACCAAATCGATATCGTTGTATATATAATTAATGCAACAAGTATAGGTACTCAAACCTTCAAGGGAAAAAAGCATGGATTGTTTTTGCTTTATTAGAACGAAGAAATTAACGGTGTTGTAGAATGCAAAATGCTCCCTCACCAGAACAGACATAGCAAATCCGCAGCGTTCCGATCTATCGAGCAACAAACTCTTTGAACGGACATGGAATATATTTTCTAGCGAATTTAAATTATAGAAAGAAGCAGGTTGCTTTATGTGCCTCGTTGGTGCTTCCCGTAGCGGGGTTCGACCTAAGACCTTGGCATTTTGATCCCGCAGTGGAGATTTCCCATTACATACCTGGTTTTCCACTCTTTGGCTCGCTCTGATCAAACATAATAATTTGGACCAAGCTCTCGAGAAGGAAAAGTTGAACTACGAGCATCCGACTCTTTATATAGATCACTAAACTTATATTTTTCAGCTCGATGAGGAAGCTCAAAATCTAGATATGAATCTATATGTGTGGTTGCTTCAACAATTGCTTTACCAACTGTTTCATATTGAAAATTTGGCTATCTTGGCTTTACTTTATGGTCTCGCTGGTAGTTTTCTAGCCGGTGGCTTTTTGTATTTCCTTCCCGAAACAGTCATCGTCAGTTTTCAAGCAATCTCTTGCTCGGGGACATACGAATTCATTGCAAGAATTACGGATCATTTAATATTTGATATTGTGTTTTAATGTCTTTAGATTCGAAGTTGTAGATAGCCATACCGGTTTTAATGCATGTCATACCTTCAGATTCGTAGCCATATCGGTTTTAATGCATGTCATACCTTCAGATTCGAAGCTGTAGATAGCCATATCGGTTTTAATGCATGCCAAGCACCAATGACGTCCGCCCGCCACCGCCCCCTGGGAGGGAAAAACGAGGCGAAGATCATCATGTACGACCCCAATCGCATTGAAGATAAATTAGATTTTTAAAAACTTTTAATTAAAAAATTCTGAATTCTAATGTTTAGACTTTAGCTTAAAAAAAATTTGATGACATCAACCAAACTAATCCAACGACTCGAAAAAATTAATGTCTAGGACATAATAAATATAAATATATTTTGCATCAATACCTTATTGCCTCGTGATTGGGTTGTGTTAGCATCTTGAGTCACATCATAGATATTTGAAAAGTCATTTGTGTTAGTATCTAGTCCATGTCAATGAAGTTATGAATCCGTATTAGGATCTAGGAAGGTCACATCATGAGCTGTCAAATGGTTTAATAAAAAAAACAAGTATTAAGAACCCAGATTCGATGAATTATAGTAGAAGTGATGGATGTAAGGGAAATCGACCAGACTTAGGGGTAATATTAAAGAGGTAGACTACATCACCTCATCCATCCTTGAAACTGAGAAGCCGTGACGAGCTCAACGGAATTAATGACATGCTAATAATGAATGTGGGTGGGGATGAACGTGTTTATCGGCATGAGCCTAGTAGTTGCACAAGATATTACAGGAGTCACTTACCTTTTCCTTCAAGATGCCAATCCAATCAAGATCGTTGTAAGCCGATGCATACATCATCTATCTTTGCCAATCAAACGATACATAATTAATTTGTTTTTAAATTAACCAAAAATAAAATAAAAAATAGAGCTATAGTTAAACTTAGCACTGGCAAAAAATTAAATCTTGTAAGGTAGTGATAATCGCTCAACACGATTGCTATATATCCTTGCGTACAACAGGGACATAATAACAACAAGGAAAGTTGCAAAGCAGCAAGTCCCGGTCTTTTGGACTTGTTGCTTTGCAATGAAAATGGGTGAGTTCAACATTAGTTTGTCGATGTTTTGTTGTTTTGTCAAACTTATTAGTTATGGACTACACAATATGATATCCGATGGTCTTAATATTCACATACATGAGATGTAGTGGATGCGTTTTGTGGTATCTTTTGCCGCTTTGGTTTTTGGAAGTTAAAAGCTTCTATATCTTTGCCTTTTAGATTGTGTTAAATGCCGGGGTACTTGTTTCAGAGTGTGGTCTTCAATGTCGCGCTGCTTCTAAGAATTAATATTTAAAAGCCTTGAACCTTACTCTAATTGTCACAACCTTGAGTGTTGGTTGAGTTGACATGCTCTATTACTCAATGAAGGTTTTCTCTCCTATTTCCGCTTTGGTTGTTTGAGTTAAAGCTTTTATCACTTTGTTGAAAGCTTTGTAGATTGTGTTAAATGTCGGGGTACTTGTTTTAGAGTGTTGCGTTGCTTCTAAGAAAGAATATTTAAAAGCCTTAACCTTATTGTTATTATTACAAACGTGAGTGTTGGGGTTGGCATGCTTTATTACTCAATGAGGGTTTTCTTCTATCATTTGATGCTTTATCCATTGAAGACCCGGGGCTCCAATTTTGTTCTCATCTGAAAGAGAGTGGCGATGCACCTCAAAGCTCTTTGAAGCCTCTCGAAACATCATTATAGATCATAGAGTCATATTTTTTGCTAGTCAGATAGTAAAGAGCTTAAGGAAATTGGAATAACAACAATGTCATAGACACAAGATAACTGGAAGATGTTAACCAACTTGAGTAAGATCGATGTACTTGTACAGTTGTACCCACATAAACCTAACAAAGTGTATAACATGTTCAAGTATTGCTTTTATTTTTACTGAAATCAAAGGAGTTCTCATTATTGTGTGCCAAAGGCGATGGCAACCCATATGATTGCGGACAATTCCATAAAACTATGTTCTTTTGAGCTGGTTCATTCATCATTGAAATCAAAGGAGTTCTCATTATTGTGGGCCAAAGGCGATGGCATCCCATATGATTGTAGATGATTCCAGAAAATTATGTGCTTTTGAGCTGGTCCATTCATCATTATCTCCCCAGGCTATGGCTACTAGAAGGTGAGGCTACACAATTTACATGAACTACAAAAGTTATATCGGAATTTGATGATAATGATTGATGAGTAACACAGAGGTTCACACTTTCATTCATAAATACAACGATATTACAATTATGAGTGTTGATCGCATCATTTTTCATTCCAGACTAAACAACAGCTCGAAAACCCAGTAGCAGTTTTCACAAATGATGCAAAGACTATGTTACCTTGACAACCAAAGCCATGACTACTCCCAACAATCGCGAAAGCTAACATAGTTTCAAAAGAAAGGCAAACTCAAGCATCCTGGTAAGCATTTCAAACCGAAAATATGTGAAACCCACGACATTGGCTTGAATAGTTTAACACGAGAAGGATGTTCGAACCCAAAAAGTTACATTTATAGTTGTGATGTAAGAAGGGTAGTCATGCATATTGTCTATGCATTTGAGTATGACATAATTAGCACTTTGAGAGTTGGAAGCTGGCATTGCGTCGAACAGAGGTTCGGATTGCAGCCCCTTCAAATGCACACTGCAGACATAAAATAAAGAACTATAAGAAAAGCAATAGAGGGATGTCAACAAATTGAGTCCAATAGAGTGCACAAACGTTGTGCCGACCAACAAATAGTATTTGAAGGTAATATAAGCGCCTTGATCCTTGCACTAAGCTTTGACGCTTGATTCCTCGCTAGTGTCCATGGGCCACTTCTTATTCCAACCTATCGTCTCGATGGCTACACTGGAGGTCAAAAATCCCAATGCAGATTCCAAAACCTTGGTGGGATTTCTTGGCAAGAATGCTAGAGAAAAGCAACGAAACCCGTTGTCTGAAAGCGCTCTTCTTAAGAATGAGTTATGGAGGTGAGGAATTGAATGAATATATCTGAAAGGGAATGTGGGGTTGTTGGAAATTTGAAGGAATTTAATAGAGGATGAAGTAAACCTATTTAAAGTAGAAGGCCGACACGAAAGTTAACACAAATTCAAAACCAACGCAAATTCAAGCGTCCCGGTAAGTTGCGAGTTCAAATCACATAGAAGGCAGTGAAAGTTGTAAATTATCTTTGTCTAGAGGACTACCAGGGATACTCCTAACGTCCAGACAACCAACAACCATCAATATAAAATTCTACTTTGCAATTAAGGCATCCAAATGGTTTCCAATGGCCGAAATGGGATGAAAATGGATGCAATGTCACCGTGTTGAGTCTCAAACCATGAATTCCTGTGAGCCGTGAATTTCAATATATAGAAGCTATTGAATCTCGAAATATTTCAACCATCAAGCCTCTCCAACCTTCAAGCCTTTGGAAACTTGTTGTACCCATACCTTGCAGCATTTGCTCTCAAGCCTTCCTGTCAATAGTCAGAGTACATGCAGGTGCTACATCATCAATAGGTGGAGGAAATGCAGGTTTCCAACCGGCAATTAAAGTAGTGTTAAGTTCCCTGAAAGCCCTGAACGTGAGTGTCTACGTGCCTTGAAAGTGAAATCCCTAAAAGCAGTGTTCTATGTGCCCTGCTCGAGGGCCTATAATACACCATTGCCTCGAAAATAGGCCAATTAATAAGCACTTCAAAACCCTGACTGGACCGAGCACAAAAATTAGGATATCTTGCATCGAGAAAAGTGTTGAACTAATTCAAGTCTCCCTTGCCGGTTTCAAGAGTCCCTATTGCAAGGCGGGGACTAATAACAAGTGAATATGCTATAGAGTGGTTAGTCCATGCAAAAATTAAAAATTGAAAAAGTAAATAAGTTATAGGTTGAATTTAGAAATTAAGAAATCAAGGAGAAATTATAAGAACATAACAAGTTTATAGAACTTGTCACATCAATTAAGTATTTGTCCTCATATAAACATTAAAATATAAAATTATAGAATGGTCACATCAAAATCAAAACATCATATGGGAAGTGACAACAATTTTGTTTTGTTTTGTGTTTTAGTACATACACGTCAACAATGACATGTGAAAATTGCCACATGGCATTGATAAAAATATTCCATATTAAAAGTTTTTAATTTTATTTTTAGTGCTTTAGAAATTAGGTCATGCTCTCAAGGATTATGTCCCATCAATAACCTCTTCAACCAATGAAAAATGGAATGATAAATTTAAAATTGTGAAATTTATTTTTGATTTTAAAAAATATAATACCCTCAATTTTGACTTGGCATATATCTAATCAAAATTTTGTATATGATGTAAATATGCTAGTATGGTTTCCTAGGGAGGAGCTCAAGGCCAAGACCTGACTAGTGAATAGATAGGCATGTATGATGTATATATTTTTATTTGGATCGTATGGTTGACTTATCATGACAATTCAAAATATATGTAAATATTATGTTGGAAAAATAATAAAATGGTCTAGGATGGCTATGTAAAGAGCATTAGAATGGCTATGATTCCTATTATAAATTGACCTCTTGTAATGTAAGTAATCTAAATACATACCAAACCCAAATTTATTAAAGGTTGAAATACATGAAACGAAAACATGTAAATTATTTTGAAAAACCATGTCCAAATACATAAATTTGATTCTTAAAATCTTAAGAGATTCATATTTAAAATAGATTTACATCATTTTTATAAAAAAAAATTTATGTTTCCTAGGGAGGAGCTCAAGGCCAAGACCTGACTAGTGAATAGATAGGCATGTATGATGTATATATTTTTATTTGGATCGTATGGTTGACTTATCATGACAATTCAAAATATATGTAAATATTATGTTGGAAAAATAATAAAATGGTCTAAGATGGCTATGTAAAGAGCATTAGAATGGCTATGATTCCACTAGAGGGGAAGAGGAAAGGGGGCCTATGGGAAACTAAATCCTTTGCTGCCAAGTGTCAACCTTAGAACTCATCCAAATTCTTCCATGTGCTTTAAATGATCCAATTAATTCTTTTTTATACTATTAAATCCAATTATTTAATGCATGTGTGAGATTGGTGGGAAAAGGCACTTCATGCAGTTATTGAAGCATGGGGGTTGTGATAGCTATGTCAGCTACCTGAAGTCCTTTTCTTCTATAGTCAGAAGCTATGTTAGTTGTCTTTTCACCATCATCTCATATCCCTTGGAGTCAACACTCATTCTATCATTCTCTCATGTAGTTTTTCCCTCTATGTAGAGCTTCCTATTGTTGTTCATGACCATTACCAGACTGTGTATAACCCATAAATTTGAATTTGGAGACAAAGCTGCAGGTTTGAAGGCAAAATAGATGTCTATAGGTGAGCATAGATCTTTGGCAAGCCAAGAACCCTTACCCATTGAGTTTTTCTACTCACATATGCTTGAGATTCCATAATTGATGCTACATGAGGTTCTCCAATAACATACTACAGTTGGACTCTTATTGCACACACTGGAAGCACTATAAGGGTTGGATTTCCTGAGGGAACTATGGATCAGTGAAGGATAATTCTTTCCTTGTGTTGTGTGGGGTAGTTGGAAGGAGTGCCATGGCTGTGATGATTGAGTGAGATCTCTGTAGAGCTCTAGATGAACATTTTGATAAGCATAGTGATCCAGGAGGATCCAGAGACACTCCAGAATTAGAGTGATCAAATGCCAAAATGAATAGAACCATTTAGAAAAGATCGATGATAGCTTTCCAACGACGTTCGTTTCATGTCAAACGGAATCCGGATTGAGAAGATATCAACTTTTGAAGTTTCGACAGAAGTGCAGACTAACAAAAAAAGGTGCCACATGCCACCACTGAAAGGGTGACACGTGGCCTTACAAGGCCTACGTAGCAGCCCCTCATGTCACCACATGGAACCCCAGTTGGAAGGCCTAGTTATGTTACAGTCAAGCTGGTAGTACAAATGGCATCCATTTGGCATGATGTTGACCTATCAGATTGTGACACATGGCAGTCCGATTTCCAACCATTTGGCATGATGTGGACCTAACAGATTATGACACATAGAAGTCCGAATTCCAACCATTTGGCGTGATGTGGACCTATCAGATTGTGACACATGGTAGTCCAACTTAGCCATTTTCTTCGACAAAAATATTTCGTAGTTGTGCCAAGGATTGAACCCTTGACCTCCCTCATCTAAGCAAGCACCTTCACTAGCCCATCTACACCTTGTTTCTTAGCATGAAATGGGTTGGATTTTATTTAACCTTGGTAAACTATTTACATGGGCGGAAAAAGGGACGGGGGCTAAGCCTCGACCCATGGGCACTGTTGCGTGGTTCATGTTGGGGAGCCAACCACCAACTATATTATATTGTTATAACCATATTATATGTGGGTTTGTGCCATGTTTTTATGTCGAAGGGGTTTAACATAAGTTATGGTTGTAACCAATGTCAAACATATGGTCCAACATTATACCAAGGCACCATCACATAGATATGCCAAAGTTTGTTAACCATGTGTGCCATGGGTTTGACTCCGCAAACACAACATACATGTATTGATTGCAGTGAATGCACAAAAGGGGGGGCTCCTCTAAACTACCAAACAAGCACATGTTAAAGTGGTTGCCCATGATTATAACCATATGCTATTTCAAAACTTTGGTTATGTTGTTTAAAACAAACACAAGTGGGTTGTTGAGAATGGGGGTATGGTTAACACCCCATGCACTATATAAGTGCGTTCACAATCAAGCCAAGACACAAGCCATTGGATGCAAGGCATTTGGCGAGAGGAGTCAGCGGAACTAGGGCTATGGAGACCTCTAAGCACTTGCCATGACAAAGGTATTAAAGCTTTGGACAAAGTTTAGAATATGCCTTTTTGTGTTTATGCGCTCCTTATTTAATTCCTTAGTGTGTATTTCATTATGGTTTGAGAATCCATTATGAGAATAATGTTATCATGGGATTTATATTAAAGTTGTGATAAACTATTGGAAGCCCAAATAATGTTGCCATGGGTTTTTATTATAGTTTGGTCATAAGGAAACTATTTGAGGGAATGCCCATTGTATAGCTTTGTAAAAGGTTGCCATATGAAGTATGATGGTAATTAGCCATGTGCATTGTAAGGGTGTTATTTGAAGACCATGATGTCTTTCACTCATGCACTTGATGGCGATTGTAATTGCAAAGATGAATATTCGCCATGATGTAATGAGCTTGAAAACCACATGCTTGTGAGAGATCAACCTTCATCGGAGGAGATCATCTCTTTGTAGGAGAGACATAGCCACATGCTCATGAGAATTAGCTCTTTGTATATCAGAGCACCTATTCGATACTGCCACTATTGTGGGAATTCTTCAACCACTATTGATGTGGGAATTTAGCCCTTTTGTAAAGGAGAGTATCTTTGAAGAAGAGAATAAGAGCGGTTCGACAATTGAATGAGCCTAGAGACGTAGCTAGGGGGTCTGGTGAACTCCGTTACCAAATGAATATTGCTTGTCTCATGTTTTCTTTGTGCATGTTATTTTCCACAATAATGTTCCTTATGTTCATTATGTGATGATAAATGAGACTAATGACACACTCATAAAGTTAAGCATGCACATTTGATTCAAGCCTTTTATTGTAATCAAGTTCAATAAAAACGATCCTCTAACTGATCCTTTTGTTAAGTGAGCCTTGATTAGATCACATAGAGAGCAGAACGGGTTGTGGGCCGTAATATCCCAATTTTGACCCTATTAAATCATGGTGAGGAGCTCAAGACCAAGGCCCCGCCATCAATTTAGCGTTTTATGTATCGGCAATTAAAAATCGATGCATATGGTTCTCGTGCTAGCCACGCAGAATGGAAATTAAGACATCATTTAAATATGAATTTTAATGAAATACCCACAACTAGCTATGCAATGCAACAAGAGATGGGGGCATGATTTTTACAAGGAATAGGGAGGGAAAATATTCAAACCTTTAAGCCAATAGTGTTAAGCCAAATGTCAATGAGAGAACCCATAAACCCTCAACTACCCATTTTGACTTATGCACCCAATCATTTAATTCTTCCAAGAGTTGGTTGAGGTAGTTAATGCATTAGGAATGGAGAGGTAGGAATGGAGAGGCATGGTTGCCCAATTTCATGTATGGGCAAGCCATCAATTTGGGAAATCGTGTTTTGGCTTCCATGACAAGAAAACACCCACGAAAGTGTGCCCAAGCCATTATTCACCTAGGGTCTTTGCTCCCTCACGCAGTTTGAGCTAGCTGGGGCATTTTCCTTCACGTTTTCCATCTTTTTCCTTCATTTTCCATAGCCGGGAATTCATTTTTGTGTTGCAGACTGGCTGGGAGGAAGAGAGTCACTATTTGGGGATTTATAGAGGTTTTTTCTGCCCCCTTGAATGCCAAAAAACGTGTGGTGAAATCGATTTTTCTCTCCAAGGGTTTACTCCCCCTCTAACAGTCCATTTTTGGGTGCCCACGATTTTGGAAACTCACGGAAACCCCCTTTTGAGCATCCCACAATCAAAACGTTTTTCTTCATACCCAGCACTTGTGTTTTGCTATTATGTGCATCCCTGTTTTGGTTTGAACTTGTGAGTAAGAAATTAGGAGTGGAAGAGGATTATAATTGGCTTGATAAACCTAGTGAAGATAGTAACCTCACAGAAAGATCAAAAGGGCCTTGGCTACTCTTCTATGCACACCCTGGAGAGCACTAGAATGGAGGGTATGGCCCGAGGGACTGTGTAGCAGTGAAGGGAATACTTCCTTGTGTTGGGTGTGTAGGTATTATGGGTACCAAGCTAGATATATCTTGTAGAGGTATCCATAGCTTTGTGCTTGAGCTCACTAGCTTAGCAATTCATTCCCTTCCATCGCCTTAGCAGCCTAATAAACCCAACTGTGGATTGGATTGTCTAATTTTGGTGTATATTTGGCTATGTGTGAGTCTATTGTTCCCTTTTTCCTTGTAGAAATCATGCCCAACTCGGGGGTGGCAGTTGTGTTGAGATATTGATGAGCACAACTGGCCTATGGTTGGGTGGAACGTTGCAGTTGCATAGCCAGTTGCTCGGGACTACTTTGTTTTAAGATAAGTACTCTTTTGTGTTAATTCTGCAATGTCTTTATTTGCTGACTATCATGAATACGTTGAATGCATGCTAGATGTGTAGTATAATTTTATTCCGCTGTGTCAAATTTAATCATGCATCTGCACACATATATGCATTATGTTTGTATGAATTTATACATTTTATCATGGGGCTGAGAAGCAGAAACAACCCAGTTTAGTTCATGTCTTCTCCCTTGCGTTGGATCGATGGGAGGGGATGTGACATGGGCTTAGAGAGAGAAGCCTATTAGTGTTTCCTTCTCCTTAGTGGCCTCATAGCTACCTTGGGGGTGGCCTTTCATTATAAATAGTATATGTTGAATAGAGTGCCTACTGTTGTGTGGAAAATCGCTCTTACATAGCCAATTACTTGTATCTTCTTTGTTTAAAGATAAGTATTCTTTTGTATTTGAGTATGCAATGTTTTTATTTAGTGCCTGTTATGATTATGCTTGTAATTGCCTGTTGCGTGTGTGGATTAAGCTTATTTCCACTGTGTTTTTTCGTTTATGCATATGCACACATAATTTAAATGTCATGAAATTTGTAATTATGGTTATGGGGTGAAATTTAGAAGCTCGCATTTAGTTAATGTCCCCTCCTATTGGTCAAATTGGGTAGGGGACGTTAGAGTGTGGTATCAAAACTTCTAGTTGTAACACCGGAGCTGTATGGGATGTAAATCAACACTTATAGGCATAAATTGGGAATACTTTTGTAAAATTCAGGTTTTATTAAATGATAGATAAGGGGCCAAAGTTAATTTGGTAATAAACACCTTATTCCCAAATTAAAATTTCCTATAATTTTGAAATTTTAAAATTTTGGTAATTTTAAGGTGGGTCCCACTCGTGCCACATGGATGGGTGATGTGGAGGAGCCACATGGGTGTAAGACATGATGTGGATCCACCACATTGGTCCCACACACAAGTGATTGCATGTGACAGGTGCATAAGCGAACATAGATCTAATCGTCGAGCATTAGAGGAGATCAATAGTTGTAGTTTACAATGCATCGACATCTAGCATGATGGTTAATAATGGACAGATGAAGATCTGTCGTTGGATGGTAGTGGGTATCTGTGAAAATCCTCACAACAAATCTAAGAGATGATGTATACCTCACAAGAAAGTAATTGATTAAGCAAGAAAATAGAAAAGAGTGGTCAATGTAGTATAATGAGCAATAGAATAATAATACAGTAGAACTCGGATAGAAGCAAAAATACTTCACACACACTAGTTAATTAATCACAATATGGAAAAATAAATAGTACAATGCATGAGGATTCGAATGCCTAAGGTGGCAATTCGAATTAGCCTTCATGGAGTGATCAAAGGATCACTGGAGTGTCATCGGAGCACAACTAGTAGGCTATCTCATCATCGGTGGAGTCATCAATGCACAAGTAACTGTCAATCATCAGTCAAACTGATTCTGGTAGGTGTAACTGAGTGTAAACTGAAGACAACTGGACTGGTAGGTGAAGAATGGCGAGTTGCTTCCTAAAATCAAGGAAGAAGGGCGCATTAAGCAACTGGAGGGCTAAAAATGATCAGTGAGAAGCTCTCGGGGGCTGGCTAACTGAGGGCTAGGTGCTGGACTGATGACTGGAATGCATGCAAACCCTAAGTGATGCATGCAAACCTTAAAAGTGCATGCATGACTGAAAATGTAAATGATCAAAATACTGGTGGGACTAGGATGGAGTATAGGAATATCCTAACACCCCCCCTTAATCCATCCTGGGCCCTGGTAACTAAGACCAAAGGTCACCCAATACAATGAATAATAACAGTCAATAAACCAAGGAAGTGGGGAAAATTTCATGGGAAAAATACCCCCCCCTCAAAATAGACTGTAAGGCACACATAAAAATTAAATGCTCCAAACTCAAGCAGGTGTGATGCTTGGTCATATGTCTGGAGGTATCTTCTTCTTGGGAAGAAGTGGATCATTTTCAAAAAACATGTGCTTGTACTTGCTCTTCAGGTCAAATGTGATGAGAAAAAATCCAAAAGTATGAGGATGATCCTTGAACCTATGATTCGAATTAGCTGAGGTAGGATCAAATCTATGAATGTGCATATAGTCTTTTGTCTTCTCCTTTGAACCATCATGGGTGAGATTATGCCAAAAAGAACCATCAAATAATAAAGACTGGTTGGAATCCAAATCAGATCCAAGACTTGAATCATGGTTGCTGAAGATCTCCTTTGAACCATTTGAGGTGAGATCTAAACTAGTAAGTGCATGAGAAATTTTCTCAAGCGAATGGCAATGGCCATTATCTTCAATAAACTTCTGAGAACATGAAAGAATGATCTTACAGTAGTAAATGAGAGGTGATTGCTTGCTATCCAAATCAGATCCAAGGCTTGAATCATGGTTTCTTGAGATCTCCTTTGAACCATAAGAGGTGAGATCAAAACCAACAGATGCATGAGAAATTATTCCAAGCGGATGGCAATGGTTTCTTGAGATCTCCTTTGAACCAGCAGGGGTGAGATCAAAACCATGATGTGCATGAGAAATTATCCCAAGCGAATGGCAATGGCCATATTCTTCAATAACCTTCTGAAAGCATGGAATAATGATCATATAGTAGTAAATAAGAGGTGATTGCTTGAGGAGAGCGAATGCATTACCTCCAATAGTTGATTTTACCTCCGAAATAATCATGTGATCATGATGCAAACCAATAGACTCTGGTGCAAGAGAGGATTTAGGACCTTCTGCAATATCTAGAGTCTGAGCTGGCACAGAAAGAGAAGAAAGTTGGAGCATGAGTGTAGAATCTGCAGGTTCTTTGTGGACAACTTCAATATGAGATGATACTGGTTCATGATCTGAGAGACCATCAAGGGGAGCGAATGCATCACTAGGCTTGCTCTCGAAGGGGTTAGGACCAATCCCTTCATTCTGTCTGCCAAATCTTTCATCCAGGTAGGCCCATAGCTCTTTTGGAGATTCAACATCATTAATGAATTGGTGTACCAAGCATCATGGTTCCCATGGCTTTGTCACCATTATTTAACTAGTCAATATTTTCTTTAGAGGATTCGAACTCTCTCTCAAAACAATAATCAAAGAGACCATTTCTCTTCAAATGTGCTATCATCTTTGGTTTACATTCATCATAGTTGAATGGAGAAAGAGGATCATAGTTGAATGGAGGAGAATAGATTTCTTCTGAATACATGGAAGCTGTAGAAGACCTACAAAAACAATAGAGAATATTTGCAACTGCTACTGCTGCAAAAGTGCAGAAACTGCTGCAACTGCTGCACTCGAAATCTTGGTAATAACCTGCAAAAAACTCTCTATAATGGAGATAAACAATACTCTCAACATGCTCTGATACCATGTGAAAATCCTCACAGTAGATCTAAGAGATGATGTATACCTCACAAGAAAGTAATTGATTAAGCAAGAAAATAGAAGAAGAGTGGTCAATGTAGTATAATGAGCAACAAAATAATAATACAGTAGAACTCGGATAGAAGCAAAAATACTTCACACACACTAGTTAATTAATCACAATATGGACAAATAAATAGTACAATGCATGAGGATTCAAATGCCTAAGGTGGCAATTCGAATTAGCCTTCATGGAGTGATCAAAGGATCACTGGAGTGTCATCGGAGCACAACTAGTAGTCTATCTCATCATTGGTGGAGTCATCAATGCACAAGTAACTGTCAATCGTCAGTCAAACTGAGTCTGGTAGGTGTAACTGAGTGTAACTAAGTGTAACTGAGTGTAACTGAGTATAAACTGAAGACAACTGGACTGGTAGGTGAAGAATGGCGAGTTGCTTCCTAAAATCAAGGAAGAAGGGCGCATTAAGCAACTGGAGGGCTAAAACTGATCAGTGAGAATCTCTCGGGGGCTGGCTAACTGAGGGCTAGGTGCTGGACTGATGACTGGAATGCATGCAAACCCTAAGTGATGCATGCAAACCCTAAAAGTGCATGCATGACTGAAAATGTAAATGATCAAAATACTGGTGGGACTAGGATGGAGTATAGGAATATCCTAACTGTATCAATGGTCATGGCTCATAGAGCGTGATAACGTGCGTGATGGTTAACAGTGGGTGGGTGAACCGTTGGGCCCAAAACCTCCTGAGCATGTGTTGTCTCCTATTTGACAACAACTCCCCAAGATATTTTCCAAAATCGCTTTCGCGGAGAGCTGTTACCACTTTTGGTAACAAGAAAGCCACCAATGCCCAAGGTCAAGTGGTATGGTAACTTGGAATCTAGTTGGGGGGTGACTTGGCTATGTCACAGGGTGATAGGTCGGATCTGTCTGACACATCAACATACATGTTTCAGGACACGTCAGCATCATGCCACATCAACAGAAAAATTATTAAAAAAAAGTCTGGAGGCAAAATTTTATTTTTGCCATGACATAAGCAAATTAACTCTGAAATCAATGATACCTCTTACATTTGATGGTGAAATAAAATTTGGTTAAGAAGCTGAGGCTTGGCTTCTTTGGATGAGGAAGTATTTCCAAGTTCAAGACTAGAAAATATGAAAGCAAGGGTGGCCATATTCAACCTTAATGGAAGAGCATCTATATGGTGGGATTGCCTTAGGTAAATAAAGAAGATCAATGAAAGGAAGATTGTGTGGGATAAATTCAAGAAATACTTCAAGCAAAAGTACCTCTATGATAGGTACCATGATGGAAAAATTAAAGAATTCTATGAGCTAAAATTGGGCCAACTGACTATGGAGTAATATGCAAATAAATTCTTAGAGCTGTTGAGATGTGTCAAGTATATCAAGGACGAGAAAGTGAAAATTCAACATTTTCTAAGTGGTCTACCTCAATCCTACAAAGACAAAATCGAGTTTGATGAACCTCCAAATACAGAGGAGACCATATGAAAGGCCAAGTATTGTTATGATCAAAACAAAAGCAAGCCAGGTTTCCATAAGGCATGGAAGGACAAGAAATATGAGAAGTTTGACCAAAGAAAGAAGGGATTCAAGCCTCCTCATTTCATAAATCAGCAAAGACAACCACCGCAGGGTGTGACAGATCCAACTAGGATGATGGGAGACAAGCCAAGGGAGCCAAGAGAGACACTTCAATGTTGGGGGTGTGGAGAGGACAATTTGTTTAGAAACTGTCCACATCGAAATGGAAATGCAAAGCAAGTTCACAACATCCAAGATGATGATACTATGGGTCAAGTGGCAATGACTGTCCCTAGAATTTATGCTACACTAGAGGACTGCCAAGTAGATCATCAATCAAATGTGGTTGAGGTTGAAGGTAAGATTGCTAAGTAATCTATTTCTATTTTGATTGACCCTGTATTTACTCACAATTATATCACTCCTAAAATTGTTGATATTTGTGCCTTTAAGAGAAACAAGCATAGTACATCATGGTTTGTCCAACTAGCCACGGGAACCAAGAGAAAAGTTAGTGAAATGGTGAAGAAATGTCCATTGAAATTGGATGGACTGTTCACTTCTGCAAATATGAATATTTTTCCACTTGGTTCATATGATATTCTCATTGGAATGGACTAGTTGGAAGCACACATAGTTAAATTTGATTGCTACAACAAAACTTTTGAATGCATTGATGAGGAAGGAAACCCAAGGGTTGTAAAAGGAATCCCAAAGGTAGTCTCTGTTAGGTATACTTAAGCTATGCAGCTGAACAATTTCTGTAGGAAAGGTTGTCAATTGTATGCAGTCCATATATTGGATAAAATAGAAATTGAAATTCCCAAATTGGAGGAACATCATGTTTTGCAAGAATTCAGGGATGTGTTTCCTGATGAAGTTCCGGGACTTCCTCCAAAGAGGGACATCAATTTCACAATTGATCTTGTCCCAGGGGATGCATTAGTGTCCAAGACACCTTACAAAATGAGTACACTTGAATTATTAGAGCTGAAAATGCAATTACAAGAATTGTTGGAAAAGAAGTACATTAGGCCAAGTGTGTCTCCATGGGGAGCACCTGTACTATTTGTGAAAAAGAAAGATGGAACACTCAAGTTATGTATTTATTACAGGCAATTAAATAAAGTGACAGTTAAAAACAATTACCCATTGCCTCGAATTGGTGATATTTTTTATCAAATGAGAGGAGCAAAGGTATTTTCAAAGATCGACTTGAGGTCTCATTACCATCAAGTAAGAATTAAGGACGAAGATATTCACAAGAAAACCTTTGGAACAATGTATGAACACTATGGATTTGTGGTGGTGCCATTTGGTCTCACTAATGCACCAACTACCTTCGTGTGTCTCATGAATAAATTTTTTAGCAAATATTTGGACAAGTTTGTGCTTGTTTTCCTATATGGAATTCTTGTTTACTCAATAAATGAAGAGGATCATGAAGAAAATTTGAGAATGGCTTTGCAATTGCTAAGGGAGCATAAGTTGCATGCAAAGCTAAGTAAATGTAATTTTTATAAAAAATAAAATTGACTCTTTGGTTCACATTATTTCAGAGGAAGGAATATCATTGGATCTAGAAAAGATTGAATCCCTTATGAATTGGCCAACTCCAAGGAATGTGATACATGTGAGATATTTTATGGGTCTTGTTGGTTATTATAGAAGGTTCATTGAAGGATTCTCCAAGGTTGCACACCCAATCACTTCTTTGCAAAAGAAAATAATAAAATTTGAATGGACATTGAAATGTGAAGAAAGCTTCTAGCTATTGAATAAGCTTCTCACAAGTGCTCCAATTATGAAAATTGCAGACCCAAAAAAGAATTTGTGGTGTGTACAAATACCTGTAAACAGGGGCTTGGAGGAGTTCTTATGCAAGACAATCATGTGGTGTGTTATGAGTTTAGAAAATTGAAAGAGCATGAAAAGAATTATGCTACCCATGATCTGGAACTTGCAGCCATAGTGCACACTTTTAAAATGTGGAGGCATTGTTTAATGGGTAGAAAATTTGAGGTAAGGATAGACCACTGTGGTCTGAAATATTTGTTTGATCAACCAACATTAAATGCTAGGAAATCTAGACGGCTGAAATTTTTACGCGAGTTTGATTTTGAAATCAAACACATAAAAGGAAAACAAAATAAAGTGGTTGATACATGAAATGCATGTGGCAACCATTAATTAGTATCTTCCAAATAGATTTAAGGTACCCGATCGTTAATTCTCTTGCTAAAGATGAACTGTATGTGCAAATAAAAGATAAATTACAACAACAAAATTTTGAAAATAGGTATGAAGGTTACCATGTGGAAGAAGATGGACTCCTTATTTATAAAAACAAAATTTAGATTATGAATGCGGTAGACTTGAGGAGAATTATTATGGATGAAATCCATAAAATGCCATATTCCAGTCACCCAGGACACTAGAAAACAATTGCTACAACCAGGAAGCAATATTTTTGGTTGGGGATGAAAAAGGATATTGCTAAGTATATCTCTAAGTGTATGAAAATTTTAGCAAGTGAAAGCTGAGCATCAACACCCAGCAGGTTTATTGCAGCCTTTTCCAATTCCATAGTGGAAATGGGAAGTAATTTCCATGGATTTGTCCTAGTCAGGGTATAACACGGACTTTCCACTATGAAATCAAGGAAAACCATGTGAAATCGAAATAGAGGTTAGTTGAGTGGAGGATGATCGAGGGTTTCTGTGTTTTTTCTTCGGGGATTGTTTTTTGAGCACAATGAACATTGGAGGTGGAACTATTGACGACGACAATGGAAGAATACTCGAGGGAAGGGACGACCCCTTCCCCCTCGATCCAAAATGCAGGAGCTAGGATGGATGGGACTCAAAATCTACAAAAACAAATGGGAGGAGAGGGGTTGAATGGATCTAGATCCAATCTAAAGTAGGGCCCGAGAGGAAGGAGCCCAGGACAATGCCTTCCCAAATCTGCTTAGATCCCATCTATTCAAATCAGATCTAGCAAGCTTTGAGAAAGGATTCAATATATGAAATATCATGCCCTCATTATGTGTGGGCATCTAGCCATCTAATAAATCCCTAATCTAGTGGATCAACACGACATGGAAGCCCCGTGGGCATAATGACCTTCAACTGGGCTCTAAGGGTTTCTTCATATTATTTTTTTTCAATATGGAGGACCGTGATCAAAACTTTGATAGGAGGACTTATTTCTTCTATTTGGCGGGTCTCCTTCTCAAACCATGGAAAGAAATATTTTGCCCCGATAAAGAAGATCTAAGTATATCCCCTGTGTGGATCAGGCTATACTCCCTCCCGGGAGAATACCGGGAACCTAATCTTTTAGAAGACATTGGAAACACCATGGGTTCATTCATTAAGATCTCTAAGCAAATGAAAGCCCAACGTTATACATCATATGCATGAATCTGTGTCTATATGGATATTTTGAAGGATCTCCCAGAGGCCATAAATATGAGTTGGGATGATAAGGAATGGAAACAATCCCCATATTATGAGCACATACCCTTTCGATGCAAAAGGTACCATGAGTATAGGAATCTATTTATGGATTTCCCATACAATGTGCCTCCATCCCAACTAAAGCAACCCCAACCAAAGGATGAGGAGGGTTTTACCAAAGTGGCCTTCCAAAACCATGGAGTGCGTAAACATGGAACTCTGGATATCCACAAAAAACCTCGGGTTTCCAATTGTTATGAGACTTTGAATAACCTACTGGATGACTACCCATTTCAGAAGAAGGGTTGGGATGAGAACCCCACCCCATCAAATGAGAAGAATCCAATAAACCAAGAGGTTGAGGGTGAAGGAATTGGGAAGATGGAGATGGCAACTCAATAAGACTAAAAAATAATCGGGGAAGAAGGGGAGTATATGAAGATAATAGAACTAGATATGGATGGAATAACTAGTAGAGAAAGTGAGATAAATGACTACGTGACTAAAAATTTTAGTCACGACAACAAAAAATGACTAAATTATACTAATTTTTTGCAACATGGGTATAAATGACTATTTGATTGTCGGGTTAAAAATAATTGGTCACACACATAAACATGACTAAATAAATGACTAATTTGATTGTCGCGTAAAAAACACAACTAAATAAATATTAGTCACATAAATCAAATGACTAAAGACTCCTATAGCAACTAAAGACTATTAAACCTATTGTGCTTTTTTCACCATAACTATAAACTTTGTGCTTAAACATAAGCATATTAGAAAGTTGTATATAATATTAAATAGAAGATATGAAATTAATTAACCCTCATACTAGAAATTTCATCCAAAAATTATGAACAGTGAGAAACCTCTTTCACTTATTCCTCTTCCTCCTCACCTTGTCATCTAGAATGAAGATATGCTAATCAAAACATGTTTCACCCATTGCGAGACATCTCGCTTATACAAGCAACTATTTTCATGTGGTTGGGGTCATGTGCATTAAGTCGACCTAGGTAAATTTGGCATAATATTAGATTCCCCCATGGCCTCTTAGCCAAAGGGGTCTTTCAAGAGTGTTGTACACCAACTACAAATATATATTGGTAATTCTTCCATCATGGGAGGGCCTTGCTTGCAACATAAGAATATTAAACATAGGCTAAAATATTTTTTTTAACCAAAACATAAGCTCCATCATAGGCTAAGAATTTTTTTCAAACCAAAACATAGGCCGATTGTATTATATTTTATATATGATATTATAGTTATATGGTAATATTATATATTTAACATATATTAATGTTAATATACATTTAATATATTATGTTTATATATATTACTCATATAATAGGTTTTTAATATATAAATATATTATAGTAAGACATTATATTATTTATAATATATAATATCTATAATATCAATATATAATATATAATTTTTTTTAACAAAATCAAATTCAAATGGAGGGAAGAAATTAGGTAAAAAAGGGATTTTGATCGCTTGCTCCAATTGCTAGGTTTTGGTTAACAAGGATAAAAGAAATTAGGGGAAAAAATGGGGTTTTGCTCGCTCGCTCCAATTGCCAAGTTTTGGTTATGGTTAATGGTGGTTTTAATGGTGATATTAAGCATGTTTTGTTTCATCAAGGGCATTGGTTAATTGTTCTTATTGTTGTCAAGCCAATGACCTAGATACCCCTTGGTACTATGTACAATTTTTCAGATGTGTTGGAGTAGCCCCCTACCAAAAGAAAAGGGAATCAATTGGTATCCAAGCAGGATTTGTAGAGAAAGAGGGAGGGCACAAAATCTAGGTCTGATTCAGACCCAAAAGTTGAAACCCAGAATCCAGGTTCTGAAGTTTGTGCGCTTTTGTTGGAACCCTCTTTATATATTTTTCCATAATTATTATTAACCACGATTGACTCCAATTCGATTCCGCGACCATTTCATAGGAAGGAAGGATTTAGGGTACTTGGACCTAGGTTTGCGGTACGCAATGGCAATGCAAGCAGGAGTTGCAACATCTAAGGTTCTTGTCCTTGTCGACGTAGGACTTACAAGATCTATTCTTATAAGGGGTGGTCGTTTGTCAGATATCATTTCAGAGCTTCATTGCATATCAAAATGTTGTTGAAAAATGAATCAGAGTTGACATTATACCCAAATCTAGTTTGATGATAAAACCCCACAGTCGGTCATTCATTTGGCAGACGGTTTCATCGCAAAGGAACTGAGGTTCGGTCTTTCCGAGATGGAAATCATTCATTTGGCAGACAATTTCATCGCAAAGGAACTGAGGTTCGGTCTTTCCAAGATGGTATGTACAAAATCCCTATTTTCTGTTATGGTTTCCTAAGGTTTCTAGAGTTTTTATTAGGGCATTGTTACAACATTAATGAAATTGGAGTTACATAGTTCTTAATGTTAGTCTTAAGTTTTGATATTTATGTGGGTTTATTTTCTGCCATTTGAATATGCATCAACACATTTTGAATATGCATAAACACATTGGTGGACGCGGGTGGAGGGCCAAACTTAACTGAGTTGAGAGTGATGAGAATAATTACACCAATGGATGGAGGGCTTGGGTTTCGAAGCTTGTCAAACTTGGCTATAACTACTAACAATTGAGAAAAATTTAGAGAATAGGGAAGTTAGCAAGGTATGGCTATTGGAAAGGAAGGCCTAATAAATTACATTGGACTTGCTTTTGGAATATCTCCAAGAGTTGACAGTTCCAGTTCCGGTGAGTTTCCAATTTACATATTCTCGATCAAGTCTTTCTTTGCTTGCTCGATTTTTGAGATCTTTGTTTTCTTGTGTTTCTCCATTCATGTCAAAGGTGATAAGTTTTATTTTTCTAACCTTTCAGGTGATTAAAAACCCAATATTCAGAAATTTAATTTATGTGAGTCAAGGGCCTAAACGATTCTCTCTATTCACATTAGCCAGTGTGATTTCGCAGGTCATTCATACCTATGGTTGGCATACTAATAACGAAAAAGCGATTTAGGGGGGATGGAGAATTGAGCACCCAATATGGAGGAGGGAACAGAAGGAGAACAAAAGTAATAGGAAGCATATGGTTACCTCTTACTAAACTCGAAATGACTACCAGATACCTGTGACAGATAGAACTACCCAGAATAAAATAATAATACAATTTAAGCCCAGAGATGAATTATGCACATGAATCAGCCTTCCCCGGTTGAACACCACGTTTCACTAGGCAGGTTGACTATAGCCTTACAAAACATTGTTTTTTTTTCCTATCAACTCCTCATGAGTACTCTTACTCACAACATGGGTTTTTCTTTGGCTCCTCACAGATGGATTTGCATCCCATTGAATATTGATCAAGAAAGTTCAATAATCTAATTATTTGGGATATAATGAACCCGTGGGTGGATGGATAATATCCTCCATGCACACCATAACTAATTTTGTTTTTTCAAATAACAAATGCCACACCCCGATCCCTCTTGACTTTAATTTGTGCCAAGCCACCCAAAATTTTCAGACCAATATCCCAATGATTTACCCTTCAATGCAATGCCATAAAAGCTTAGTAATCTATAGATACCTTATGAAGGCCAAATACCAAGTCAACGAGGCTAAGGGAATATCATTCATTCTAAAACATCAATTATGGAAACCAAGAAGTAGAAAATATTTCTGAAACATGTAACATTTCTAAAATACTTATCTTATCATGCTTTACAGTCTCATATTAAACTCTGATATGAAATCTCCATTCTTATAAATCAACGATATCTTATAAATAATAGAAGACTTATCTTATCATTTTCATTCTTAAAGGTTGAAGAAGTTCTTGGCAAGGAAAATGCAAAGCTTTTTGTGAACCATTATTATGTAAAACCTGGTGGGAATTCTGATCTTTCTAGAATGAGTGATCTTCATAATGAATTTCAAGGAAAACATGTGCTGATAGAATGTGAGGGGATTCTAGAAATGACATCAAAGTTGGGCTTGAAGGTGGAACAATATGCTGAGACTCTTGGGGCATGTCGGGAAAATCTCTTCTCAAGGTCCTTGTCCACATCTGGATGGTAAGGTATCATATTGCCTCTTAGAGAGTATATTGTAATATGATAAAACATGATACTTCGTTCATATATAAGATGAAATATTTGTTTTGGTGGGTAGGTCATTGTTGCATGGAATGGACTTGCTATGTCATCTTTTGCATGGGCTTCCAAAATTTTGAAGGCAGATCCAAATGAAATAAAGTACTATTTTCTTGTCATTGGTTGCAATGTGATGTTCTATTTTGTTCCTCAAAACTTCTATTTGTTATTTTCATGTTGGTTATCGATAGGAAATTAAGGTATTTTGGCAGTTTATTCTCTATTTTGTAAAATCTTAAAAATGTCGACTACATGTGCCTGTTAAAATGTTTTTTTTTAACTGCAGAGAGAAATTATATTAAAGTACAAAAAATATTACATGCACAGGATAATCTGTAGTTCTGAGAGCATTTTGAGGCCTCTCATAGAGCAAAAAATTCAAAGTATAGTTCTTGTAGACTTTCCCACATATGGGCTGAGAGTCTGATCTTTCATCGATATGTAGGTCATAGACATAATTACAGAAGACAACTAAAAACATAGAACTAGACTTGCTGCAAAATAGCCTGTAACAACTTCTAATATAAGCATGAGCGAAAGAATAAAAAAGCGTGTTGACCCAAAACATAGTGTCCATCATATTTGTAAATAAACTAGAGAAATAAAACCCCATGATTACTTGGAGACTCCATTGGTATTAGCCTCATCGACCTTCTCCTCCACGATGGAGCAGGGATAATCTCCAGAGCTAGAAGAGCTGCCATGGATGTTCTTATTGTTGGAACCCGTGGACATGTCAATGGCCGCCTTGGATTCATATCTTGAGGAGTTATCTATGGCCTTCTTTGCTGGTAATGGTTCAGTCTTTCCGGGGGAAGTCGGGATGGAAGAACCAATATGTTCCACCCTTTTACGCTTATGTCCATTGGTAGATGCCATGTTGGTGAAATCTGCATGTTGCACTGGAAAATTGTCGTGCTGAGTATTCTTGGTGTCTGTTGGCTTTGAAATCTGTGAGGTAGCAGGAGAGGAGGTTGAGTGCTCAACAGGGGCCAGAGCAGGAGGTGGATGAGGGGGTTGAATCCCCTGTTGGGTCTCCTGAACTTGCATGAGAATGTTAGCCAACATATTATGAACCATCCAGAAATGCCTACGCCTGACACGAGTCCTTTGAGTAACCAGATGTTGTAGAACCAATTCCTCTTCCCAGTCATTAATCATCATTCTCAAATGAGCTGGGATTGAATTTTCATACCCATTGAAATTAACTCTTCCATGCCCACCATTTCCATATTTTCCACGACCTCCACCACCTCGACGGGGAACCCCACGAAGCCTTTGGGACATATTTTCTAGCTGATATGTCACCTTTGAATTCCAATGGGTCTCGGAAGAGAGCCAGGGGGCTCAGGGCAGAGCTCAAGAGCGGAAGAGCCAATGTAGAATAGAGTGCAAATGTGAAAGAACCAATCCCAAACCATCAACAAAAACCCATAAAAAAGCTGAGGATAAACCTTACCTAAATTGCAGCTGCTTGGAGGTCGAATGTATAAGTAATGTTGCCCCGAAGGCCTTAAATCAGCGCCTGCAAAGGACATTAATATATTCACACGGGGGAAGGAAGGAGGTCCAGGTACCAAATCCTGCTCGAGCGGAGGCTCAAATGACCGAAGAATTAATGATCAAATGCATCGAGGATGAAGCCTTATTAATTTGCATGTAGCGAGGATCGAGCATGCTCCACATGGTTGGAGGATGAGACCACTGTGGAGGACTCCGTACGCATGGAAAAATAACCCACATCCGGGATTTGATGATCATGTTCCATTAGGGAGAGGCAATCTAGCTTGAGAGGAGAATCAGAAAGCAGGGAAAGATCCAAATCTTGGAGGGAGACATTGCTTGAGACACCTTCATTGGCCAACCGATTTGCCAGTGCATTGGCCTTCCTTCTGACATGCTGGAAAGTAATGGCCCCCATCATAGGAATAAGGGATGCCAGTCGAGAGAGTCCAAAGTTGAGCCTATGCCTGTTAAAATGTTAATAAGTAGAACATGATCATGATAAAACATTAATTTGAAGTTGAATGTTTATGACCCTCATTAGCAATTTATGTTATCTCTAAAAAACATAAATTCTATTGTATTATTTCAAACAAGTTTAGCAGATTGATTGTGACTTGGATGTCCTTAATTTGATTAAGGTTGAAAGAAAACATATGCATGCAAATTCTAGTCATGCTATCATATTATACACAGATTGAACAGGGAAGGCACCAATCTGTTGGGAAGGAAACTATAGAGTTATCATTCATCAAATCATAATATACTAAATATCAAGAAGATGTTATGTAACATCTTCTTGTTTATTGATTATTCATTATAAACTTTAAAATAGTAAATATACTATTTATTTATGCAAAGTAAATGCTAATTACTAACCATTACACACTAATGTCCTCCCTTAATGGTCATTCAATACACCAACCAAACTCATATTAAACTCAGATATGGATTCTCCATTCTTGCACTAAAATATGGTCATCTGTCCATCCATCCTCAAGTAAAGGACATCCTATGTTGCATCACATTTATACTTTCTCATTCAGGATACCGGTTCTCATTTACCACCCACCAAATTCTTCATTTTGAGGATTTTCCTAAAAACCATTTGTGGCTATGGGCCTAGGGTTTTTCTGTCCCAGACTTTCCTCTCATGAAATCTTGCTCTTCAACTAACTAGGATACAGGAAAATTATTTAAAATATCTACTTCTCATAATGTTAAAGAGAATGATTTAGCTCTTTTGGGGGGTTTAAATATATGTTCAAGTCCGTGCTCAATGTGTTGAGCCTAATGTATATTCTAACCATGATGATTCCTTATCTGCTTTATTTGTTGTTGATTTCGAGAATGTATATGTTGTTGATCATCCTTAGTATCATGATATTTTATTTACATGCATAATGAGAATTTCCATCCCTATCTTGAGAATCATGAAAGAAGAATATTTATATTAGAAGTGTCTAAATGGCCCAACTAATTAGTTGTGGTTCCCATTAATACAATTTTTAAAACATTGTTTATCAGTTGTGAATCATGATATAGGAAGGCTTAAAAAGAATTGTCTTGTTATGTAAAACTCCATGTAGTTTTGTTATAATTTTTCTTAAAATAGTATGTTTTCTCATGCTAATATTATAATTTATATGTAAATACGAGATTTATAGGATATCTGAAAGGTTAAGCATAATATTTTATTCATTTTTAACATCAATGTGCTCTATTGATGTATATTACAGCATAAGGTCAATTGTTTGCTTCAATTTACCCATCTTTTCTGGTGGCTTAAACCCTTGGGGTATACCAAATGATAAAAAATCATGAGAGGTGAGTCTCAATTCTCTTACCTAGATGGTTCTATGATAGTTCAATGGGTTCTAAAAGCTTTTCACATATGATCGGGACGTAAAAGTACCATTATCATAGCATGATGACTGGATGCATGCAGGCATTCAAATCTGAAAAATGATGGAGAGAATATTCCAGCACCCCCCCTCAAGCTATACTATGAGGTAGTAACTAAAAACTGAAAAATAGGGCCCTGGTGACTGAGACCAAAGGTCACCCCGTATAACAATCTAAATAATAAATGAGGAAAGAGGGAAAACCCAGTGGGAAGAAATCCCTCCCTCAAAATAGACTGAAGGATGCTAATGTAGCATGTCATCACTCACCCCAGAAGCAGGCAAGTGTCCTTCTTTTCCAAAGAAGGATCGATCGATCTGAAATGGATCAGTAATATGAGAAGGATGAAACCTTCCATTCTGAAAATATGATCTGGTTCTTCTCTGATCATGTGGATCACCAACCAAATCACCAACAGATCGGAGTGTAATGGCTGCCCATCGAGGAAGAGGAGGATCATCATGTGAAAGATCATCAGGTTCTTATGGAACTGGATCTCCCATTCGCTCATATTCATCATCAGTTGCTAGACCTTCAGGTTCTTGTGGATCTGGGTCTAGCATGTTAGGATATTCCTATACTCCATCCTAGTCCCACCAGTATTTTGATCATTTACATTTTCAGTCATGCATGCACCTTTTAGGGTTTGCATGCATCCCAGTCATCAGTCCAGCACCTAGCCCTCAGTTAGCCAGCCCCCAGGAGCTTCTCACTATTCAGTTTTATCCCTCCAGTTGCTTAACGCGCCCTTCTTCCTTGATTTTAGGGAGCAACTCGCCCTTCTTCACCTATCAGTCCAGTTGTCACTCAATCACACTCAGTTACACTAAGTTACACTCAGTTACACTTAGTTACACTCAGTTACACTCAGTTACATTCAGTTACACTCAGTTACACTTAGTTACATTGAGTTACACTCAGTTACACCTACCAGAGTTAGTTTGACTGATGGTTGACAGTTACTTGAGCATTGATGACTCCACTGATGATGATGAAGACTTCCAGTTGTGCTCCGATGATCATGAGGACACCTAGTTGTGCTCCGATGACACTCCAGTGATCCTTTGATCACTCCATGAAGGCTAATTCGAATTGCCACCTTGGGCATTCGAATTCCTCATGCATTGTATTATTTATATGTCCATTTGTGATTAATAATCAAGTATGACCGAAGTATTATTGCTTCTATCTGAGTTCTACTGTACCATATTATTCTGTTGCTCATTATACCGCATGTATCACTCTTCTTCTATTTTCTTGCTTAATCATAATTATTCTCTTGTGAGATACATCATCTCTTAGATCTGCTGTGAGGATTTTCACATGGTATCAGAGCAAGGTTGAGAGTATTGTTTATCTCCATTCTTGAGAGTTTTTTGCAGGTTATTACCAAGATTTCGAGTGCAGCAGTTGCAACAGTTTCTGCATTTTTGCAGCAGTAGCAGTTGCAGTTATTCTATATTGTTTTTGCAGGTCCTCTACAGCTTCAATGTATTCATCAGGAATTACTCCTCTTGATCCACTCAACTATGATGAATGGAAACCAAGAATGATAGCAGACTTGAAGATCCATGATCTTTTTTATTGTTATTTTGAAAGAGAGTTCGAATCCCCTGAAGAGAAGATTGACTGGTTAAATAAAAGAGACATGCACTTTGCAGCAATAATGTTTTCTTTGTGTGCATACCAGAGATTCCAATTCAAATACCGTGATGGTGTTGAAATTCCAAGAGAGTCATGGACTCCAAAAGAGATATGGGCTCACCTGGATGGAAAATTTGGCAGAGAGAATGAAGGACTTGGTCCCAACCCATTCGAAAGAAAACAAAGTGATGCATTCGCTCCTCTTGATGGTCTCTCAGATCATGAACCAGTATCATCTCATATTGAAGTTGTTGACAAAGAACTTGCAGATTATCCGCTCATGCTCAAACTTTCTTCTCTTTCTGTGCCAGCTCACACTCTAGATATTGCAGAAGGTCCTAAATCCTCTCTTGCACCAGAGTCTGTTGGTTTGCATCATGATCACATGATTATTTCAGAGATCAAATCAGCTAATGGAGGTAATGCATTCGCTCCTCTTCAACAATCATCTCTTTTATACTACTATATGATCATAAATTCATGCTTTCAGAAGGTCATTGAAGAATATGGCCATTGCCATTCGCTTGGGATAATTTCTCATGCATCTACTGGTTTTGATCTCACCTCTCATGGTTCAAAGGAGATCTCAAGAAGCCACGATTCAAGTCTTGTATCTAATTTGGGTTCTAAGTAATTACTGCTTGGGAAAATTTCTCATGCATATGATAGTTTTGATCTCACCCCTGCTGGTTCAAAGGAGATCTCAAGAAACTGTTTTGAAAGTCTTAAATCTGATTTTGATTTCAAGCAAACATGTAATAGTTCTTTTTGGCATAATCTCACCCATGGTGGTTCGAAGGAGAAGACAAAGGACTATATGCACATTCAAAAATTTGATCCTACCTCAGCTGATTCGAATCACAGGTTCAAGGATCATTCTAATACTGTTGGATTTGTTCTCATCACATTCGATCTGAAGAGCAAGTACAAGCACATGCTTTTTGAGCATGATCCACTTCTTCCCAAGAAGAAGATACCTCCAGACATATGACCAAGCATCACACCTGCCTGAGTTTGGAGCATTTATTGTTATGTTTGCCTTACAGTCTATTTTTTGAGGAGGGGGTATGTTTCCCATGAAATTTTCCCACTTCCTTGGTTTATTGACTGTTATTATTCATTGTATTGGGTGACCTTTAGTCTTAGTTACTAGGGCCCAGGATGGATTAAGGGGGGGTGTTAGGATATTCCTATACTCCATCCTAGTCCCACCAGTATTTTGATCATTTACATTTTCAGTCATGCATGCACCTTTTAGGGTTTGCATGCATTCTAGGGTTTGCATGCATTTTGCATGCATCCCAGTCATCAGTCCAGCACCTAGCCCTCAGTTAGCCAGCCCCCAGGAGCTTCTCACTATTCAGTTTTAGCCCTCCATTTGCTTAACGTGCCCTTCTTCCTTGATTTTAGGGAGCAACTCGCCCTTCTTCACCTATCAGTCCAGTTGTCACTCAATCACACTCAGTTACACTAAGTTATACTCAGTTACACTTAGTTACACTCAGTTACACTCAGTTACAATCAGTTACACTCAGTTACACTCAGTTACATTCAGTTACACTCAGTTACACTCAGTTACATTGAGTTACACTCAGTTACACCTACCAGAGTTAGTTTGATTGATGGTTGACAGTTACTTGAGCATTGATGACTCCACTGATGATGATGAAGACTTCTAGTTGTGCTTCGATGATCATGAGGACACCTAGTTGTGCTCCGATGACACTCCAGTGATCCTTTGATCACTCCATGAAGGCTAATTCGAATTGCCACCTTAGGCATTCGAATTCCTCATGCATTGTATTATTTATATGTCCATTTGTGATTAATAATCAAGTATGACCGAAGTATTATTGCTTCTATCTGAGTTCTACTATACCATATTATTCTGTTGCTCATTATACTGCATGTATCACTCTTCTTCTATTTTCTTGCTTAATCATAATTATTCTCTTGTGAGATACATCATCTCTTAGATCTGCTGTGAGGATTTTCACATAGCATTCGCTCTTCATCGTCTCCATCTTCAGATACTGAATTTGACATCTCATGTAATGATGCTTCGCTCTCTTGATCATCAATCAAAGGAGGTATCTTCCTCTTGGGAAGAAGTCGATCATGCTTCAAAAACATAATATGAAGATCATTATGGAGCATGTGATTCGAACCAACTAAGGTAGAATCAAAACTATGAATGTGTAGATAGTTCTTTGATATCTCCTTTGAACCAACATATGTGAGATCATAACCAAAGGAACTATGACATGATGATGGTATCTTGAACTTCAAATCAGATCCAAGAATTGGAAGATGGTTTCTCATGATCTCCTTTGAAGCAACAGGGGTGAGATCAAAACCAAAATAAAAAAAAGGTGCATGAGTCATGAACCCAAACGAATGATAGAGTCTTCCATCTTCGGTGAAACTCTAAAAACATGTGCCAATGACCAATTGGGAGTCCAAAGAAGGAATTTGATCAAGGAGGGCGAATGCATTGCCTCCCAAATCTGATTTTACCTCCAAAATACTTAGTAGGTCATCATATTGCACATCAGCAAGCTCATGAGCTCCATGAAAGTGTATGTAGTTCTTTGATATCTCCTTTGAACCAGTAGGGGTGAGATCAAAATCAAATGAACCATGACATAATGGTGATGGCTTGAACTTCAAATCAGATCCAAGAATTTTAGGATGGTTTCTTATGATCTCCTTTGAACCAACAGGGGTGATATCAAAACCAAAATCACAAGGATATGCATGAGACTTGAACCCAAGCGAATGATAGAGTCTTCCATCTTCGGTGAAACTCTGAAAACATGTGCCAATGACCAAATAGGAGTCCATAGGAAGATTTTGATCAAGGAGGGCGAATCCATTGCCTCCCAAATCTGATTTTACTTCCAAAATGCTCAGTAGGTCATCATCTTGCACATCAACAGGCTCATGGGAAGTAGAGATTTTGATAGTCTCTTCAACTTCTAGAGTAGTAGCTGACATCTCTTGCTCAGAATTTGAATCAGAAGATGGATCAACTGAAACCATGTGTTGTATTTCGACTTTATCTTGAACAACTTCATTATGGGAGATGATGGAGGTCGAATCATGAATAGAGAGAGCACCGAAGGCAGTGCTGCTGGGCTTGTTCTCCAAATGGACATCATCCTCTTCCTTCTTTCCAAACAAATTGTTCAACCTTGTCCAGTTATCACTTGGATGTTCATCAAGATCAATGAGGTATTCCATATAGTCAAACATAGCAGTAAGTATTGCTGCTAAGGCTCTTTCATAATCATCAATCCAATCTTCTTCCTCTTCATAGGAAACAAAATCTCTCTTAACACCAATACACATCTCAAAGAGACCATATCTCTTCAGGTATGTTATCATATTGGGTTTCCATTCTTCATAGATGTATGAAGAGAGAGAAGGATTTGCTTTCAGATCCATGGAAGATGTTGTTCAATTTGAATCTACTGGTGTGTTTCTGGTGCAGAAGTGCAGAATCACCAGTGCATAATTACCAGTTCATAATCACTAGTGCATAATCATTAGTGCATAATCATCAGTGAAGAATCACTAGTGCAGAATCACTAGTGTAGAATCACCAGTGCAGAATCACTAGAGCAGAATTACCAGTGCAGAATCACTAGTGCAGAATCACCAATGCAAAATATTTCAAAACTGCTGCAACTGCAGAAAATAGATGCAACTACAGAACACTTCGAATAACCTACTGAAAAACAATGGAGATCCATAATAGCTACTGAATTCGAATCTATTGAAGAGGGATTCAAATGGATGAATAAACCTGCAAAACAAGAAGAGTTTTGTTGATGGAGATTTGCTACACTTCGAATGAACACTGCCTTAGGACACTGAGCACATATGACTAATTCCTTCACACCTAGCTAGACCTCACTAGATTGCTCCAGTGAATTCAAGGTAATGGCACCAGGATTTGTTGTGGAAACTTAGAGGCTTCTGGTGCTCAAGTGAAAGATAACTGCTCAATGAAATGTTGCAATGGCTGCAATTCAAATAGCTGTTGCAAGCTCTGATACCATGTGATAATCTGCAGTAGGATCTAGCAACTGAAACAAACCTCACAATCAAACTCACTGCAGAAGTGCAGAATCACTAGTGCATAATCACCAGTGCATAATCACTAGTGCATAATCACTAGTGCATAATCATCAGTGAAGAATCACTAGTGCAGAATCACTAGTGTAGAATCACCAGTGCAGAATCACTAGAGTAGAATTACCAGTGTAGAATCACTAGTGCAGAATCACCAATGCAAAATATTTCAAAACTGCTGCAACTGCAGAAAATAGATGCAACTACAGAACACTTTGAATAACCTACAAAAATAATGGAGATCCATAATAGCTACTGAATTCGAATCTGTTGAAGAGGGATTCAAATGGATGAATAAACCTGCAAAACAAGAAGAGTTTTGTTGATGGAGATTTGTTACACTTCGAATGAACACTGCCTTAGGACACTGAGCACATATGACTAATTCCTTCACACCTAGCTAGACCTCACTGGATTGCTCCAGTGAATTCAAGGTAATGGCACCAGGATTTGTTGTGGAAACTTAGAGGCTTCTGGTGTTCAAGTGAAAGATAACTGCTCAATGAAATGTTGCAATGGCTGCAATTCAAATAGCTGTTGCAAGCTCTGATACCATGTGATAATCTGCAGTAGGATCTAACAATTGAAACAAACCTCACAATCAAACTCACTCAAGAAGTGCACAGAAGAAGAGAAGAATGTAGTCAATAATCACTCATGAACACATAAAATGGAGAATAACTGTTGTATCATACATCAGTTGTGAGTTGGCACTGTGAAATAATGAATACAATACAATAACTGTCAATAGAATTTGAATTAACCAAGGAGGTCATTTGAATCATCCTCAAAGTTGTTAGTTTTTCAGAATTTACTTCAATCTGATCTAGGATCTTACCTGAGAGAACAACATGTACAACATATCAATCATGGACACAATAATGCAAGCACACAAGAGACATAGAGTTTACTTGGGGAAAACCATAAAGGTGAAAAACCCCAATAACTTCCTCAGAGATAGGTAGAGCAATGATACAACCCAAGCATAAGAGATAGACATCTCCTAGCAGCAGCTTCTCCTCCTCCACAAGTGCGCCACTCTCCCCAAGAGTGTGAGAGAGAATAGAATAATGAAATAGAGTGCCTCCCGCACTATATTTATACTTGACTTGACTTTCCTAATAACCTTTACTAGGTCGGCCTTAACTTAACCACAAAACATAATACTGACTGGGTCGACACCCAATAGGGTGGTCTAATAACCCTTTGACCCACATGGCCGACCCCAAATAGGGTGGTCTAATAACCCTTTGACCCACATGACTTATACAAGGCCGACCCCAACAAGGTGGTCTAATAACCCATCAAGTATAAGTTACGACACTTACAATATAAATGACGACACTTCCATATAGAGGAATAATAACATCTCTATAGGAGTACAATATACATATATGAAATACATTCTGAAGTTACATATACATCAACACTCCCTCTTAGCTAGGAAAGTATTTCTCGACACAGGTCTTCTAGCACAAGTCTTATCTGGATCATCGTCACTGGATAATCGTCATTGAGTCATCGTCATCGTCACTACTGCTGCTATCTCAAACAATCTCTGAATCTACTCGTCATAGGAAGTTCTACAGAGCCAGTCCTTTTTCATACTAGATGTAGGCCCACCACCTGCAGGTCTTCATCACTGGCCATACTGTGGAATCCTCAAGACTTATTACGTGCGTCACAAAACCTGGCAGTAGCATCCCAGGTTGTTACGAGCACACAGCTCTACCTGTCGGATCTCCCAGGAGCACATTACATGTGACCCATCACAAAACATGGCTGAAGCATCCCAGGCTATTACAAGAACACAGCTCTACCTGTCGGATCTCCCAGGAGCACATTACATGTGATCTCACCACAAAACCTAGCTGAAGCATCCCAGGCTATTACGAGCACACGACTCTACTTGCCGGATCTCCCAAGAGCACATTACATGTGGTCCACCACAAAACTTGGCTGAAGCATCTGAGGCCTTTTTCATCCTGTCCAGATCTCCCAGGAGCATATTACATGTGGTCATGGCAATGCCTCAAAAGAGCATCTGAGGCCTTTTTCATCCTGTCCAAATCTCCTAAGTCCACTTACATGCCATATGGAAATGCCTCGAAAGAGCATCTGAGGCCTTTTTCATCCTGTCCAAATCTCCTAGGTCTACTTACATGTCCTCCTAGAGCAATGCCTCGAAAGAGCATCTGAGGCCTTTTTCATCCTGTCCAGATCTCCCAGGTCTACTTACATGCTCATCTGCACAACCTGTCCACAGCCACAGAGTATCAACCTGATACTCTCCATACATCATTATGATGTACACATGATCATCCTAATCATCATCACTACATCATCCTGATGCATGTCATATGGAGAAGCTCGTCATTCACGATCATCCTGATCATACAATGCATCTACCTGATGCATCCCAAGTATCTACCTGATACATATCACCATACACAGTGTATCCACCTAATACATACAGAGATACATGATCCACACAATGTATCTACCTGATACATATCAATATACATGATATACCTGATCATACAACGTATCCACCTGATACATATACATATACATGGTCCAAGCATCCAACATGATGCATACATACATAAATGATCCAACTGATCATATCCAGCATCCAACATGATGCGTACATACATAAATGATCCAACTGATCATATCCAACATCCAACATGATGCTTACATACATAAATGATCCAACTGATCATACAGAGCAGAAACTAGATCATCCTGATGCTCATCATCCAGCGCTTACATCCACAGCCATGTGAAGGATCCCCCTTCCAACATGCTAGGAATGGCTACAGCAAATGTCTCCATCACTTCTTCCTCGAAGTGTCGTCGATTTGAAGAACACCAAGCCTTTCTCTGAAGTACTCGAACTTCACTCTGGCTAGTGGCTTTGTCAGCACATTTGCAATCTGCTCATCCGTCGCAACATACAAGAGCTTCACTGCTCCTCTCTGCACCATATCCCTGATATAGTGATATTTGATCTCTATGTGTTTCGACCTGTCGTGGAACACCGGGTTCTCAAAAAGCTTCACATAGCTTTGGTTGTCACAAAATATACCAGTAGCCTCCAACGATAGTTCAAATAACTCAAACAGTAGCTTCCTCAGCCATACTACCTCACAACTAGCTGAACAGGCTGCAACATACTCTGCTTCAACTATACTCAGTGCTACGCAGGACTACTTCCTGCTAAACCAAGAGATCACACCTGATCCCATACTGAAGCAACACCAAGAAGTGCTCTTCCTATTTGCAGCACTGCCTGCCCAATCTGAATCAACACAACCCTATAGGTTAAACTTTTGATTCGCATCATACTTGATCCCATAATCAATTGTACCCTTTAGGTACCTCAGAATATGCTTTACAACAACCGGGTGAACACTCCTCGGATCCGTTAGGAACTGGATCAATGTGTTCACCGCAAAGTAAATATCTGGACTCGTGTTCGTCAAGTACATCAAAGACCCAATCATCTGACGATACATAGTGATATCAACCGGATCAGATGAAGCATCACACAAAAGCTTCAGGTTTGATGTGATAGGTGTGGCCATGGCCTTGCAGTCCATCATCCCGAACCTCTTCAGGATCTCTACTGCATACTTCCCTTGTCCAAGGAAGATTCCATCTGCACTTTGCCACACCTCCATACCTAGAAAATAGTGCATCATCCACAAGTTCTTCATCTCGAACTCAGCAGCAAGCTTCCACTGCGTGTCGGCAATCAATCTATCTTCACCTGTTACAAACAGATCATCCACATACGGAAGTAGTATCACTGGATTGCCTTCCTCAACCTTGTAGTAAAGGTTGGAATCCGCTTTACTCTTGGTAAAGCCCAAACTGGATAGGAAGCTGTCTATCCTACCATACCAATTTTTGCACGTATATGACTCCCTGTCATGTGTCTTAGAACCAAGTGGCTGCTCCACATACACTTCTTCTTCAACTACACCATTCAAGAAAGCTGTCTTGAAATCCATCTGGTGTATCTTCCATTTCATCACTGCAGCTAGAGCAAGTAGGGATCTAATGGAAGTGTATATGGCTACAGGAGCAAAAGTCTATATGCTACCACCTGCAGCATGCTTGATCTTATAGATCCTCTTGGAAGTCACTACAGACTCCCCTTCAGGTCTTGGGACTGCATCCCAAACATCTTCATGATCGACTGGTACTCCTCGATCATGGCATTCTTCCTAGATCCTGGGAACTTCAATATATTCAATATTTTCAATAGATAACTTTGTTGCTGAACAAATGTTGTAGTCCTTCTTTTGTAGATGATGGTATATGATCTTTCCTACACAACAAGTTAAATTGCATGATTAGAAAACATCTCATAGGTTTCAGAACAAATTCTTACACATAAAGAAATATGTCATACAGTCATGCAATTATCTTAGCCAATGCTTCAATACAACATTTATCCATATCCCGTAACTTTCTAGATGCCTTCCAATCTCCACCGGAACATTTTTAAGAGTGTGAACAACTCCCAACATGTCAGCAAAGAGGTTTCATTCTAGATAAGTAGCAATGGAATGTTGTACAGTTCCATAGGCCACTTACCCATGTATATTAGTAGTATACTGTTCATCAATGCAACTATTCTAATATGCATAATACACAACCTAATTCTAGGAACATGAGTATATACATTATTGAACAATATTATTTAAACAATAAAATATGCAAGGAATGATAATTCAAATACTTATCTTTGTTTGTTTGTTGGGTTGACTCCCTCTCAGTCTTTGCTTCTTTTCTGTAACTCCATTCTGATGTGGATTGTGAGAAGTGGTTAACTCCCTCTGAATATCTGCATCCTTGCAGAAAACTACTGAAGTGTGCTCCTTCTTGATCTTTGCTTCCTTGCAGGAACAATTGGAGTGTGCTCCCTCTTGATCTTTTCTTCCTTGCAGGAACAACTGGAGTGTGCTCCCTCTTGATCTTTGCTTCCTGGATTACCTATCCTTGAACTTCTATCCATCACTATGCATTCTTATTAGTATCATCATTGTATAATCACACATTCATTAGTATAATCTTAATACTATCAAAACACAATAATCAAACATGTATAGTCATGATCATTTCAAACACAGATAATAAACATTAGTATTCAAGGTTTCAGGAAAGTCTTCTTTTACTCATTCATATTCTTATTTGATCACAGGACTCTTCTGGTTAGTTAAATCATCAATCAAGATAAGAGACATAAAATGCATAAACTCTTGATTACTTACATTTCTAACTTTATGAATAAACATAACCAATCATAACAAGTATACTTATATAAGGGATCCTAACACAAGGTAGGATTCTAACTTGATATAGGAAAAACATACCTGGATTGGTATGTTAGCTAGTTATGTCTAACATACCCACATGATGTCTTCTTGTTCTCTTCAATGACTTGTGCTAGTAACCTGCATATCTCATAGGTTAACCATTATAGAACCAAGCTATACATACCTCGCAAATAGATCTTCTAAGTGATTCATGACAATGGATGAATCTTTGTCCTCATGTCATCATGATCATATGTTCTTGAACTAGAACATGATTTGTCTTTCTTGGTGTACCTTTCATGTTAGCATACAACATAAACCTCATACAACACCATATTGCATTAGTACAATCATAAGTGTCAACACCCTAATCAATGAATATCTTCTATCATGCATTCATAATTTTATTAAGGTGATACGACAAGTCTAAATTTAATCAAGATTGTACTAATTGTAATAACATCAAGATAAACATACCATAAACTTAATTATGAACAAATCTCAAAACATACCTGGATGAGTCATACCTGTCGAGATTGTTTGTAATCTTCTTATGTAAGGCCTTAGCCTCATCTCCCTCTGAAATAGGAACTTCTTCACCTATGCAGGTGACCAATCCATTCTCTTCTAGGATTAACCCAATCCACTTGATTCGCAGGAACTGGATCTAGAGCTGGATTAGGGTTTGTCAGAGAAACCCTAGAAATTCAAATTTTGAATTTCAAACTTTCGAAAGGATAGAAATATGCGCCTTGATGAGATGATCAAGCTGGTATACTCATAATTTGAAAACTGCAAAGTTTCACCCCTCAAATTTGCCTTTGAAACTTTCGGATTCACTGGACATGACCTCGAACTAGGGTTTGATAAAGCTCACCCTTTTTCCCAATCAAAAAGTTTGATCTAAAGCTCTAAGCTTCTATTTTTCTGAGGAGCTTCCAGCCGTGGTCACAAATTTCAAGAATTTCCATTTTTGCAAAAGCCCTAATTTTCCACTTTTCCGATCAAAGTCCCGAACTAGGGTCTTATCAAGCCCGACCTTCTGCCCAACCAAAAATTTGGATCTTGGTCTCTAAATTTCAATTTTGATGAGTATCATTCAGCCGTAGTCTCTGATTACAAAAATTCCAACTTTCTCCAAAACCCTAAATTCCGGAAGCCATGAATGAAGGTGCTAAAAAATAATTATGTTTTGACAGAAATATGTACCTGATTGTTTCTGGTGTAACTCTGAACTTTTTGATCCACAGGGTCTGAACAATTTTCTTGTGATAGCCCGACCTGTCATCTTTCCAACCCCATAGGCCTGACCTCAAATGGATTATTTGAGAGAGAGTTATTACAAGTGTCGCAACGTGACTTGTTTATGGGATAAAACAGGAGAGCGAACTTGTACGACATGCCACATGTCACTGGTTCAGTTTCTGCCTCTGAAAAGTTACCTAAGAAAGTACAGTCCGTGCACTACCTGTCACTTTTTACAAAATTTTATTTGGAGCTTCCTAGCCCAAGTTATGAACGTTTTTCCTAGGTCACCTGTTTATGACTCAGATCTGGAAGAGGCAAAAACCCTATATTGTACAAATCATAAAACAAAAAGTACAATGAATTAGAGGTTTTCCTTTGGACACAAGGTACATGGGGATTTGATCTTCGACCTGTAGAATTTTCAGATCTGAAAACTTTGCCAAAATGGATTTATAGCGAAATTTCTACGTTGACTGTTTTTTGCTATATCAATCCCAAGCATCGCAAGTGCAACAAGTGTCATACATGCCATACCATGCCTTCTTTCAGGCTAGCTCTGATACCATGTTAGTTTTTCAGAATTTACTTCAATATGATCTAGGATCTTAACTGATAGAACAACATGTACAACATATCTACAGCATATCAATCATGGACACAATAATGCAAGCACACAAGAGACACAGAGTTTACTTGGGGAAAACCATAAAGGTGAAAAACCCCAATAACTTCCTCAGAGACAAATAGAGCAATGATACAACCCAAGAATACGAGATAGACATCTCCTAGCAGCAGCTTCTCCTCCTCCACAAGTGCGCCACTCTCCCCAAGAGTGTGAAAGAGAATATAATAATGAAATAGAGTGCCTCCCGCACTATATTTATACTTGACTTGACTTTCCTAATAACCTTTACTAGGTTGGACTGAACTTAAACACATAACATAATGCTGACTAGGCCGACACCCAATAGGGTGGTTTAATAACCCTTTGACCCACATGGCCGACCCCCAATAGGGTGGTCTAATAACCCTTCGACCCACATGACTTATACAGGGCCGACCCCAACAAGGTGGTCTAATAACCCATCACGTATAAGTTACAACACTTACAATATAAATGACGACACTTCCATATAGAGGAATAATAACATCTCTATAGGAGTACAATATACATATATGAAATACATTTCGAAGTTACATATACATCAACAAAAGTGTGGCTTGGATGGCATTGGAGACATCATCCAATTAGTAGTATCAGTCATAAATGGTTAATAGTCAGTCAAATGAGTCTAACCGAGTCTAACAAAACCATATAGGCATGAATAAGGGGATGGAGACTCCAAGGAGGGCGCATGAGGCTGTCAGAAGGTCAAGTGGCACTTCGAAACTAGCTAACTAGGAGCTACAGGCAGTTAGGATGAGCAATCATTGGAAGAACTGTTCAATCAATGCTCTAACTGACTGTCAGACACCTGGTAGGTGAGATAAGGCACTCTAACTGAATGATAACTCCTGGTAAGTGAGAAAAGGCGCACATGTCATGCAGGTGAGTCGAATAGAGCGCATCCGGTAGGTAAGAGGGCTACTGGGGGCTTAAGACAGGCTCTAGGGAGCTGAAATTAGGTTCTAGGTGCTGGGGAGACCACCAAAATGATGACTGGATGCATGCAAATGCATGCATGATGACTGGATTCATGCAAAATGCATGCAAATGAATGCATGATGACTGGATGCATGCAAAATGCATGCAGGCATGCAAATCTGAAAAATGATGGAGAGAATATTCCAACACATACTCATGAATGATTTATGGACTTTTGGCTACCTGTGGATTGATAAATCCTTTCAACTGCAGGGCGATCCATTCGTGTTAGTAAACTCATGAAGGATTTGTGGATCTTTGGCTACATGTGGATCCACAAATCCTTTCAAATGCAAGGTGATCCATTCATGGTAAGCTTTAACATTAACCCTTGTATGTTTGATAGGATACCCATCTTATGCTAAATTCATTCCATGCTAGTTAGTTGATAAGGGAATACTTGTTGTATGCATGGTAGGATATCTATCCCATTGCATAAATATTTTATTGTGCTAGTATACTCTTCATGAATTTCCATTCATGATATCTTGAAGTGTATTCTCCTCATGAGAATTCATCCAACTAACTCCATTCCCTTTCCTACAATAGGAGAATGAAGCCAACTAACTCCATTCCCCTTCCTACAATAGGAGAATGAAGCCAACTAACTCCATTCTCCTCACAGGGATGCACTGGTGGGTGTTTTCTACCAATACAATAGGGGATCTCTATACACAACCCATGTGGTTATATATGCCCTTACATCTAGCATTGTAGGTTATACTACAACCTCTTTCTATCATCAGCTTGAAGGATCAAACTAGGTATGTAATTGTTCATTTCTTAAATGAATTTTAGCATCAATATTATACATTCTTGATGTGCTAGAAGATAAGTAGTATAATTTTCTGTGTATTATAGGCGTGGAGGATATTGTTGACTAGATGCTTATTTTGCGATCCATTGTTCCTAACCTTCTGCTTTCTTAATACAGTTGCCATTACTTACAATACTATTGCAACATTACCATTTGGCACTATTATTGTCATCCTCCTCATGTAGACAATTGTCACCTCTCCTCTGCTTGTGATGGGTGGTATTGCTGGAAAGAATAACAAAGCTAATTTTTAGGCTCCTTGTTGTACCACAAAGTATCCCAGACAAATTCCACCTTTGCCTTGGTACAAAGGAACAATTCCACAGATGGCTATGGCTGGATTTTTTCCATTCAACACAATATAATTGTGGATCTCATACATTGCATACATTGTTGATCCACATACCGTATTGCAAAATACCTTCCCTCATATGTAGGACTATGCATGCAGGTGTGTGTTATGTCATTAAATTTTATTTGGAATACTGTTTTTTTTTTTTTTTGTAAATAAAAAACTATATTACTTCTTTAAAACCAGATATATCGCTCTTTCAGAGTTTCAGAGTCCTAGAGTTCACAACCATTTCCGACAATACAAAAGTGTTCAAAAATATCATCCTGTTCTGAATCGGCTTCCAAAAAAGGAAATACAGCCTATTCCAAGTTCTACTATGGGCTAAAGTTATTACTCCTTTGTAACTATTCAGACTAATAAAAGGAAAACTGGAAATAAACATGCACACAGCTAACCCCGGGAATTCAGACAGGATTCTTGGAGCCGTCAGCCCCACTAGTGCCTTCCATGTCTGGCTGCTTCATCTTGTCTGCCATCTTCTCCTTCTCGCCCTCCCCCTGCTTCAGGTCGACGTTCTAACTCCGCCTGCTGTTGGTGTTGATTGTCTCCACATCCTCCATACCAGGATAATAGAACGAAATTCCTAGCTTGGATGCAATCAGGTCAATTTTGTTGTGCATCAGGCGACTATCAGCATTATGGTCCTTCCAAGCCTGCACAGGTTCCTTATCCCCCTGACTCTTAACCATGCCACTCATGGTAATGTGCTCCATCAGGTTTTTCATCACCCAATAGACCATTGTCATCCGGTCATAAGCAGAGACCCTTCCGACCATGGTACCAGGGTCTACAACCCACTCTTGAACCTCCATTCAGATATCCTCAATGGGGATTGTTTGCACCTCTTCCCATAGATTATTTTCAACAAAATCTATTTCATCGCGAACCACAGGAGGAATACAGTCCCAAAAAAAGGTGGTCGCAACTTGGGCCCGAGATTGGGCCCTCGTGACATGACCCCCACTACCGCCCTACTCGTTCGCCATCTTTCCTTTTCCCCTCTGCCCACAAGGACCTGGGCCCTTACCAGAATCCAAATTGAGATGTCGTTTGGGAGCCATCCTGGGAAGATTCAGACACGACAAAACATAGTCAAGCGGTCGAACTAAAGAAAGCCTATCTCTAACCAACTCCCAGGAATACTTGCCAACCACTAGAGGAGAAAAAACATTGGAGCAACGAGAAATGCAAGTGGAACTGCACAGAAAGTCACGCGGATATAAATCCAAGGAAGCCATTGTTACTATGAAAGTAAGGCTTTGTCCCTCCTTCAGTTGGTACCATCCAACACCCATTGAAGTAATCCTCCTAGTTAATAAAATCAAGATGAACTTAATAGCCAGATATGGAAACTGATGTGGATCCAGCCTCCCTTTCCCCACATGCTTGAACCCGTACCCTCTTGTACCAAGATCGGTAGTTGGGATGGAGGTATTTTTATTTTTCCGCATGATTACCCTTGATGACTTGACACCCCATTAATGATCTCCAACTGCCTCCTCTCACCATCCTGGGAAGTCTGCCCGCCTTCGGCCACCTGTCTAGTTTTTTCAAAATCAGAGTTAGCAAGGTGGCTGCAGTTGGGCGCCCAATTCTCGTTCCTAAAGTCCTCTAGATTACCTATAGTGAGGGCCCCGCCCCCTTCGACTCCAAGGTTGGCTAAGAGATCCACGACTTTGTTCGCCTCCTGCCGAATGTGGCTAAAGGATATGGTATTATGAGTAGTGATGAGGTGCCTCAGGCTTTCCAACCTACTCAAGAGCCGCCAGCTGGTAGTGATCTGTTCCGCTGATTGGCCACTAGACAATTTCTTTGCCATCTGGATGATAATTTTGGAGTCACCCTCCATAATAACCAGAAACCATCCTTCCCTGAAAACAAGTTTGAGACCCTAGTTGAGGCCTTCTAATTCTGCATAATTGTTAGAATCAATGCCAAGGTATCCGGAAAAAAAATTCAGGATTATCCCGGAAGCATTTCTATAAACTCCTCCATACCCCGCAACTCCCAAATTTCCCCGAGAAGCTCCATCAAAGTTTACTTTAAACACATTCAGTAGTGGAGGAGACCAGAAATTCGAACTAGAAGGTTTGAAAATATTGTCTTTCCTTCGAAGCCCCTCTAGGTCTCTCCTTCCCAAACCCCATCCTTCCACAATGTGCACTTCATCCTCCGAGAGATCCTTGTCTGTTTCTCCCCATTGTATGCTTCTTATCGTCTCTTGCATGTTGTTTACCAGCTTCCGCCATACCTCCTCTTCACTGTGCTTCTTCTCCTTGAATATGCGTTCGTTTCTTTCCTTCCAAACATTCCAGAGAACCATCCCTGGGAACATCTTCCATAATGTCCCGAGGATTGGATTCTTGAAGGCTTTAACATTCCATTCCTTGAGGGAATGGTCAGGTTGACCTCTCATTCGATCACTCCTCCTAAATATCATGGCCCCTCTATCCCATAACGAGGCAGCATAGGGACAACCATCCAGAATATGATCCAAGGTTTCTTCATTGTTGAGGCATAAGGGGCAACAAGAAGGGCCATGGATCCCCCTCTTCCTTAGATTTTTGCTGGTTAGAATCCTTCTCCAAATGAGTAGCCGGCAGAAGGCGACGGTTTTTGGCCAAGGATTCATTTCCCAGATATTCTACGAGGTAGTATCACCCCCTTCCTCAAGGTTAGTATGAATGTCATATGCTTCTTTGATACTAAAAGTGTCTTTCTGCTTGTAGCCCCACCTCAGCTTATCAGCTCCTGTTTTGGAGAGGATGAATCTTTCCCGGAGAATAATCTCGAAAGATCGCAGATCCTTGACATTATTCAGACCTTCCCACCATTTCCAATCCAACCATTTCCTATTCCCATCCATGGGAGGATCTTCCCAATAGTGGCACACTTTGAATTTCCCTTCTTCCATCCCTCTGGCTCTGATATTCTTCCATCTAGGGTGTGCCCCTAATTTTGGAAGTTGATTCCAAGAATCATCCTAGAAGTTAGCTAGTTCACCATCACAAATTTCCCAAAAACTATGGACTTGAACGAGCTTTCGTCCATATTGGGATTTCATCCAAATATGAGATCCCATCCTCTCCTCATTATATCTGATAAGTTTCCCCATTGGTCTATCACTGGCATATTTCACATGCCACTATTTCGCCCAAGGTTTCTTCTTGTATTTTTACCACCTCCACCAGATTTTAGAGCCATAAATTTCACTCATAACCTCTGGATCTCTGATGCCAAAACCTCCTTTGACCTTTGGGCGACAGATTTTATCCCAACCAACCAAGGCAAATTTGGTCTTCTTCTCCCTACCACCCCAAAGAAAATTTCTCTGGATACCTCGAATTTCCTTTATAATATCCTTTGGCGCCGAAAGCATGGAGAAAAGGTAGACCGATATTACTTGGAGAACAGTTTTAACCAGAATCAGACGGCTAGGGAGGTTTATGGGTCGAAGAGTCCAACTATCCAACCTGCTTTGGAGTCTGTCGAGAAGGTATTGCTAGGATATCTTACGTATAGTTCCTTCCGTGAGTGGGACTCCTAGATACTTAGAGGGAAGAGATCCTTTGGAGAAGCCCAGGATCCTAAGAATATTCCGTTGAGCATTGCCTGTAGTGTTGAAGAAAAACACCTGCGATTTATTAGAATTAACTTCAAGCCCTAAAGCCTTTGCAAAAAGCACTAAAATTTTCTTAAAGGCTCGAGCTTCTTGGACTGAAGGGTGCCCCATTAACATCATGTCATCCACGAATTGTTGACGCATTTACTTATCCATTCCCTTGTGGAGTTTTAGCCCCCGAAACCTCCTTCGACTGATTGATTATGAAGGAGCTTACTCAACCCTTCATCAATTAAAATGAAAAGAAAAGGGGGATAGGGGGTCCCCTTGTTGGATTCCCCTGGAAGGATGCAAAATCCTAGTCGGCGATCCATTCAGCAAAATAGAAAATAAGGGAGTGGATACCAAGTTCATTATCCACTCAACCCATTCCCTTCTAAAACCAAAGGCTTCCAGAATACTGCACATATATTGCCAACTGAGTTTATCATAAGCTTTAGCTATGTCCAATTTAACCAACATACTGGGTTTCTTTGTGATCTTCAAGGAGTGAATGGTTTCTTAGACCAAAATGATCCCATCCACTATTTCCCTTCCTTCGACAAACCCCGATTGCTCCGGGCTAATCGGGCTGGGGAGGAGTGGCTTTAGCCTATTTGCAATCACTTTAGTGATGATCTTGTATATGACATTACAAAGGGCTATGGGTCTGAACTTACCAAGGGTATCATCTCCTTCCTCTTTAGGAATTAGGGATAAGAAGGTAGCATTAAATCCTTTAAGACCCCAAGATTACTGTGCGATTCCTCCACAATTTCCAGAACCTCCTGCTTAATCATATCCCAAAATAAGTGGAAGAAATTGGTTGTAAACCCATCTGGTCTAGGAGCTTTCCCAAAGGCCATATGGTTCATAGCTTCCTCAACCTACTGCATAGAGATTGGTTTACCCAGCATCTCATTGTGCTCTCTGGTGACTAACATGGGAATGAGTCTAGTAATCCTGGCTATTTCTTGGTTCCTGTCACCACGGTCCTCCTTCAATATATTCTCAAAGTGGTGGACCAACTCATCCTCAATTTCTCTTCTAGATTCCACCTACCCCCCATCAATTTTCTGAAGTTTATAAATCTTCGACATGTGTCGATTTTGGATAACTTTGTTATGGAATAATTTGGTATTCTTCTCCCCTTCTTGAAGCCATTGGTTCCTTGATTCTTGCTTCCAATAAATCTCCTCCTGTCTTTCCCTATCCTCTAGTTGTTCCAACAGATTTTTCTCCTGCTCTCTCAGATCTTCATCCCAGCCTTTGTCCATTCCTTTCCTATGGATATGATCAATATCCTCCAACAGTTTTTTCCTGTCTTGAAAGATATTTCCAAAGTCTTCCCTATTCCAAGTGCGGATCTTGGACTTAAGAGCCTTTAATTTTTGCTGAAATTGGTACATTCCAGTTCCCACAGGGGGAACCAATTCCTACCACCAGTGTCCTACAAGATCTTTGAAGTCTTTATGCTCCAACCAAAATTGTTCAAATCTGAACGACTTATTTAAAAATGCATTCGACCAATCCCATTGAATACTTATGGGCCAGTGGTCAGATCCTGCAGTCGGAATGACACTTAGCACTAACCTCCCCCGTGCCTCTAGCAATGTGTTGTGTGACCAGAAATCTGTCAATTCTAGAGGCGACAAGGTGAGTACCGCCACATCTTTTATTCCAAGTGTACCACCCATTTCCCATCTCGATATCTTTAAAAGGGCTATGGACCAAAAAATCCCTGAAAGCTTCTTGGAATCTATCCATAACCCTCCTTCCCCCCTTCTTTTCATTGAGAGAGGTTATCAGGTTGAAATCCCCGCCAATTATCCAAAATCGATTGCTTGCTTAATCCTTCAACCAGGACAAGAAGTGTAAAAAAGCAGGTTTTTGAGGAAAGGCACATGGTCCATAGACATTCACCAGGGTTCCCTTTGTCCCCGTTTCTAAGAAAGTGAAGTCTGTGATTAAAGAAAAATGATTGGCCCTCCATTCAGATAAGCATATGGATTTTCACTGCCAAAGAATGACCAAACCTCCTGCCATTCCGGAAGCATCTATCGCCATTACCTTACTTCCCCTCTAAATCTTCTGTTCCATTTTCTCCATTACCTCTGAATTGCACTTTGTTTCATGCAAAAAGAGAACATCTGGATTTTCCTGCTTGACCTTTCTTGCTAAGGTCTTTAGTTTCCTGGGATGGTTACATCCCCGAATGTTCCATGACACAATCTTCATCGACTAACCTTGTTTACTTCAGAGAATGCCGCCATTATCATTGGATACTGTCCTGATTCTATAAGTTTGATTGCAACCTCGACTATCCTTTGTTTGTTCATCTTTCTTCCTCTTTTCAAATCTTCCTCTGGTGACTTCCTTTTATTCCCTTTCTGAGGGTTTGTTGCTATCCCTAGTTGTTGGAAAGCTTTGGTTTTAAAAATAGCTTCTTGGAGTAGTTCCAGTTGTCACCTAGAGACATACCCCTTCCCCTTCTTATTACATTCTTTCTCGATCTCATCCAAATCCAACTCCCCAAGTTCCATTTCCTCCTCGCCATCTTCCTCCATTGCCTCAATTTGGTCCTCATGAACCTTCCCACGATATGATTCTCCTATAGAACCCGCTGCTTTCTTCTCCCGAGGTTTTGCCTTATTCCTTTCTGCCTCTCCTTCCTCTCCAGTTTCCTCCAAGATCTGGAAAGGGTTTTTGCTAGTAATTCCTTTTCCCGCATTCTCCTTCACTGTCTTCTGCTGCACTCCCATTCTACTCTTTTTTTATTCCGAACTTGAACAAAACCTTCCTTATCCTTGTCTCCTCCCTGGGTTTGATTTGTTTTGGGTGGCGAGTGTAGCGACTGTGGGAAGTTCCTACCTTAAGTGTCCATATTCATGACATTGTCTGCATCTAAACGGGAGCTGCTCATAGTCGATCGGCTAGATCCATTCCTCATCATCCCAATTCAGGCCGATTGCTTCTGGAAGGTCTTTCGAATGGTCCATGTAAACACAGATACGAGCAAAAGTGGTATACCTATGTTGTTTAGTCTGCTCTGCAACTTTGAAAAATTCCCCAATCGTGTTACCAATATCGTGCAGGATTTCCAGATCCCAATATTCACAGCGGAGGGAAAACATGTTGATCCAAACTGGGGCTACTTTCATATCCTTCGTCTCCGGGTTGAACCTTTCTTTCCATGGTCGGAGATAAATACCCGCCGAAAAGAAAAAATAGGGCCCTCCCTTCAACACTCTATCTCTATCTTCCTGGTTAAAGAAGATAATAGTAAAGAAACCCTTGGATCCCAGATTATAGAGATCATAGTGTCCTTTAGGGTAACAATTACTCTTAAACCATCGGACTAGATCTCTCTCTCGTGGCCAGATCCCCACAAATTTTTCGATTAGGGATTTCTCCTTCCAAAGCTCTACCTTCTCTCTGATTTTATCAGATCGGATCTGAATGGCCGGAATGGTTTGGGTTTTCGGGAGGCATCCGCCCAGACCCGTCCTTCTTTTCACTCCTTTCTCTGCCCCGCTCGTCTCTCCCAACTCAGCGTCACCATCCATACCCTCAGACATCTGATGCCTCGACGACATCGACATCAAGTGTTGCAGCGGGGGGATACAACCCCCACCAGAAGAGCTCAAGCCATAGGCCCAAACCTGCCTGCAGCTACGCAGCTCTTCCTCGTTCACCCGTCTTGTCTTGCCCTAGTTTTCCCTCCGCCTCAAACCCTCGCTTCTTCACATCCCGTTCTCTGATTTTTTGGAATCCTATTACTTAAGTCTTATTATTTCAATGAAAACACATATTTTGGTTCAATCTTTATGGTCATTTAGAAAAAGGGAAGAGCCAATTTGAAATTCCTGACATTGTATCCCTTGTCATGGTGAAATTCATCGTGTACAAGCAATTTTGAATTCCTGCAAACCATTTGTTGCAATTGTTCTTGGGGAAAAGTATGATACTAATATTGGTCCATTAAAACAAATATACAAGAAAGTTGATAAATTGGTTCTAGGTGGTCTCATATACAATACTTATCTATGTGTTAAATACGGAGTTAAAATTACCAGTGTTGAGGTATGAATTATTTTTCCTTCCAATCCGAGATATGTTTGTTTGGAGTTGGTGTGTTGTTTTACTTATTTCATGTTTTTCTCTTTTTTGTAGGATTCATATATTGAACTTGTAAAGGAGTTGGTAGAACAAGATAAGATGCACAAAAAAATTCTAGAGATGCAAGTGTTGGTTGAATATGATACTCTGGATGGTATATTTGAAGGGTGATTTAGAATTATTGATATCAAGGTATATCATACATAATTATTTACTGGAACTAATAGATCTATTGGAGTTGAAATATCAATCAACTATGATCTGATGTGGAATTCTTTTGTTGTTGATGTGTGGCAGGACTTTGCTCCTCGCTAGACTTACAAGTATGTTGTTGATGTCGACCTTGTCTCATTTGAGAAAGATGAGGTTCAACAAGCAATAACTCAACTAAGATGATATTTTTGAATGCTGTGATGGGAATCATGCCACATTTCTGGCATGGTACAAGCAAAATGGATGACGTCATTGATAAAAATTGTTATGCTAAAAAATTCTTTGGAAGTGGTGATAACCTTCAAACATTTAAAAGGTAAATTTCAACTCCTCTATAACATTTATGTCATGCAAGTATTTATTTTAAATAGATAATTAACAATGTTTTCACATTCTCTGCCAGCCTTCATCTAGCCCTGTATGAAGCCACATTGAACAATATCAAATACTAGTTACTTACATGAGGTGGCATTGTTTTGAAATTTATTGAAGAGGGAGATCCGATGGGTTTAAACATTGTAAAGGCTCTTATTGACAATAGAGCAAACTATTTCAAGAGCATTCAAAATAATTGTAGTTTATCGCACATGCTTTATCCTAAAGAATGAGGGGTGGATATCTGACAAGGGATTGAATAGGTCATGATGTTTGATTGAACGACATCCATCATGTAGAGATTGTTGATTTAAGGAATATTTGGTAGAATTTTTTATAATTTATTATTTACATTTTTGTGGATGGTTCCAAAGATTATGGCATAAAAATTATGTTTTTGTTGCTAATAGGCATGATTGCCTGAGTTAATTCAAAGCTTTGGTTTATTGGACATACATGGAAATAGGCATTGTAAGAGAGGATACTACAAGGATTTTCCTAACTTCATCCATGCTTAGCACTTGAGTACCTATGCAAGCTTAATTGCCCTTTATGTTATGTTTTCTTCACTATTTCTAGTATTAGTTTGAGATACCCTGATCCTTTTCCTGGTATATTTGGTACCTTTCCCTCATTTTTGGTCACCCATGGGCATTAATACATTGTCTTTGTTTTCTCTGCCACAAAAATGGTTCTCATTATCTTGCAGATTCCACCACTATATGGATTGTAATAATTTTTTAAGTGGAAGCTTATCATGCATTAAAAAGCTAGCAGATAATAAATGATAAACAATTAGTCACGTATTTAGTCGCGTTATAAGTGACTAGAAATAAATGACTATTAGTCACGTGACTACATTTAGTCATTTATATGCAATTTTTAGTAGTTTTTTTAGTCATTTATCTCACTTTTTCTACTAGTGAATCGAAAATGCATCTGCGGATAAGGAAAAAGGGTACATCCGCAACACCAAGCAGACTTCTCCAGGAAGCCATTATCAAGGCTAAATCTATCCTCCCTCTTGGGATTAACCCTAGTTCCCAAAGAGATAATAAGAGAAAGCTTGAAGACTCTGGCAAGAAACTTGGGAGAAAAACTAATAGGCGGAGGATAGCTGGAGCATGAATCAAACTGGTGGAATTAGGACAGTATCCCACAATTAGGGTTCCCCGGGTCTTTCAAATACTCAGTCTTAATGAAGATTATAACATGGAATATCAAGGTTTCAAATAGCCCCTCAAAATCTCGAATTCGAAAGAAGAATATACAAGTGGAGAATCCTGCAATCTTGTTCCTCCAAGAAACTAAATGTTCGGAGGAATGACTTGAAGAAATAGGTAGAAGGGCCTAGCAAGGCTATGAGGTTATAGGAATTGATGCCATGAGCACAACTGGAGGCCTAGGGATCCTATGGAATCCCATCAAGATAAAACTATGGAATTTTATGACCACCCCAAGATCCATATTTGTGAAGTTCTTGCTGGTTGGTTTTCCAATCAAGGGGTTGTTCATGAATGTCTATGGTCCCCATATTTAATACCATAAGCTAGAATTCCTGGCATCTTTGAAATTTATCAGCTGGTGGATTGATGGGAAGCATTGGATTATAGGCGGAGACTTTAAAATGATTACTTCCCTCATTGAAAAGAAAGGAGGCAGGAGAAGTCTAGACATGAAAAGTAGAGCATTTGGAGAAACCATTGAGGAGTTGAAATTGGTAGACATGGAAACTGGGAACAATATATAAACTTGGAACAACAAGAGGGGAGGCAATCAGCACATGGATTCACGATTCCATAGGTTTATTGTCTTGAAATCAATCCATGACTTAGGCAGGAAACTCTCGGCTCTAGTTCTCCCATCAACTAGATCTTATCACTGGCCCGTTACTTTATTTTGGAGTGGTTTGGGGTCTCAATTTAAAAAACCCTTCCACTTTTAGCACTTTTGGATTAGTCACACGGATTTCAAATCCAAATTACACCAATGGTGGGTTGATCTAGACTATATGGATGGCCCGAGTATGTTCAATTTCCAACGAAAACTCAATACTCTCAAAGGAAAAATAAAGCAGTGGAATAAATAAGAGTTTGGCAACATTTTTGAAGATAAACGACATCTGGAGCAGAAGTTGGAAGAGATCTATAGGAAGGGTATGAGGTATGGTTAATCCCTTGATCCAAGGGAGGAAGAAACCATAACAACGACCTAGCTAATACAGAGAGAACGAAAGGAAGAAGTTCTATGGAAATAGAAATCCAGGGTAAGATGGCTAAAGGAGGGAGAAAGAAACACAAAATTCTTCCATCGATCTGCCATCCAACATCGTCAACAAAACAAAATCCTAATGCTTAAAAATGAAGTTGGTGACTGAACCCTTGTTATTGACGCCCAAAATGATTTGCTCGTGAGACTTGTTACCCTGAGGGAAGTGGAGGAGGCAATGCATCAAATGGAAGATGGAAAATCCCTTGGTCCATATGGCTTCATGACTAACTTATTTCATTTTTTCTGGGACCTGGTTAAGAATGAAGTCTGGAGAATTGTCGAAGACTCTCGACAAACCAAGCGTATTATAAAAGATTTCAATGCCACCTTTCTAACTCTCATCCCTAATACTAAAGGGGGTGATTCCCTAGGTACGTTTAGACCCATATCCCTTTGCAATGTAATCTACAAGATTATCACGAAGGTTATTGAAAATAGTTTAAAGCCTCTCCTCCCCTCTTTGATTTCACAAGAGCAATTTGGTTTTATGGAAGGGAGGAAAATTATGGATGGGATAATTTTGGTTCATGAGGTCCTCCTCTTTAAAAACAACCAAGATTCCAGGAATGCTGCTAAAACTGGACATTACCAAGGCTTATGATAAGCTTAACTGGAAATACATGAAGGACATGTTAAATTCCTTCGGATTTAGAGCCGAATGGGTCCAATGGATCATGAGCCTGACTTTGTTGGATTTTTTCTCCATTTTTCTGAATGGATCTCCTTCAACCGCTTTCACTCCCTCAAGGGGCATTAGACAAAGGGATCATTTATCTCCATTTCTTTTTGTTCTGATGGAAAAAGGACTGGGCTGAGCTATAAAACCAATGATGTTAAAACAAGAAGTCAGGGGTTTGAAGGCCCACCCAATGTTGAGAGATAGACTCACCAACAATTTTTTTATGATACCACGTTGATGGGGCACCCTTCGGTCCAAGAAGCCCGTGATATAAAGAAATATCTCAAGCTCTTTGTGGCAGCCTATGGGCTTGAGGTGAATGAGAGAAAATCCCAAATCTTTTTTTTTGAATACCCCGAGGATCACTAGACTCAACATCTGTCACATTTTGGGATTTCTTGAGGGATCCCTTCCATCCAAATACTTGGGCGCTCCCCTTTCTGATTCCATTGTCCGAAAGGGATCTTGGGTGGAAACGATGGACATGATGAAGAAAAAACTAGTGAATTGGAAATTCTGCCCTCTTAACCTTGGAAGCATATTAGTATTGGTTAAATATATCCTCCAAGCTATGTCGATTTATTTATTTTCGGCCTTGAAATCGGTGCTGAAGGAGATTAGAAAAATCCAATGGAAATTCCTTTGGAGTGGATCCAACAAAAAATGGAAGTGGTCCCTTGTCAAATGGGAGGAGGTATGTACTTCAAAACTCCAGGGGGGATTAGGTTTGAGGGATCTGGAAAAAATCAATGAGGTCAGTGGAGCAAAAATTTGGTGGAGACGGATCAACCGCAACGATGAGCCGTGGGCCTCATTGTGGCTCCACAAATATGCTTCGGGATGGGACATACAAGATATTGTATGCTTCTCAAACACCAAGTTAGGCTCTCACATATGGATAACCAATATGCAGGGAAGGGGCTTGATCCAGGATCACAGCTTTTGGGAAATTAGGAAGGGAGAGTCAGTGAATTTATGAGATGATTCATGGCAACAAATTCCCAAGTTGTGTGGTCTTTCGAAATTTTCTAGAACCCATAATTTATGTAAAGCACATTCCAAATGAAAGGTCAAATATTTTTGGAAGGATAACTCTAATAATAGGGATTTCAGAAAGGGGATTCCACAAGAATGGTGGCAACATGATTGCAATCAAGAGGACGATAATCAATTCTGTGAGGCCCTTGAGGAAAGATGCATCATAATCCATCACGGGATGGATAAGCTTCGATGGGGGTACCATACTAAAGAGGTTTTCTCAATCAAGGAGTCTTATGACAGATGGATGGGGCACCACTTTCTACCTAGAGAAGTGGTATGGAAGAAAATATGAAAATCCCAATTATGGCCTAAAATTATGGTTTTATTGTGGCTCACCATAAAAAGGAGAATTTTAATAGGAGAAAAAATTAAGAAAAGAGGGATAACAGGACCTTACTGTTACCATCTTTGTGAAAACGCAGAAGAATGCATCAACCATCTCCCGGATACCTACACCTTTGCATCCAACCTATGGGATAGAGGAGTGAATGCCTTTCGTAAATCCAACTAAAGCCATGGTAGACCGAATCTCTCGGTTATTGAATGGCTGGATAGTCCCTTTTAAAATCCCATTGTTAATGGGATTTGGTAGCTCTTCCCAGGGTTCCTGTTATGGGAAATCTGGAGGGAGCGAAGTCAATGAACATTCAAAGGAAAATCCAACACAAAGAATGGTGTTTGGGCGACCATACAAAGCTTAATAAGGGAAACTATCAAGCTTGGCTCTTGGAATGATAGTGATTGGAAATCCCAGAGCGTTGAAGTATCCATCCTGGTTTCCTGGGGCATTTTCGATCCTCCCCAGTCCACCAGTAATCCAAAATCTAATAATCGAAAGGAGGCAAGCCCAGAAAACTAGAGTCCCCCCCCCAAAATGGCATTGTCAAACTAAATTTTGATGGTGCATCAAAGGGAAACCCGAAAATGGTTGGTTTCATTGGCCTCTTCAAAAACCACAAGGGCAAAATTCTTAGATTTTTCGGTGGGTTCATTGGACAAGAAACCAATAATGTAGCATAACTTGAGGGATTAATCCATGGTCTCATCATTGCCAAAAGACAAGGCTGGTATCCTTTAATTATCGAAGGGGACTTGGAAGTTGTGTTAAAAATGGAAAAGCATATCCAAAATGGAAGACAGAGTCACCATTTGTCAACCCACTGGAGGTTAGAACATATATCTTGAGAGGATTACCATCCTTCTTTTGGAGGTCAAGGTTATCTCCTTCAACCATGTCAGGCGTAAAGGGAAATACATTGTAGATATCTTAGGAAACAAGGGATCCTAGATTCACATACCATTATGGGAAAGTAGGTTGGATGAGCTAGAAGACATGACAATGAAATCCCAATGTGAAATCCAAAGAATTCTGGATATGACACCACAGGTTGTGGCCAATACTCAAGACAATCAGTTGGTGTTGTGCGATGGGTACAGAGGCAGGCGCTACGAGAATAACTCAACAAGACAACTTGCTAATGAGGGTAATTGATATCGATCAAACCCATAGGGGAAATAAATTCTAGCCCTACTACCAAGGTTGGAGGTACTATACTCATGTGAATTCCCATTTTGGTAAGATGCAGGAATTTAAGGAGAATTATGGGATAATACAAAGATGTGACAAACTGAGAGAGGCAGAAACTATCATTTATGGACATGGAAAAGCCCTATTTAGTCCCTAGAAAGGTGGCAGATCTCATCGTCGTCGTGTCATTTCTCCTGTTAATAGGATTAGCATCTACTGCATTGTGGGAGGGGGAGTGTGTGTGGATTATAAGAAACATGAGTTCTGTAGTATCATGGAGAGTGGTGGATCGAATCCAAAATCTAGGGCCAAAATAAAGAGGCTTAAGGGGGGGCGTTATGTGACGAGGGCGCAGACCCGGGCAACGATGGAGGCTCGTTATTTCAAAATTGGCCTGACCCTTGATTTCCAGACAGATTTGGAGGACCTGGAATCCAATTTGTGGCTGGACCTAGATGAGGACAAGTTGCAGAAGGAACCTCAGGAATTGGAAGACTAGATTATTGATCCAAGCAATAATGTGGCTAGATTGGCACTCTATGAATGCACAGTTGCCTTATATTGGGTTATGAAGAGCATGATGGGGCAAGTAATGTGGGAATGACATCTGAAGGAAGAAGGATATGAAGTTCCGACTGTGAACCGAAAGGAACACCATTCTAAATCTCGATTATGCACATGAAGATAGATGCTATAGCGAACCGATTGGGAGCATCGTAATGGTTGGATTTATCGCACACGCTGGAAGCATTGTAATAATTGGATTTATTGCACATGTTGGAAGCATTGTAATGGTTGGATTTTCTGCACACGCTGGAAGCATTGTAATGGTTGGATTTCTTGAGGGAACTATGGATCAGTGAAGGGGAATTCCTTCCTTGTGTTGTGTGGGGTAGTTGGAAGGAGTACCATGGTTGTGATGTCTGAGTGAGATATTTGTAGAACTCTAGATGAGAATTTCACTAAGCATAGAGAGTTGAATGGGTTGTGGGATGAGAGAGAGAATCCTGTTGGTGTTTCCTTCACCCTGGTGGCCTCATCGCCTAGCTTGGGGGTGGCCTCTTAGTAGAAATAGTATATGTTGGATGGAGTGCCTATAGTTGGGTGGAAAATCACTCTTACACAACCAGTTGCTCCGGTCTTCTTTGTTTAAATATAAGTATTCTTTTGTAGTTGATTATGCAATATTTTGATTTAATGCATGTTATGATTATGCTTGTAAATGCATGATGTGTGTGTGGATTGAGCTCATTTCCGCTATGTGTTTTCATTTATGCATCTGCACACATAATTTAAATGTCATGAAATTCATAATTATGGTTATGGGGCAAAATTTAGAAGCATGTATTTAGTTAATGTCCCCTCTCATTGGTTGGATTGGGTGAAGGGGACGTTACAATGAGCTGAGCAAATTGATGTATCATTTCGCAACAATTCCAGTGAGTGTGAGTTGAAACAATCTTAATCGGATATAATCATCACTAATCCAGTTAGAAGAACACCATAAATGAAATGTGGTAACATTATCTCTAGGATCTTCACCAGTTGTCCCTTCAAACTTTCAAATGTATGAAGGAAGTTTGGTGGGTATGGGAGGCCACCTTGGGCCATGATACATTGGGTCATTCATTAAATTTGAAAAGTCTATCAAGTTTAATGCTGTTAGGAAAGGAAGTCTTGGGTGTTACGTGGAAAAGTGTTTGGATATGAATCTCGTGGTGGTAAATTCCCACTACCAAAATTCCCAAAAGACTGGTCAGAATTTCCCCCTACCATGGCTTGTGAAGCAAATCATCCTTGAAAAGGGTTCCAATGGTTGTGCATAGGATTTCCCCCAGTAATATTGCCCTACATCTAATTTGAATGGGCCTATGAAATACTACCCCAAGCTATCATTCCAGTGAAAGGTATAAAATTACTACCTCCTCCACTAAACAATAAAAACGGGGTAGATCAAGTAGGCATATACGATGATTGAAAACCACCCATCTGTGAATTCCAACCTGTAAATGGGTTTGAACCTCAAACAAGTCCAGTAGATTGGAAAGGTGCACCCTAATAGCGGGAAAGGATGGGGGAATCTTTCCTCCATTCCATGGAAAACCTTGGAATGGTATAAAGAACCACTAAACTCAGTAGTAGGAGTTTGAAACAATGGATTGGAAGTCATCGAAAAACTATGCATACTCAAAACTGACATCCCAGGTGTAAATGCACTAGAACCAAAAGGGGAAGATAATACAACACTAATAGGCTGAGTAACTGTAGAACCAAAAGGTAAAGTACTAGTACCAAATGCAATAACATGAGATGTACTTGATATTGTTGTATTTAACATCTAAGTACTCACATGAGGAGGAGAAAATCCTCCTGTCACTATAGCTAAAGTGTGAGTATGAAAATCTCCCAATCCTTCCCCTAAATCATCCATAATCAATCCTCTACTCATACGGTATGTACTTGTTCCTTGTTTAACAGAACATGGAATCTGCACCAAGATTGGATCGTTGGGTCTAGTTAAGGGAGGGTTGAAGGGTCTGACAAAGACTTCGGCTTGCAAATATTCAACTCTAGTGGTTTTAGGGGAAGAAATGTTGTTTCTTATCATTTATGGTTCATCAAGTAAATCGATAGAACTTGTTGCTCAAAAGAACCAATTATGTTTAACCGGTTCCTTTGAGGAGGCGGTGGAGGATCCATTATGATCGAAGGAAGATTTTGAATACTCCTAGACCACGAGAGAGGTTGGTATTCCACCCTTGAAAGAGGTTTACAACAATTTTAAACCTAAGTCCAACTAAGACACAAAATGTACAAAGAGCACACCATTAGAAAAATCCTATAGGTATCAAATAGGTGAACAAAGGGCCTTTCGAATTTTAGTATGGGTTGATCAAGTCTCACATCCAAACAAAAAAGGTGTGAAGGCAGTTACCAAGGCTTATGCTAATAGCCCTTATTGGTGCAAGTCTCCCATAAAGGTACACCCTCCAAGGGTATTATTAGTTTGTCTCAATGTCTGCCCAAGGTACGTAGGAAGCCCCTTGCAAACACCTAGGTGGTACCTAAGATAAGATACTTATAATGCCACCAAATCGTAGCCAGTTTCTGGGGGAACATTCGATGGTCAAGATCATATGTATGAGTAGGGTAGCTAATCCCAAAATCTCACTAAGTACCAGCACTACAGGGGGCCCAAGTGGTGTTAGGTGTTGGTTCTTCAACTATAGTGGTGTTAGGTGCAAAAGTGTTGTTTCTTATAAGTTTTTGTTCATCGAGTAAATTGATAGAACCTGCTAACTCAAAAGAACCAATTGTGTTTAAACAGTGCCTCCAAGGAGGCGGTGGAGGCTCCATTTTGATCAAAGGAAGATTTTGAATACTCCTAGTCTACCAGAGAGGTTGGTATTCCACCCTTGAAAATGTATACAACAATTTAAAACCTAAGGCCAACTAAGACACACAAAGTACAAAGAGCACACCACTAGAAAAATCCTATAGGTATCAACCAAGCGAACAAAGGGCCTTTAGAAGTTCAGTGTGGGTTGATTAAGTCCCATATCCAAACAACAAAGGTCTAAAGGAAATTACCAAGTCCTCCAATAATAGCCCTTCTTGGTGAAAGCCTCTTAGAAAGGAACACCCTCCAAGGGTACTATTAGTTGTTAATGTATTTGTAACTTCGAAATGTATTCACTTGTATATTTTATATTATATTCATATGTCACTGTACTTCTGACGGAGAGGTTTTATTCCTCCGATCGGGAAAGTTATTATTGTATTTGATAGGGTTATTAGACTCCCCTAGAGGGGTTAGCCCTAATTTAAGTTGTAAGGGGTTATTAGACTCTCCTGGGAGAAGTCGACCCAGTTAGGGTAAAAATTCAAGTGGAAGTAAAGTATAAATAGAGAGGGTGCTCCTCTCTATTTACTCATTCACTCACTCACTCATTTCGCATAAGTGAGAGAGAGAGAAGTTCGCACAAGTGGAGGAGGAGGAAGCTGTTGAAGACCATCTCTTTGTTTTGGGGTTTTGTATTATTGCTCATTCTATCTATGAGGAAGTTGCGGGGTTTTCTCCTTTATGGTTTCCCCTGTGAAATGCTTTGAGTCTCCTCTCTCTTGTGTTTGCTTTGATGTGCATGTTATTCTCTCATATAAGATCCTAGATCATATTGAATTAAATGATGAAAATCTAACATGTTATCAGAGCTAACCCTAGAAGAAGACACTGTGTAGCTGCAGAAGCTAGGGCTTCTTATTTTTTGGGTTTCTCTCCTCAGATCATCAGCAAAAGGAGGCTAGGCTAACTTGCCTAAGGAAGGCACATCTTTCTGTCGAAGTATAATTGAATTCTTAGCATTTTCATTTTTTGGCCTGTCATTGCTGCGGGAAATTAGGGCTTTTGACGGAAGTGGAATTTTGGAGTGCTCTCAGCACAGGATTGATCTCCTCATCAAAATCGAAATTTTGAGACCAAGATCGAAGTTTTTGGTTGGCTAGAACACCGGGATACGTCAAACCCTAGTTTGACTTTTAGAATAGAAAAACCAAAAAAACAAAAAAACAGGAATTTACAGAAGCTGCAGACCCGAAATTCGTAGGTCGCTTTTAAGGGGTTAATTTTTGGAATTTTCAAAATCCAAGCACACCTCCTTGCTCGACTCAGTCAAATACATCTTTCAATCCATACCGAAGTTTGAAATTCCAAGTTTGAATATTTATGGTTTCTCTCTCAAACCCTAGCTAGCTCTAGATCCAGTTTTTCAGCTATCAAGTGGTAAGACCTAAAGTTTTTTATTTCCATTTGAGTTTCTCATTAAATATGTCTCACCACACCAAGCTTGAGGATAAGCTTGAAGGGGATGATAAATTTTGAGCATGGAAGTATAGGATTGGGCTTGTCCTATAAGAGAATGAATTTGACACCTATGTGAATGAAGAGGTTTCAGTTCCAAAGGGAGATGAGGCTAAGGCCTTACATAAAAAGAACTTGGTCAAGGCCAAGAGGATTATTGCATATTCTATCAAGGACCATCTCATACCACATGTATCATCTCTAAAGACACCCAAGGAGATATTTTATTCCTTACCCAAACTATTTGAAGGAAATAATATAAATCAGAAGATGACATTGAGGAACCAATTGAAGAATGTGAAGATACAAAATATAGAGACCATGCAGTCTTACTTTACAAGGGTCTCTCAGATAAAAGAACAACTTGAAGTAGTGGGAGAAGAAATAGAAAGTGGAGAAATAGTGATGACCACCTTGAATGGTCTACCCAGATCATGGGATTCCTTCATTTAAGGAATTTGTGCTAGGAATAAGCTCATCACGTTCAGTCAGCTATGGGAGGAATGCTCACAAGAAGAAGCTTGACTTGTAGCTCGAGAAGAGAATATGGGAAATGAAGACCAAGCTCTCATAGCACACTCCAGGAGGAATGATAACAAGAGGCTACACCACCACAGTAAGAAAGAAAAACACCACCACCCGAATCAGAGGGATAACTTTAGATCCCAAAGAGATGTATCCATCATTCGATGCTATACATGTGATGAGAAGGGACACATCTCCAGGGATTGTCCTAGAAATAAAAGTGGCTCTCACAAGAAGAACAACAACAAGAGAAGACATCATGCTCACACTACAGAGGATGATGAACCTCCCAGGAAGAGAGCCAAAGAAGCAAGTGAAGATTCTTCAAGCGATGAAGAATATGTTTTGATCTCTGCCCTCACAGGAATTGTTACACATGGAAGCAATGATTGGATTATATATAGTGGGCCTTCCAAGCATTTGACAGGATTCAAGGAATCCTTTATGAACCTATCTGAACATGAGTCACCCCACAAAGTGAAACTTGGGGATGACTACCAGTATCCTATAAAAGGAAGTGGTGAAGCCTCTTATAAGCTAGACTCCGAAAATTCTATGAAGATGAAAGATGTCATGTTTGTACCAGGACTAAAGAAGAACCTTCTCTCCATATCTGCATTGGATGCAAAAGGTATGAGGGTTGCATTTGTAGATGGCCAATTTCTTATGTGGCCAAAAGGAAAGACTATAGATGATGCATTAGTGATTGGAGAGCAAGAGGGAGGGTTATACAAACTAAAGGGCCAACCAGAACAAGCCTTGGTCCATGAATCCATGGAGCCTAGTGAACTATGGCATAGAAGGATTGCACATGTGCACTATAGAGCACTACCTCTTGCAAGCAAAGCTGCTGAAGGTCTTCCAGAAATCCAAGAAAAGCATGAAGGCGTTTGCAAAGGTTGTGCAAAGGGAAAGAATACAAAGAAGACATTTCCAAGTAGCGAAAGCAAGGAAAAAGGAATCTTGGAAATCATCCACTCCGATGTATGCAGTTCGATGTCATCCAGTTCATTGAATGGGTATGTATATTATGTTTCTTTCATTGATGATTTTTCTAGGAAGACTTGGATATATTTATTGAAGAGCAAAGATGAAGTATTCAGTTAGTTCAAGGAATTCAAAGCCTTGATCGAAAACCACACAGAGAATAAAATCAAGATTTTTCGGTCAGACAATGGCGGAGAATTCACCTCGGAAAACTTCAAGAAATTATGCATAGATTCAAGGATTAAGAGGGAGTTGACCACTCCATATAATCCACAATAGAATGGAGTTGCAGAAAGGAAGAATAGAACAATTATGGAAGCAACCAGGGCGATGCTTCATGACCAGGATCTTCCTATGCATCTATGGGAAGAATATGCAAGGACAGCCTTGTTTGTACATAATCGTACTTCACATAGAGTACTTGACAATAAGACACCAAAAAAATTCTTCTCCGACGAGAAACCAAAAGTCAGCCATCTCAGAATATTTGGTTGCCCAATGTACACACATATTCCAAAATAGACGAGGATGAAGTTAGATCCTTCAAGAAAGAAGGGTATATTCGTGGGATATATTGAAAAGCTCGAAGGCTTATATAATATATTTCCCAAGATTCAAGAAGATTGACATCAACAGGGATGTGACATTCGACAAAAACTCAGCATATCACAAATCCAAAAAGATACACGTTGAAGACATTGAAGAACTAGAAGCACCCAGGAACCGAGATACAACAATGAATGAAGTAAATCCAGAAGATTATGGAGAACGCGAGGTGGAAGACCCACAGGAACCTGTAGATCCACCACGTGAGAATAATTCTCACAAGAGGAAACCAACATGGGTACAAGAAGTAATTCGAGATGTAGAGAGATATGGTGCTCCAGAAGGAATACACAGAGAAAGCAAGAGACCAAGACCATTCTCCAGTTATGTATCCCTGCTGTGTGACATCATTGACAAAGAAACTTCCAACTATGAGGAATTAGCTGAGAAGAAAGAATGGAAGGATGCCATGTTCGAGGAGTACTAGTAGATCATGAAGAATAATGTCTGGGATGTGGTCATGAGACCAATAGGGAAGTTAGTTGTGACTTCCAAATGGATCTACAAGATCAAGCATGTTGCAGATGGCAGTATAGAGAAACACAAGACGAGGTTTTTGGCATGTGGCTTCTCCTAGAAGGAAGGGATCGATTATGAAGAGACATTTGCACCTGTAGCCAGATACACTTCCATCAGATCGGTACTTTCTCTAGCTGCAATGATGAAGTGGAAGGTACACCAAATGGATGTCAAGACAGTGTTCTTGAATGGTGTAGTAGAGGAGGAAGTGTATGTGGAGCAGCCACTAGGATTTGAGACACATGATAGGGAGAATCATGTGTGCAAATCGAAGAATGCCTTGTATGGATTGAAATAGGCACCCAAGATGTGGTACGATAGGATAGACAACTTCCTAACTAGCTTGGGCTTTACCAATAGTAAAGCGGATTCCAACCTTTAATACAAGGTTAAGGAAGGCAACCCAGTGATACCTCTACTTTATGTAGATGACCTGTTTGTGACAGGTGAGGATGGGTTGATTGCTGACATGAAGAGGAAGCTTGTTGCTGAGTTCGAGATGAAGGACTTGAGTATGATGCACTACTTTCTAGGCATGGAGGTGTGGCAGAGTGCGGATGGAATCTTCCTTGGACAAGGGAAGTATGCAGTAGAGATATTGAAGAGGTTCAGGATGATGGACTGCAAGGCCATGGCCACACCTATGGCATCGAACCTGAAGCTATTGAGTGATGCTTCTTCAGAGTCGATTGATTCCACGATGTATCGTCAGATGATTGGATCTTTGATGTACCTGACGAATACGAGACCAGATATTTGCTTTGTTGTGAACACATTGAGCCAGTTCCTGACGGATCCAAGACATGTTCACTTGATTGCTGCAAAGAATATTCTGAGGTACCTGAAGGGTATGATTGATTATGGGCCCAAGTATGATGCAAATCAGAAGATTAACTTGGAGGGTTATGTTGATTCGGATTGGGCAGGCAGTGCCATTGATAGGAAGATCACTTCGGGGTGTTGCTTCAGCGTGGGATCAAGTGTGTTTCTTTAGTAAGCATTAGTATGCATTTGTAAATATTTAATCCGACGGTCACGATATGTTCTAGACATAGAGTGATCCGACAGCTCAACTTCTCTTAGATCATACCTAACCTTGATCCATGGCTTAATACCCGATTGTTCCATGATCTCTATTTAAAGAGCATGGAGGGTCATTGTGTAGTTCATCGATTATGAGAAGCTCATTTGTAACTTTCTTTCTTTTGCATAATAAATTGCTCCGTAGAAGCTATTTGGCCGGGGTCGTGGAGTGTTTCCCTCTCGAGGGTTTTAAACCACGTCAAAACATCGGTGTGTTGATCTGTGATCTATTTTTTTGAAGTGGTTGCTCTAGGTGTTCGATCTTTTGGGAGTACCCTGTGTACCCGAACATGGTATCAGAGCTTTTATGAAGAGCCGCTTCTGGTTATGATCTAGATCTTGAACTGGTGTTGCCGAAACTTGAAATGGTTTCTAATTCTGGTATTTTTGTACATTTTTGGGCTATGGGAGGTGTTTCATTGCATCTGGAGCACCGTTTCCATTGGGAAATAGTTTTCGTTTGATCGAAAACGGTTCCCGATTGCTTCAGAAACGAGTATTTTATCAGATCTGAAGGTATAATGTTACAGTGACGTTTTTTTTATTTCTGTTTAAAAAAAAAAATCTCATATTTTATCAGTTTTTATTATTAGATTTTTTTAGTTTCGGATTGTTGCTTTCCCTGTCTGCGTATGCTCTTTACCATGCACCTTGTGCGATCTCGGCGAATCAGAAACAGAAAGGGAAAGGGTTTTTATCGGCTGCGTATGCTCTTTGCCGTGCACCTTGTGCGATCTCGGCAAATAAAAAACAGAGAGAAAACGTAGACTTTCCGGGCAAGCTAACGAAATCTAACCCCACAAGTGTGGAATTTTTTTCCTCTTCTTTTGGTTTATGGTGTGATTTGCAGGAAAAAAAAAAGGCAAGCACGGAAATCGAGCAAGAATAATAATAATAATAATAATAAACCCTTTCTCCTTCCCATATTTTACATACATTTTAATCTAGCTCACAGTTTCAAAGTTGCTTTATTCCTTAATAGGTCTTAAGTTGAAGTCTTAGGAAGTTACTTTTAAAATAAAAATGCATGCAATTTCTATTTTCAAGTTACTTTATTGTAAAAGTGCATCTCACTTAAATAATAAAAAATAAAAATAAAAAGTCAGTCACTTAAGTTCATTTTTATTGCTGCGCTATTTAAAGTAACATCATTGTAAAAGTGAAATCACTTATTTTACAAAAGTGATTCACTTAAAGCAACTTTCTTGTAAAGTGATTGTCAAAGGTTCATCTTGGGGAAGATGGGGGTCCTTTTTTTAGTTGGTCATTCTTTATCTGCCACTTCACTATTGGGACATCTTCAACATTTTCTTTGATCAAGCATAACTTCATCATACGGAGTCAGTTTTCAGTGCTGTTTTTTTTAAACCGCTTATTTTTTCGAGCTCTTCGCATCCAGACTATTGGTTTCTGCTTTTATAGCCATTAATTTACAAATATGGCCACCCCTTGTGATATTCTACTTATCAGTTCCAACTCTTTCTCATGGAAATCTTGTATGGAGGATGTTCTACGAAGTACAAGACTTTTCAGAATTACCTCAGGGAAAGAAACAGAACCCACTGATGATGATAAGAAAATCAAATGGGCAAATAGATGTGACGAAGCTTGTGGATTGATTGGGATGTCAATCTCTACTGATTTGCGATTCCACATATCTGGAATTGATGAGCCTAATGCTGCTTGGGACAAGTTGGAATCTGTGTTTGGTAAACACAATGAAATTCGAGGTCACCAACTTGAAAATGAGTTGATTTCTTTAAATCCAAGTGATTTTTCATGCATACAAGATTATTTATCTAAGTACAAAACTCTTAAACTCTTGTGTGAAGAATGCAATATTAAGAGGGAAGACAAACAATGCATTTATCATATTCTTTCCAAACTTGGACCTGCATATTCTGTTTTTGTATCTACATTTTACTCCATGAAAGAATCCTTGAATGCAGCTAACTATCAAGAGTCTAGTCTTGAATCCTTTTGTGATTCCTTGATTAGAGAGCAAGATAAGCTCATCCATCTTGAAATAATTAACAATGCAGATACATCTGGGAAAGCCTTATTGTCCCAACATAAAGAAAAGTCCAAGCCTCCCAAGAAACAAATTTTTTGCAATAATAAGTCAAACAAGGGTCCCAAACCCTCTCAGTCAACTCCTTTAAAAAATGACAAAGGATCCAAGCCAAAAGACAAGAAGACTGAGCTCATTGCAACTATTGTGGGAAATATAATCATGATGAATCTAAGTGTTTCAAGAAGATGGCAGCCTAGGAAGCAGCAATGAATAAGCACCACATTAGCCTAGATTCGCCTTCAGAATCTACCTCTCATGGACATGCACTTTGTGCTTCTGGTTATTCTTATAATGCATCTTCTTCTTCTACTTCAAATGAATGGCTCATTGATTCTGGAGCATCTTATCATATGGCTAAGGATCAAGCAATCTGTTCTACTATGCATGAATGTAACACCAAACAAATATTTGTTGGTGATGATAGATCTCTAAGTGTTGTAGGAGCTGGAACAGTTCTAGTAGATAATGGTCATTTCAGTGATGTACTATGTGTTCCAAGAATTTCCTGCAATTTGTTATCAGTCTATCAAATCACTCATTCTGGTGAAGGTAAAACTGTGACGTTTACACCTCACCAAGTTGCAATCAAGAATTTTAAAAAATCCTCAACAGGTCCTAGTTACCAGAATTATTGATGATATTACCAGGTTGTACAAATTTAACAACTTTGGGTTACCACCTTTTCTTTCAGTTTTTGTTGCTCATAGTGATAACTTGAGCAAACTTTGGTATGAGCAATTTGGTCACTTAAATTATCGCTCATTGCAACAACTATGTAAAGACAATATGGTGATAGGTCTTCCAATGGTATCTTGCAGGGATGGTGTCTGTTCCGGTTGTGTACTCGGAAAACATTATCGAGACAATTTTGACAAACATGCCTCTTGGCACGCCTCGGTTTCCTTGGAGCTTGTGCATAGTGACCTGTGTGGTCCTCTTCCATCTGCTTCCTTTTCTAGTTTCAAATATTTCTTAACTTTCATTGATGATTACACCAGACGCACTTGGGTTTATTTCCTAAAACTTAAGAGCGAAGTATTTAAAATGTTCTTGCCTACAAGGCCCTTGTTGAAAAACAATCTGGTCATCAAATTATTAAGTTAAGATCTGACAATGGAGGAGAATATGTTAACAAAAAGTTCACTACTTTCTGCACTGAACAAGGAATCCAACAACAACAAATTGTTCCATATAAACTACAACAAAATGGTGTAGCTGAACGGAAGAACCGTATTTTAAAAGAAATGGCTAATTGTATGATCCAATCTAAGGGACCAAGTCTTCAATTTTGGGCTGAAGCCATAAATTGTGCAAATTACATTGTTAATTGCACCCCCACTAAAGTTTTACAAGGTATCACACTGGAAGAAGCATGGAGTAAAATTAAACTAGATGTAAGTCACTTCTGTGTGTTTGGTAGTGAAGCATGGGCTCACATTCCGGATGAAAAATGGAAAGCATTGCAGCCTAAAAGTGAAAAGTGCATATTTATTGGATATTCTGAAGATGTAAAAGGTTATAGACTTCTTCAACCACATTCTCATGATATAATCATTAGAAGAGATGTTAAATTTGATGAAAATATCTTGGCCTGCGAGCCTAACGCGACGATTGTGCCATCTTTGGCCTGCGAGCCTAACACGACGATTGTGCCATCTTTGGCCTGCGAGCCTGATTCAACGATTGTGCCTTCTTCTTCTTCCAACTTCCTTAACAGGTTTCCAAATCCAGTTTTTGATGATGACAGTGAGGATGAAAATCCACCTCCGCCTGCTCATGTTCCTCCAGTTGCACCAGCACAAGTGCTTCCTCGATGGGTGCATTCAACATGTGAAGCAGTTGGTGATGTTGCCAATGATCCTAGAGATCAACGTCGAACACGTTCTCAGTTTCAGCGAGGCTCTTCTCTTTTGGCTCAGGTTTCCGAGAATCATGATCCATAAACTTTTGCAGAAGCTTCAGGAAATCCAGATTGGGATGCAGCTATGGATGAAGAATATCGTTCCTTAATGGCGAACGATACTTGGGATCTTGTACCTCTTCCAAAAGGAAGAAAACTTGTCAGATGTAAATGGGTCTATAGAACTAAGTATGCATCAGATGGAAGTGTTGAAATACTTAAGGCAAGGTTAGTTTCCAAAGGTTTTTCACAAGTTGACGGGATTGACTACAATGAAACCTTTGCTCCTGTTGCAAAAATGAACTCCATCCGCCTTGTTCTTTCCCTTGCAGCCTTACATAACTGGGAAGTCCATCAAATGGATGTCAAGTCTGCATTCTTACATGGTGATTTACAGGAGGAAATTTACATGGAACAACCTCCTGGATATGTTCAGAATAACTTTAGCCTTGTCTGTCGCCTTAAGAAATCCTTATATGGCCTTAAGCAAGCTCCTAGAGCTAGGTATGCCAAAATTGATAGCTTTCTCCTTGACACTGGTTTTTCTAGATGCCATTCTGACCCCAATGTCTATACCAAGAAAGTAGGAAACCATCTCATCATACTTGTTCTCTACGTTGATGACCTTATTCTTACTGGTAGTGACCCTAAGCTTATAACCCATGTGAAATCCAGTCTTAAGCAAAATTTTGAAATGTCAGACTTAGGACATTTGCATTATTTTCTTGGTCTCCAAGTCCTGCAAACCAAAGAAGGAATCTTTCTTTCTCAGTCTAAGTATGCTTGTGACCTTCTTCGTTGCTTTCACATGGAAGATTGTACACCTTCCCCTTCTCTCTTCCACTCTGGAGTCAAACTTTCTGCCACTTGTACTTCACCTGAAGTAGATGCCACCTTGTATCGTCAGCTTGTTGGTAGTCTCCTATACTTGACTCATTCCCGTCCTGACCTTTCCTTTGTCATTGGTCGTGTTGCCCGTTATATGCAAACACTTCATGAAAGTCACTGGAAAGCAGCTAAAAGAATACTTTGATATATCCGAGGTATAATTCAGTTTGGGATTCATTACAGTACAGGGGGGAACCTTTGTTGGTTGGTTTCACTGATTGAGATTGGGCCGACGATCCTGATCATCGAAAGTCTACTGCAAGTTATGTTTTCAGTTTGGGATCTGGACCTATCACTTGGGCTTGTAAGAAACAACAAGCTCTTGCTCTTTCTTCAGCAGAGGCAGAATATCGAGCCGCAGTTAATGCCAGTCAGGAAGCTTTATGGCTTTGACAGATCCTTTCAGAGTTTGGATTTGAGCAGCAGCAGCCTACTCCACTTTGGTGTGACAATCAAAGTGCCATCAAGCTTGCCAAATATCCAGTCCTACATCAACGCAGCAAACACATTGAGCTACATATGCACTTAATCAGAAATCTTGTTCATGATCGTGTTCTTGAAGTGCTCTTTTGTCCTACAGATGATCAAGTTGAAGACATCTTCACCAAGTCTCTTATAGAAGCGAAGTTTTATAAACTTCGATCTATGTTAGGAGTTCAGGAATTTGTCATTAAGGGGGATAGGCTCTAATGCCTCCTTCCTTCTCCAAATAGTGTACTTTTGTAAATCCTTCAATCCTATCCCAAGTTGTTCTTAAGGGGGGATGTTAGGATATTTAGACACTTAGGAGTTAGTTAAGATCAACTTGTGTAATATATCCATTAGGAAAAGTGTGTTTCTTTAGTATGCATTTGTAAATATTTAATCCGACGGTCACGATATGTTCTAGACATAGAATGATCCGATCGCTCAACTTCTCTTAGATCATACCTAACCTTGATCCGTGGCTTAACACCCGATTGGTCCATGATCTCTATTTAAAGAGCATGGAGGGTCATTATCTAGTTGATCGATTATGAGAAGCTCATTTGTAACTTTCTTTCTTTTGCATAATAAATTGCTCCGTAGAAGCTATTTGGTCGGGGTCGTGGAGTGTTTCCCTCTCGAGGGTTTAAACCATGTAAAAACATCGGTGTGTTGATCTATTTGTGTGAAGTGGTTTCTCTAGGTGTTCGGTCTTTGGGGAGTACCCTGTGTACTCGAACAATCTCTTGGTTTAGCAGGAAGCAGTTCTGCGTGGCACTCAGTACAGCCGAAGCAGAGTATGTCGCAACTTGTTTGACTAGTTGTGAGGCAGTATGGATGAGGAAGCTACTGTATGATTTGTTTGATCTCCAGTTGGATGCGACTTGTATATATTGCGACAACCAGAGTTGTGTGAAGTTGTCTGAGAACCCAGTGTTCCATGACAAGTCGAAGCACATTGAGATCAAGTACCACTATATCAGGGATATGGTGCAGAGAGGAGCAGTGAAGCTCCAGTATGTTGCGACAGACGAGCAAATAGCCGATGTATTGACCAAGCCATTGGCCATAGTGAAGTTTGAATACTTCTAATCAGAGAAGCTTGGTGTACCTTCAGATCGAGGTTCCTTCCAAGGGGAAGTGATGAGTCTGAAAGACGCAAATGCACATGGGCTTTTCCGACATGGTGGTAGGTTGGTCCTCCCATGGTCATTGATGTAATTGCTGAGATTTTCCGACATGGTGGTAAGTTGGTCCTCCCATGGTCGTTGATGTTATTGCTGAGATTTTCTGACATGGTGGTAGGTTGGTCCTCCCATGGTCTTTGATGTAATTGTTGAGCCTTTCCCGGATGATGGTAGGTTGGTCCTCCCATGCCGATTGATGTAAGTGTTGTGTTATGTGCATCTGGGCTGTGCTCCGTTGACAATGAGATGATCCGAATATGATGAGGTGACAGTAGGGTACACAGGTTTTGTAGAGGCATATAATCGGTCCTAGGATGCTCCTTCAGGTTTTGCAGTGGCATATAATAAGTCCTGGGAGATCTTGTAGGTTTTGCAGAGGCATATAATAAGTGCTGAGATGTACCTACTTGATGGCTTGCTCGCAGAGATGATGAAGACCTACATGGATGCTAGGCCTACATGCAGCATGAAAAAGAGTTGGCTCTGTAGAACTTCCTATGACGAGTAGATTGGAGATTGATGATCGAGATAGCAGCGACAGTGATGATGATCCAACTTTGATGATGATCCAGTGATGAAGACTTGTGCTAATGAACTTTGTCAAGAGAATACCTTCCTAGTTAAGAGGGAGTGTTAATGTATTTGTAACTTCAGAATGTATTCACTTGTATATTTTATATTATATTCATATGTCATTGTACTTCCGAAGGAGAGGTTTTATTCGTTTGATCGAGAAAGTCATTATTATATTTGATAGGGTTATTAGACTCCCCTAGAGGGGTCGGCCTTGAGTTAAGTTGTAAGGGGTTATTAGACTCTCCTAGGAGAAGTCGGCCCAGTGAGGGTAAAAATTCAAGTGGAAGTAAAGTATAAATAGAGAGGGTGCTCCTCTCTATTTACTCATTCACTCACTCATTCATTTTGCATAAGTGAGAGAGAGAGAGAGAAGTTCGCACAAGTGGAGGAGGAGGAAGCTACTGAAGACCATCTCTTTGTTCTGGGGTTTTGTATTATTGCTCATTCTATCTCTGAGGAAGTTGCAGGGTTTTCTCCTTTATGGTTTCCCCGGTGAAATGTTTTGTGTCTCTTGTCTCTTGTGTTTGATTTGTTGTGCATGTTATTCTCTTAGATAAGATCCTAGATCATATTGAATTAAATGATGAAAATCTAACATTAGTTTGTCTCAACGTCTACCCAAGGTACACAGGAAGCCCCTTGCAGACACCTAGATTGTACCTAAGACAAGATACTAAGGCCACCAAATCGTAGCCAGTGTCTGGGGGAACAGTCATGATCATATGTATGGGTAGGGTAGCTAAGCCCCAAATCTCAAAAGTATAACCAACACTGCAGGGGGGCCAAGTTGGTACTAGTGAAATCCCGGTACAGACAAAATCTCACAAATGCTTAGTTAAGTATTAGAGGGGTAATATCTTCAACCCAACCTCACACAACCTTGTGCTTAACTCTGGTCTTAGTGATATTCCAGGACACACCCTTATGATTATTGGATTTTCCTATCCTTATGAAAGACAACTATGTTTCACAATTTAAAGTAGCCTTAGATTGTTTACTTCCAACCTAGTCCAAGGCTCTGTCCCTAAGCTGATTGGTGAACCCTATAAAATAAACGTCTAATAATTTTTAAATTTATGGCTTAATTTTATGGGATGTTATTTTTTCAAAGGGAAGTGGAAGTAAAACTAATGATGTGTTGTGACTCTTACAAGAAATGAACACTATTAAGATAAACAATGCGTATAAAGCAAAGAAAGATCTTTTACTATTTTTTAGTGATAAGCAACACTTCTTGGAATTATTTTTTTCCAAAATATTTCCTTTTTTTGCTTTTCATTTTAAAACTCTTAAGCAAATAATAAACACCACAACTTTTTATTTTTCTTTCAAAATTGACAAATAACTAATTTCAAACACTCAAAACAACAAAACTAATTTTTCTCTTTTTCTTTTTCCGAAAATTGAAAAATAACAAGTTCAAATTCTCAAAGCAAAGAATTTTTTTCAAAAGAATAAATCTTTTTGTATTTTCCGTTTTAATACTTGCAAGAAAAAGAAGGAAGTACATGAATTATATAAGAATTTGCTTTGTTTAATGCACATAAGCAATTAAAGAAATAAACAAGCACAAACAAACTCATTTTCCGAATTGTCTTGCAACAAAACAACCAAAGGAAAAACTTACAAAGAAAATTAAAAAAAATTATTGTTTTTTCTTTGACGATATAAACAGAAAAAAGAGGAAGATAAACAATATAAATATTTATAAGATTTAGACTATTCAAAACATGTACAAACAGTCCAAAAAATAAGATTTTAGCAATACCTAAATCTAGAAAAAGTTTTCTTTTTCTTTTTGTTTTTGTTTTAAAACATGTTGCTTTATGAAATAATAGACAAGTCATAGAAATTCATAGCCAACTTAAATTCAAAGAGACCCACATTTCCCAGCTTTAACATGCAAAAAACTGGAAAAAAAAGTGGAAATTTCAGGTCATACGCGCTTTGGCTCAAACCGGGCCATGTTTACCTGCCTTTATTGTGGTTAGGGCGCGTATGAGGAGAAACATGGTAATTTTTGCAAAATATTGTGAGCTACAGGGCTGATACGCGCCTGTGTGAACTACAACCCACATATAAATGTGGGAAAAAGGAAAAATTAAAAATTTGATCCCCCAGAACCAAAAATTTCTTCCCACAAGGGTCCCAAGATGGGAATCTACTAGTCTACGACAAGAAAATCCAAAAATAAAAATAAAAAAAGCAAGAAAATAACCAACAACAAAAAACCCTAAACTACCCAAAAAATGGAAAAACTCCTTAGTGGAGTCACCAGTTTTGTTTTGATATTGTTTACTACCCTTGTGATCTTTGGGTGGGATCACCACAGAGCGATGCCCATAAAAAATTCAAACAATCCTTCCTAAAGACGCAATCCAAACAAATTTACAGCTTTTAAACGATTGAAAATTAGAAGGCAGAATTCCTACGTGGAGTCCAATGGTTGATGAAGATCCTTCATTTCAATCTTCAATCCACAAATGTTCTTGATAACGTATAATCACAAATGATGAATAAGAACGTGGAAATCAAACTTCAAATATAATTGTTAAACTACAAATTGAAAGCTTAAAACCATTAATATAAGTTTTTACACATTACAAGATAGGAAAGCGAATTCTTTATATTAAATAATAGTAAGATACAAGATAGATTTCACCTATTCACGACTACAACAATGTTCTGAAACTGGATGTTGAGTTCCCCCACTCGGGAGACACATGTACACACCTCCTCTATGCTCCAAAGCATGTACACAAGAAATAGTATGATGCTTTATTGGCAAGAAAGGGATGGAGACTGCTGAAAATGCAAATTTCTAGATATGGGGGATTTATTGCAGACCTAGGAATATGGATTATGGATTCAATATGAACAAGATTAGCATAAGGATGTTATATTTCTCTCTCCTCCTTCTCATTATTTCCTTTGCATCTGTTATACTTTTGGGGAGGCAATTAGGGAAGTTTAATTAGTTGTATACAAGAAAGAGACGATTAAAGAACCGTGAAACTGTTTTCTCATTTCCTGAGAATTTATTTATTTTTTACCTTCATAATAGGTCATACGTGGGAGATACACTAGCAAGGCACGCATACATGGGATAGCAATGCATAGGGAACATATGACTAGGAAATTAGGAATTTTGAAGGATTTAACTGAGAAGGGATAGGGGAATTGAACCATAGAGGGTCAAGGAAGTTTGAAAAGATAAAATATCAGATAAAATGTTTTCACGTGTTAAGGAGCCTAAACAAACAAATTGGCTACCTAACAAATCAAATGGTTAATCTTCCAGCATGGGTCTTATCAAGAAATAATGGCAATCTCATTCTCCATTACATCTCATGATGAGAGACAAACATAAGCACGATTCAGTGATTTACGGACGACAGATTTGTGAATTCTCAAATCATGCGACATCACACTAGAATAAAGAAGGTAGATGGGTTTTAAACTTATCACCACTGTGGTTTGAAAGAAATGTTGGTGACATCAAGGCGAGTCTATACGATTCTAGAGGGAAATTGTTTCCAAAGCAGGTGGATATGACAAACATTCACGATGATCATTCCTTCTCCATTATGGTAACATCTTGGAATACATAGCCACTCATGCAAAGTGGTGGGAGACAAATATTAAACCCTCGATGCAACTCGGTGTTAGTGGTGGGACACAAATAGTGCTTAGATTTCACCATATTGGAAACGCATTCTATTGTGGTAATATTATGTTACATGTGGATTTATTCTATAGAAAAGGGCATACATTTTCATAACCCCCATGCTTATCCATGCTTATTCATACGTTGTTTGTATAATTAGATTTCAATTTCGAGCAGTAGTGATCCAGTTTATCAATTGGCATGAATTTTAAGGTAATGTAAGTATGTGAAAAGGAATGAGAACATCATCCATGACTCATATGAACCTTCATGAGTGCATTTACTATTCATAGTGTGCATTTTTCTCCAAAAAAAAGTGCATATCTACGTAGTTTAGGTTTAAAAATCTTCTAGGCATGGATATTTTGTATTGTAATATCAGTAGAGGATTTGAAGATTTATCTATAATTTTTAAGTGATTATTAATTTTATCAAATAAATCAACCAAGTCTTCAAAAACCACTTTGTTGCCATATAATTTTATTGAAGAATTGGTTTAGGATTATGGTTTTCACAAAATGCAATTGAATCCTTACAAAGAATCAGAGAAATTCAATTTCTTCACTATAGAATATAATAGTACCACATGTTTCCCAATTAACTATAAATACAATATGTCCATTAAGAGAAAAAAAACAAGAAAGCTACTAATGGGCTAAACTTCATTAATATCAATAAAAAACATACATTAATAGAGAAAAAAACACGAGCACTATCAATGGGCTAAGTGCACTATAAAAAAAGTAGGACCATAGGATTGAAATCCACCTAAGACAGTAAATTGACCATGTCATTATAGACAACATAAGGAAAGGGACAATAAAAACCCATGGATAGTTGTCCATTGATGACATCTTCGAAAATAATATGCCCTAAGTGTATAAGCAGTGGAATTCATTTTCTATTGGTCACAAATGTACATTATGAGCAAAAGAACGAGAACTATAAATGTGCTAGAATTCAATAACTCCATAAAAAATTATACATTTTCCATTAATTGCCAAAATAATAATATATAATACACCATTAAATGTATTCACATAAATACATATATACAATGTTTTATACAACTTTTCTTGAGAAGAAGAAAATTGTGTACAGTCTCTCTTGACTTTAGTTAGATGCCTCAAATTCTTCAAGAGATGTAGGAGGGACATGTTGCAATTGTTTTTCAAGGTCTTTACTTTATACATAATTTTGTAAATTGGAATGCAAGTTACTTTTTTATTCTCTCTACTTCTTTAACATTTCCACATTGCTTTTATACTTCATAAATTATTCTTTTTCCTTATCTTCCAATTCGGGTGTCTTATTATTCAACTCACATTTAACTTGAGCCAATATAATGGTCAGTTTGTGTACTTCCTTCTCTAGACCTTGTTCCCTCAAATCTTTCTCATTTGGAGGGCAAGCAATTGTCCCCATTTCAATATCGAGCATCTGTAATTTTTGCTTTAAATTGGCAATTATGGATTTCAGATTTTGAATATCAATAGCACATCCCAAATGCTATGAGTTTTGGTCCTCTAAGAGTTTTTAGTTGAGCTCTATAATATTTGCTTCTTTATCAACTATGTTCTCTTTCAATGCTTCATATCTTGGTGATGAACCAAAAATATCACCTCCAGCATTCATTCGTATGATGATGCCCAACAAACACTTCACTTGAATTTATAAGGACTTCTCTCACCCAATTAAGGACATATTGTGTGAAGAAATTTCCTTTGCTTTCCCCTTACCCTTAGCTCTTTTCATACCCTTACTTTTACCCCTACCACCTTGTTTACTAGCACTTATTTTCCTTTTTTATTTTCTTTAACCTTCAATGCTAAAGAGATCATTTCTATTTTGTTACCTCTCAACTTATTAGCTTGTTTGTCAATGGTTTTTCTCAATTTGGAAATTTTTTAACTAAATTCTACAATATGTTGTTCATGCTTTTCACGCTCCTCTTTCAACTTAAATTGATAATATGATTGCTGAGCAACAAATATTTTCTGAAACTTTACCTTTGAATCTACTATTAATTTATCTTTTTTCATTCAATTTCTTCACAAATTAAGCATCAAGACCAACTACTGTCTTTAATGGTGGTATATTCAAAACAACTGGTATATTTTCCAACTCTTTTTCAGGTCTTTTAATATTGTTTCTATCTTTTTCCAATTACTCATGAAAGCTTGCATTTAGTGATTCAATTCCCTTTCCAAAGTCATCCTGAATTTGGTCTAATTTACTAGATAATGCAATAATAGCATATTTTCCTTGTATAATTTTCATTGGTGTTGCTTTATGATCCGCAATTGTTTTTTGCAACCCTGTAATTTGCCTAAGGCATTGAATAATAATGTTACCCTTTTCTTAGCACATTTCCTTCAGCCTTTCTATAAAGGAAGCCTCCATTACAACTTGTTCTTCGAAATGAACCATTTTATCATATTTCCCAAACACAAATATATGATCAAAAGTATATAATAGATTGTCTAAATGTAATCTTGAAGACCTTAAAACAAATTTAATAGAGGCATTGTACTCAATTGCCAATTGTTTAGGATGAATTTTATAAAAGTACTTTCAGCAAGAATGGAAAAAGCATCGTTACTTTGATCCATGTCATTATCCCTCACTTACTGTCTCTAAGCTCCATCTTTATGTCAATGTAATTCTTTTAAATAATTTGTGGCAGCAACAACTACACAAACAGTGACAAAATCACTACAGAAATTATCATTGGATTTTCTCAAACCATACTCATTGTGCTCATGACACTATGTAGGCACTTTCTCATTGTTTTCCTTCCTTTTAAATCTCCTATATTAAGTTTTAGAAACAAATGGTTTTGATAAAGATGACATTTGACACAAATTTATATCAATAATCTTCGTTTGACTTATATCAATAATTTTATGTAGTGTCAGTAAATTGAACTTAACCCTCTTTAATTGACTCCATTGCAAGGCAAAATGCATTTTCTTGTCCAATCTATGAACAAATTCATATAGTCACCATAAATATCATGCTTGTGACGTTACATAAATGTCCTAAGGACAATATGAATCAATTTTTTGTATAGTGTTAGGGGGACATATTACATTTTTAAAATGTTCCTAGGAACATATATGTTCCCCCCACAAATTTTATTGTCCATCTCGTTCTTTTTCCAGTTTGGAGGTTTCTTGTAGTTAAACATATTCCCCCTCTGCATAGAATTTTTGTTGCTTTGGAAACCAAATCAGGGTCCAGATATACCCGCTTCCCAAATCTATCAACCCAATGGCCCCAACATTCATAATTAAAAATGGCACCATCTTTCTCCTCGTTATAAAAATGAACTTTCCAAACAAAAAATCATACACTTTTTTTTTTCAAGATATTTTGCATACATATTCGCCAATTGTTTTCATCTCTCCATGCATCAGCACACTTCCATATTTTTTTCACTATGATCCCATCATCTCAAGATACCCCTGTTTCAACTTCGGTTGCGGTAGATGACACCCCTATTTCATCTATGACCTTGGTAGAGGACACCCCTATTTCAATTACAACCATGGTTGCCTTGGTTCCAAACTGAAATCGTGGACACCAAGCCTATTCACTACATTTTTTATGTCTATAGCTAGTCAATAGTTCATTTAAATTATGCATGCTTAGGAATGAATACTCCAATGTTTTTTTACATGTATTTCAGGTATATTGGAAAATGAAGTGAATAATATTCTCATTACCCATATCTCATATAAAATTAGATTTTTTATAAAGTATTCAAACATTTATAAAGAAAAATATTTGTATAAAGTGAACACATTTTTTTTATTCAGGAATTTAACTTTGATACAAACATAGACACTCAATCTCAAACAAAACAATGAAAACATTGATGAACTTGTGAAGTGAGGGTGTCCTTATGAACTAACCAGCGTTAACATGATCATTCATGTATAATTTGGCACCTGAGCATGCATGGAAAGTTTTCTTCATTTTTTTACCCTCTACAAGTGCATAATTTAGATGGTGTGTGCATTTATAGAACTATGAAGACTAAAATGTGAAAATTTTCATTTTGTACTAGATGAAATTATAATTATTGCTACAATGTTATAAAAAATCCTATTGCTACACCAAAACACAATCATGGGCATTACAACCGATGTAGTGTAATTATCCAACAATGTGTACAAAACAATGTAGTCAATTTTTCAAATGAATCTCTAGATGCTATGAAGAGTACAAATCAAGCTAGATTGTCACAAGAATATTCAGTCCAGCCCTATAAAAATGTAATCTTGAGGTAAACCAAATGTGAGATGATAACGTAATTAAGAATTCTTAACAATACCAACATGGCATATTGATGCAAGGGAAAACAAGGATAACCAAGATATCTTGCATTCATTTGAATTCAATTATAGGTGAGGGAGACATAGAAGTATTTCCAAGACATATTTCAAGACTTCGGCATGCCTACTTTTCCCTAGGCCAGCATTTTATAAGATCTTGAAATGTAATTTCCTAAATTTTGTAAATAAGGACAATTTGTTTTTCAATCACAACAAAATGAAGGAGTGGAATCATGGTATAAGTGTTGGTCCTCCATTTTGACAGTATTTTGACTGTTAATTAAGCCATTTTTTCACTTCATGTTTCTCTTTTTTACCATTTTACCTTCCTTTTTTCCAAATTCCATATGACTTATGTAAGATATAGCATTCAAGGGAATTCAAGGTAATAAGGTTGATTTTGTTAATGATTTTTTAATAATTGGTAGCCTAAAAGTTATTTTGAAGACATTAACAACTGAAGTCCATGATCTTGTAACAATCGATGGTTTTTATAGTAACACAAAGTGTAATTATAATATGACACTTGGTGGACATTCTAGACATCCTAGGGATGCTTGAGCACCTTCCAAATGTCGGAGAGACCAATCAATGGGGTTAGGATAAGGCATTCAAACCACAAGTCAAAACCAAAAATTTCAATATGTTGAAAGTAACCAACGGTGTCAAGAATGGAAAGCATTCCATATTTTAAGGAAATGTGAGACATGCACTTTTTTGTCATGAAATATTTAGAGTAGATAAATATAGATAGGATGAGATCAAAGTAAGATTCCTGATGACATCAATGAAGTGTATGAGACATCATAGAGATATCAAATCTCACATGGTTGTTCGTATCTATGTTTTTCCATAAACTTTGATAAGAACATGATAAATATTACAATTCGCAAGGATATGGGATGTGATGTCATCTCAAAAACAATCCTCCTTTTCTTGAGAACCCTGTATTATTATAGATATCATTCAAGACATATATACATGATATGTTGGGAGGTCAGAGAACAAAGGCTATGCTTGTATTTTGATTCATAACCTTCAAACAGGAAAACGGTTTTGAGCCAATGGAATAGGTTGGTAGCCACCGATAGTGATCAATCCTCCCCCCTTAGGAAGCAATGGTCTCCATTGCATTGAGTACCCCAATCAAATGGGTAAACTTATTCTAAATTTGAATCCTGTTGAGCCACTTGCCTCAGTGGAGTAGCTACCCTGCTTTGACAAACCGATAGAGTTGGATCTTCTGTTGGCGGGTTCCCTTAACCTGTGTGTCAATGATCCGATCAATGGTTTCTTGTTCCATGCAATGGGGTTTAAGATCTATATATGTCAACTCCTCTACCACCTCTGATGAGTCCAACAATGGTGGAAAATATGGGCGAAGGAGATCCACTTTAAATACTGGGTATAGGCCAAGAAATGCAGGAATGCTTAATTGGAAGGAATTCTCACCGACTGCCTTAGTGATGGTGTATGGCCCATATCAAAGTGTATCAAGCTTGCAATGGGATCCTATGAGACTCTCTTTTTGCAAATGCAACCAAACCTTATCACCCACCTAGAAATTGTGTGGAACCCGATGTTGGTCATGTTGTTGCTTGTACATGGTATTGCCTTTTTTCCAAAATGTCATGGACGTATTGGAGGATGTACTAGATTCGTTCAACAAATATGGTGGTCTTATCAGCCTCATTCTAAGCATGGGTAGATTCCTCCTACGTGGATGCAATGGGTAGAGCTACATTAATTGGGGCCAATGGTTGGAACCACAGGAACACCTAAAAAGGGTTGTGGCTAGTTGAGTTATGAAGGGCTCTGTTATAGCTATGATGAACATATGGAAGACTCTCATCCCATGTGCGGGGATGTTTAGAATTGTACATTCTCAGGATATGAAAAATCATTTAGATAACAACATTTGTCTGTCCATCAATCGGGGGGTGGAAGGAAGTCGATTTGGTGATCTTTGTATCCATCAATGACCATAGGATGGGCTATAAGGTGTTTAGGAACCTGTTGTCCTTATCTGAAATGATAGTATATGGAAACCCTATATGAACCCAAACATGCTTGAAGAAGAGCTTAGCAGTGGCTTCGGCGGAGAGGCTCTTCTTACAAGCTGTCAGAATGGTCATCTTGTTGGAATCTATTTAATACTGAGAGGGGGGGTGAATCAGTGTTTGCACAGTTATGAACAGTTTTAACTTCTTTAACAGATTAATCTGAACTTAACTTGATCTTCAATTATGCATCCACCATAAATAAATCATTCATTCACATATGCACCAAAACGCAGAACAAAGAACACACAAAATTTTTACGTGGAAACCCAAACAGGAGAAAACCACGAAATGCTCTTTTATGATGAAAATTTTACTTTTAAGGAAGCACCGACTTCTTGTTTTTACTAGCACCAACTGGAAGGAGGCACCTACCCCCTATTTTTTCAGGAACCAACCTGAAGGAAGCTACAACTCCTTGTGTTATCTAGCACCAATTGGAAGGAGGCTACAACCCCCAGTTCCTTGCCCCATCCTGCCGCCTAGATATATAAGAATAAGATGTTACTCTGTTGAAATTTTGATACGTGCGCACTTCTGATCTTCTGATGTTCATTATGCTATGTGCACCTTCTGTATGCAGTAGAATTGTTGGCACTGTGCTACATACAATATTTCACTTTAACATTTCACTAAACTTCAACACTTCACATCAACTGACGTCACACTTCATATATTGTTTGTTGTTTCAACTGATGCAGAATGCGCCAATAGTCAATATTCAATTATGTAACTACACATATGCACTTTCAACTGATATTGTGCATCAATTGATAACTTGTTGTTCTAACTTTGCGCACTGGTATCAAATGGAACTGTGCACTTTTTGAGATATGTTCGTTATGTTTAAGTGCCATAGCCTTTCAAACAATTTGTGATCTTTTGTGCATCATATGATTCATCCTTTCGGTTTAATGCACTTGTCTCAGATCATATTCATCATGACGCGCATACTTTATTATGCTGCAACTCTGTCTTTGCACATCTGATGGACTTCTTTACTTCACACACTTCAGCTTAGTCTTTGTGCGTTAGTGAAACTTCTTTGCATCGTGCATTGTAAGATATACTTCAGTTATGTCTCTGCACGGATCTATCTTAGAACATATGTGACTTTCTGCGTGTTATCTGTGATACTGTCATTTGATCCTCACACATTTGTGCATCCTCTGCATTCTTCTTTTTTGTCTTCGCACAATCGTCAAATATCTACAACATAATTCTGCACACCATTAGTTATTCCATTCCTCTGCTTGTGCGCACTCGTCTCTCTACTAGATCATGATGTTTTGTTTCCACGAGCCCTTGATGCCCCAGATATAAATCTATATCTTCCACTTACAAGCTCTTCATACATGCCATCAAGCTTACTTCAAATCTCCAACTTGCTTTCTTATTTATACATGTCCTGCATGGATTGTATGTCCAAAAGTTGGTTGTGTCTTTCCTTCTTCTTTGCTTCACGGTTTATGCTTCTTCCACATGTCATGCTCTGTGTTGCTGATGTGTCATCTCTTGTGGGTCTTGCACATACATGGTCCTTGACTTAGTGGGACTTTAATCCTTTTGGTGTGGTCTCTTGCACCTTTGATGTAACATTGTTTGTGGAATTTGCCCATATGATAACTTCAACCACCACACCCTTCTTGGTACTTGTGCGTGCTTCAACAACTAAGATTCCTTTGATTGGTGAGACTTGCACGCTTTCAGGACTTGCATCACCATTCAACCTTTTCATGGTCCATGTTGCTTGTGCACTCCCAATCCTTTTCCAATCAACGATTGTGCTTGCTTGCGCATTCACGAACCTTGTCCAATCAATTCTTTTGTTTGCTTTCCCACTTGAACCTTGGCCAATGAACTCTTTGACTGCTTGCGCATTATTCAAGCTTATGTCCAATCAACACTTTAGCTTGTAATTTGAAGGACTAATTTAAACTGAATATACATGGTGTGCTTCTGAACATACTTCTTCATATTGGATGAACTTTAGGATATACTTCTTCATACTAGCATCCATACCTTTATTCATCTTGCTTGCGCATATACTTCTTCAAAGTGGCTTTTCTATATACTTCTTCAAACTGGCACATGAATACTGAATCCTCTTTTACATTAGTTGAAAACAATGACATAAAATTAATTAGTTGATAACTTTCCTTGTGTTTGCATGACTCATAGGGGCTTGTGATTAGTGTGGATGATCGTCTCTTTACCTAGGATGTAATGCTTCCATTGGTGACAGGATTGGATAATAGAATACGTTTCCTTGTCATAGGTGGGGTACTTGCATACTACATCTGAAAGCATCTCAATATGATACACCATTGGATGTCCTTGCTGAATGAGGATCGCACTAACAACATCTGACTCAATTTCAAAGGGATATTGCAAATTGGGTAAGGTAAGGACGGGATTTGAACATAAGCGTTACATCAGTTCCTCAAATTATTGTTTTTGTGTCTGGATCAAACAAACTTCGCCTTAGACCCACCTTTTGTCACATGGATAAGGGCCCAGGCAATATTAGAGAATCCCAACACAAACTTGTGATAGACTTTGGCAAGGCCTGGGAAGCTGCGAAGCGCTGTGAGAGTTGTCATGGTCGGCTAGTCGCGAATGTCTTGGATCTTGGATGTATCCACATGCACATCATGTTCATCCACGATCTATCCCAGATACTAAATCCTCTCCATGCCAAATGAGCACCTCTCTAGATTGGAATATAACTTGTGTTGTCGCAGGGTGTTGAGGACCCGTTAGATATGTTGCAAATGTTTTTCCACCCACGTTATCCTGTAGATGAGGATATCATCTAGATATACGACCACAAAAGAATTGGTGAATGGACGAAGAATATCTTCCATCATCCTCATGAAAGTTTCTAGAGCATTAGTCAAGCCGAAAGGTATGACCAACCACTCCAAAATGCCTTCCCAATATTTGAAGGAAGTCTTCCAGACATCGGTCTACTCAATCTGGGGAATGGGATATCGATTCTAGAACGCGATTTTGTTTAAATCTTTGTAATAACTAAACAGTAACCATGTCCCATCTTTCTTTTGTACCAACACAATTGGACTCCCACAAGGTGAGGAGATGGGTCAAATATGCCCTTTCTGGATTAATTCTTGAATCTAATGTTTGATTTCTTCATTTTCTATGAGGGAATGCCTGTATATCGGCCCATTAGGTAAAGGTGCCCCAGGTATCAAATCAATTGAATGCTTGACCTGGCAATGTATTGACACCCCGGAAAGGGTGGTGAAGGTGTCTCTATATGCTTTCACGATATTATCCACATGTTTCTGTTGTGTAGAGGGATATCGTGTAGAGGCAGTGGAAGTTGATGTGATCTTTTGCTCACCCTCAGAACGAATCATGAAGAGGAAAAAATTCCCAATCTGGGAGATTACCTTCTTGCACTGCTTAGTTGTTATGAGAGACACCGCAGTGGTGGGAATTGTCTTTAGTATCCTGTAGAGTTGCTTTCCTGGAGTAACAATGACACTACGAGGCTTAGATTCATACACAACATGGCATTTCTACATATATGGTTGTCCTAAAAGAACATCACAAACTGAAAGTGGGGCAACATCACAAATTACCTCATCTTTTAAGGGATTGATTCCATACAAGAGGCGGCATTATTGACTAATGCAGATGTCTCATCCCCGGTTAATCCACCCACCTATTCCACTAGCTAAAAATAGTTTTTGATTTTGGCAAATTTCTAGTATTTTTTCTACGGATTTTCGAGTCCTGAACTTCTGAGGTCGTTTTGAGGCCCTAAACGATGTTTTTTGGGCCCACAACGACCCAGATGATATTTATACGCTCTAGTCTAGGCCTGATCCACTATTTCAGTCCTAGAATAAATCTTTCCAATGGTCTACCGAGCGCCCCAAACGAAGATCGTATGCAAAAGTTATGACCTGGGAAGTTGATTACTCCACTTACCCCCTTGGGGTCCGCAAAATTTGTGACGGTTCATCTCCTAGGGTTAGTTTTTTGGATGTTTAGGGTTCTTTCCCTCATTCTTATGATAAATAGGCCCTTTCGATCTCTTTTTGTATTCAGCTTGTCATGAGTGAGCGTAGTCATAACATCTATTCTCAGAGATAAGCTACCACCATTCTAGCTGCTTTCTTTTATAGTCTGGTATATTTCTGCCATTTAATATAATTTGTGTTTATTGTATCATTGTGTTTCTTGCAATATATTTGTGTATGTGGTTCTATATCTGTTGTTTTCATTCCATTCTCACATAAATACGGATCAATGGTATCAGAGCAGGTAAGAACTCCATTAGAACAAGGGTTTGAAGCATACTGCGGGTTCAAATATTTGCAACAATCACTAACCTCCTTTTGGTACTATAGAAATCCATTTGTTGGCAATACACTACAAGCATCACAGTTGGTCCACAGGCACTACAGGGATTTTCTACCCTCGGATCTTCGTTCACCATTGTAGGAGAAACCATACATCGATCCACTACATCCATTGGTATGCAACATTTTCAAAAAATTTGCAAGGTTTCCATGTTTTCCACGAAGGTTCCACAACCTCTACAATAGCCCGTGCTACTCTACAAACCCTTGGCGTCCTTTGTGGCCCTCTACACTCATCAATCTATGGAGGACAACCCACTTCAACAAAATTTAGAGAGAATTTGTGGATTCTATAGGATGTTTTAGAGGGACTACCATATCTAATTTGAAATTATTTTTTGTCAACTCAAATGGGTATTTCACGGAATGTCATTTTGTTTCTTGGTTTGTGGGATATGCTTGTTTGAAGTAGCACATGTTTGTACATAGTGTGATCATGCGTACAACAACTTTAAATAGGTGCTATGGACTCCACATAAAGTTTCAGAGGGTCCTATATCTCATTTGAAAGGATTTTCCATCAACTCAAATGGGTATTTCACATAATTTCATTTGTTTCATGGTTTGTGAGATATGTTTGTTTGAAGTAGCACGTGTCTGTAAAACAATGCGTGGCGCATCCCTTCAACTTCAACAAGGTTTTCCTCTTTCCAAATGAAACCATAGAGCAAGTATGTTATATGGATGGAAAGGTCTCTTCAATATATCAAATGGGTCTTCAACGGAATTTAATTTCATCACCTACAACACAAATTGTGAATAGATTTGTGGCAAGACATCAATTGCCTCCAAAATCACGATTTTCCCCTATGAATTTTTCAAAGTTTTGGATTTTATTAATCCTATTATAATATTTACCCATTTTAATTAGTATTAGAAGAAATCATGTCATTTCCCACAAGGTTATGGGTCAACCACACAAAACCCACGATTATGGGTCAACCAAATAAAACCCATTATTATGTATCAACCACATAAAACCCATTCTCTTCATTGGCAATTGGCAAGGTACAATGAACATAATGGGTCCTTTTTAGCATGGGTGAAATGATGGAGACCATTATTTTCTAAAAGGGGAGGAATGATACGAATCTTAGGGGGGCTTATTATCTAAGTTCCAATGTGAAAGTAAAAAAGCCATATTTTTATTAAATGTAAACGGGAGCATGATGGACATGTAATTAATGGAGTTAGTTATTCAAAGTTGACATTGTCATCAAGAGACCTTATTAAACGGTAATAGGGAGAGAGTTATAATAGGGAAGGAGATGTCCCAAAATTGACCTCATTGTAGGCAATGGTTCATCTTAATGGAATCCTTCTTCTCCAACTCTCTTTGTATTTTCATGGTGTATCTAATTTATGTGTTTTTGTCAATGTTCCTTATATGAATTTCATAATAGATCTATGTGTTTTCTCTCCTCTCTCGGCATTCAAGCCTTTTGGATCTCAGCCCTCAAGATCCAGATCAAATGCTATTTGGAAGATGTGGTGTCATGTCAAAACAATTTTTTCTTTTCCTTTTCTGTTTGGTTATTTTCAATAGATTCCTCACATGGGGAAACTACCAAAAAATATCATGGGAGGGTCTAGATAGATACATCCTACATAAAAGAATAGTGAGGAATATGTTGGTCAGTTATTTTTTCATCGTCCTTTTCCAAGACAACTATGGAATGAAGCTTTGAACTAGAAAATAAAGATGGAAAATTGGAAGGTCATGAACTACCTTAGATTGCTTCAAAAACTTGTGAAAAACAAAAAATTATTGAGCATAGAGCCTTGGCTTGCATAGTGGCATGAGAAATTGTTTGCTAAACATGATTTGACTTTTCAACTTAAGGAGATTCTCCCATTTATGTCTATTTCCAAGCTATGTATATGACGGTATTTGATCTCCATTGAAAGTGAAGAAAATGGGAGTCATCTCCCAGCCTATCATTGACTCCTCTAAGACCTAGGGATTCTTGGATGGGGTAATCAAGATTCCTCAAGAATTTGTGGTTTAGGTGCTATCTTCTTTATCTCCAAAATCTATTCCAATTACTTTAAAGTAGCCTTTGGTCAAGGTACCAATAGAAAATCAAAATTGTGTGCTCTATGGATCCTTCTTAAATTAGTTGTGGATATGGGAGTTAAAAGCAGAGTCAAATATTTGGTGTCAACAAACCTGTCATTGAATGGGTAAAGAACAAGATAAATCTAGAAAATCTATTTCTCCCTCTAATAATAGAAAAATCAATGAGTTAAAAATACTTTGATAGCATATCTTTTGAACAGTTTATTGAGAAATAAGTGAGCATGCAAAGAAACCATCAAAGGAAGCATTACTTCTACAAGAAGAACCACTAATCTTAGTGTAATTTAAAAAAAAAAGGATCTCTTTAGTAAGAGACCGCCTCCATTTACTAATGAAGTTGTAGTTTAAAAAACAACATTATAGATTGACGAACTTGATTCAAAGTGGTTGTTAGTTGAAACACCTATTTTTGTTTCTCTAAATTGTATAATAATCAAGTAGTTTGGATGATTGTATTGGGATGTTTAATTATATAGATTAAACATTAGTTTAGATATATTTTCAAACTTTTAGAGTGACTTTGTACTATGGAGTGTCATAATGAAACTATGCAATGTATATTTTGATCTCATCTATAAAAAAAATCAAATATTTTTTCCATGAAAAATGTAATTTATTTGAGCAAAAAGAAAACTTACATTCTTTGGATGTTGTTTAACATGTATGATTCCTTCATATACATTCAAAATATAAACAAGAACATTTTAGCCCAAAATAAAGTACACATAACATAAGTACCGCATATTATCAATGCACAATGACCACAATCCAACCCTTTTTTCCCTTATTCTTTATGACCTCTAACCACCCCCTTGTAGGAGTGCCTACAATAACCACTTGCATTTAATTTGTGGGGAAAACCATTTTATTGTCATATTTTAAACTTTCGAATCCACGAGATATTTTTATCCCTCCTAGATTTTCAATGACAACTAGCTTACCAACATAGTGAATTATGAAGTTCATTGCTTCTTCTTAAATCTCTAATAACTTTTTTCTTTGTCTTTATTCTTCTCCCTTGTTTCTTCATTGTCACTATTTTTTACCTCATGTGAAGGAAAATCTTATTTACTCTAATTTTCTTCATAACAGGTTAAGTTGTAGCTCATATGGTTGCTATCTTTTAGACTTGGATGGATGACTTTTTTCGCTCTTTGTATGTGCTCTTGCTTGAGGACAAGATTCATGAAGATGGTATGTTTAGTGGTAGCTTGACACTTAAAAGTTGTGTTTTCATAATCTAACACTTTAGTACATTTAATTATGTCCTATATGAGATACATCATATTTGGAAGGCCTTTACTAAGATCTATCTCCACACATACTCTAGCATAATTAAATATACCCAACTGAGCATGCTCAAAATTCTCCTTTGAGAATTTTCTCCAAGATTTTTTTATATCTTTAAGCGCTAAAGGATGCCATAAAGGAAGGGGAGGATTTTGGATACAAACCCAAACTGGGATTTCGATACAATCATAGTGAAGGGGTTGAATTTTGGTAACCAAGGGATAGTAAAGAGAATTTATCTTCCCTGAAACCATGACCTCTTCTCCAAAACAATTATGATAATAATCATAACTATAAAATATACTACAAAAAATATTTTAAAGCAAAAATATACCTCTCATTTTTTTGGTCCAGTTAGAGTAAATCCATTGATACATATATGTTGTATGTGGCCAAAAATCACTAAAAACAACATAATACTACAGTTGATTGTTATAAAGAAATATAGTCATTGACCTCTGAATAAGAGATCTCCAACTCTGGAACATCATCATATTTCTCCACTATATACGAACTTGGCATAACATGAGACTGAATTGAATAAGAATGTGACTTAGATCTAACTGCATCCTTAAATGAAATTGACTTTGAAGAAGTGGAGACTCTTGCTCCAACCATCACCCCACACAATTGCAAAGCTAAGATTAGCATTGATCATTTCCACATATGATATTCACATGTCCGGTCCAAAAGAAATTACTAAGACTTAAATCCACTTTGATAAAACAAACCACCATAGAAGAAAGAGAGTTTATGAACCAAATTTGTGACAATGATGACTAAGGTTCCATAGGCTCGCACCCTAGCACTCCTAAATAAGATCCAAATCCTATTTGTTGAAATTTTAATTATTAGAAAGATTGAATATATCATTTTTTCTTGGAATACGCACACACACATATTGTGTGTGTTTGTCTGTGTTAGCTTAATTGGTTTGAATAGACAAACTTCAAGCTGGATATTGTTGAGAGTTCATAGGTTCAAATCTATTAGAGTTATACTAGGTGAGGAAAATAAGTAGGGTTCACCCAATGGGATTCAAACTAGACACTTGTCAGCACAGTACTATCCAATTCTCCAAAAACACTGAGAAAAACTTATTGAGATAATCCCTTAGGTTATATATTGTTTCTTACTCCGTTACTTTCCCCAAGTCCAAATTGATTTATTTCACTTCAACTCCCAAATTTATATAAGGATATGTAACCTTTCTACCTTTTCCTTCCCCAAGGGATAAGGAAGGATAAGTGGTTGATCCATCGATTTTAGAGCTCATGTTTCAAGAATAAATCCCTAGGATGCCTTATTCCACCCATTTCCTTTTCCACTAGAATGTAGGACCATCTAATGTGAAAGAAGAATTTATGGAAGGTCTTCCCTCTAATTTCTTTCTTGATGAGGTCCTTGTACCAAAGGTGAGCTAAGACCCTCAAGTCTAAGGTTCTAAGAGAGAGGTATTTATAAGGACGAGAATATTATATTAACATCCTTATACCATGAATGATTCCATTAGCATAATAGATATGGAGAAACTATAGCTTCCAATTAAAATCCATCTACTAGATTATTCATATGGCCACTATAATGATAACCAAATCTCTTAGATCGACTAGTTGTCACCAATGTTGCTAGGCATTCGGCTAGTTCTATGCTAACAAGTGATGGTTCAAATCCCCCTAAGTGAGTCACACAAGTCTATATTGATAGGTTTACTACAGATGCCATCCATGAATATGGAGAAGCATCGATTGGATATTCAAATCATATATGAAAACAAGAACCTCATTTAAATCTAATTACTATGATAAAAGCTACCAAAAATCAATTTCAATGGAAATATTCAAATCATATTAGAAAAATGATCACTTTCAAAATACAAAAAAAAATATATGTTTCCTTAGTAAAATCCATATTAACATAGAAATGTGTTCAATCCATTCTTGTACATTAATATGAAAAGGAACATGTGTTCATTATAAAAATTGGCATTTCAATTGTAGGAATAAAACTTCAACTCTTAAGGAATGGAGCAGATGAAGGCGAGCGGCGGGTTCAGGAGGCATTGTAGGGTTTGGTGAGTGGGGAGGGATTCAGGATTGACAGAGCTGCATAGCTTGCGGAGGACGGTGGCACTGAGAAGGTGTTATGGGATCGTTGGTCGGGGGCGGCTTCGAACCCTACCCAGGAAACAAAAGGAAAGGAAGTTTAGACTGAGGACGACATGGATACCTCCCTGGGGACGGGAGGAGAAGGGAGGAGCAAGGCAGGAATGCAACAGAAAGCAAGGAATGAAACTATAAGACTGGGGAAATGTATTCCCAATAAATCTACAATACCTTCAGTACAAATCAAGTCGGAGGGACTCAGAGGACATATCCAACACATGAAATACCATGACCTAATAGGTAAATTTGTTTCCATATGGCCAGTGGAGAAGGTACTAACATGGTGGATAAATGGTACTTGGAAACCCAAATGGAATTACAGCCTGCAATAAGGAGCGAAAAGATTCTTCACAATAATCTTCCTCAATGTGGAAGATAGGAATAGGGTAATGGACGGAGGACCCTATTTCTTCAATTCAACTGTATTATTCCTTCATCCATGGAAGGATCAATTCAACCCGGACAAGGAAGACCTAACTGTAACACCAATATGGATTTTCATGTACTCTCTACCAGCAGAATACTAGAGGGAGAAGATTCTACAATATTTAGGTCATACAATATGCTCATTTGTCAAATCATCTGAGCAAACAAAAATGGTGAAATATACATCGTACGCAAAAATCTGTGTATACATGGACTTATCAAAAGAGGTCCTAGAAGCGATAAACCTATCATGGGAAGACGAGGAATGGAAGCAGCCATTGGATTGTGAAAATTTTCCTTTCAGATGCAGAAGGTGCCATGAGCACGGTCACCTATTAAAGGATTGTCCCCTCAATGCACCACCAGCACAAGTGAAAAACAAGGAGGAGAAGGACGTAGAGGGATTTGCTAAGGTTAACAACAGGAAATTCCACGCAAGGAGAGGAATAGGCCCCGAGTTTCATTAAAAAACCCCAAGTGGCTAATAATTTTGAAGCACTGAACCAAGCCACAAAACTCAGTCAGGTAGGCGACGAAAAATAAAAAGAAGGAGAAAAGAATGAACCATAATAGGAACTGGGAGAAACAGAGAGGGACACGAAAGAATAGGAGGAGAGTGATGACACATAAATGTAGCAAGAAACATCTGAAGATATGGAATTAGGATATTTGGACTTGGAAGGAATAGATAATGCTGGAACAAATATTGAAACAGGATATATTTCATCCCAACAAGTCCGTAAATTGAGAGAGATAATTCTAAAAACTCCCCTACCGAAGAAACTAGGAGTAATCTCATAAACCCTAAAAGATAGTGATAAGAAAATGGAAGGGGATAAGAAAGAACGGAGAACAAACCGGTAGAGGATCAGAGATGTGGGGGAAAAACTGGTGGCCTCGATTCAGTACCCAACTATCAAGGACGCCTTCAAATCCATTGCCAAAATTCTCTGAATGAAGATAGTATCGTGGAACGTAGAGGGTTGAATAGTGTAAGGAAAAGAAGAATCCTTAGAAGAAAGATATATAGAGAAAGACCAGTAGTAATTTTGGTTCAGGGATCAAAATGCTCGAAAGACGAACTGAAGGAAGTTGGAAGGAAAATATGGAGAGGAAGCAAGCTAATATCCATAGATGCAACAGGAACGGCGGGCGGATTGGTAATATGGTGGAACCCCTATGAAGTAAGTATGACTAATTTGGTAGCATCAAAACATATTATTTTGGCAGAATTCCATGTGATAAGAACCAGTTTTAGAGGTATTATTTGTAATGTATATGTACCTTACCAAGCTATGTTGAAAGAATGGTTCCTAGCTTCATTGGAAAACTTGATCACTTGGGTGGGGCAGAGACATTGGATAATAGGAGGAGATTTAAACTTAATTAAATCTCTAGAAGATAAAAAGGGAGGGATAAGAACTGTTAACGGGGCGAATACCAGATTTGGAGAAGTTATAGAACAGTTACAACTTGTAGATGTCAGGACATCTGACAGCCTGTTTACCTAAAACAACAAACGCACAGGAGATAGACAAATTGCAGCGAGACTATATTGATTCTTAGTCTTTGCATTGATCTTGTTGGGGGGGGAGAATTATCAGCTTTGGTTTTACAAGCAGCAGGGTTGGATCACTGGCCCATATGTCTTGAGTGGTGAAGAGTGGGAGAAAACCTTCGCCGACATTTCTGCTTTGAAAAATTCTGGATTCGGCATCCAAATTTCTTTGAGCAGTTACACCAGTGGTGGAACAATTTTTTCCTGCCAAGCAGGTCCTTGATGCATAAATTTCAACAAAAATTGAAGCACATAAAAGAAAAGATAAAAAAATGGAACAAGGAATCATTTGGAAACATATTCATGGAAAAACAAATGGAAACAGAGATAGAAAATATGCAAACAGAAATCCAAGAGAACGGATACAGTGAGGAGAGGAAGCAAAAAGAACAAGAAAATTTAGAGCAATTGGACAACAGAGAATCCCAAGAGGAAACATTGTTGAAACAGAATTCAAGGAATCACTGGCTCAAAGAAGTGGATAGAAATATTCGCTTCTTCCATAAGTCATTCATCCAATATCAATAGGACAATAGAATAAATCACCTCAAAATGGAAGGTGGGAGTACCGTGGAAACACGGGGAGAAATAGAATCGGAGTTGAGCTCATTCTTTAGGAATCTCTTGGAAGAGCAGGTTCCCGACAGAAGCCCTGCCATTGAAAAAGTGGTACAAAATATTCCAAAATTAGTTACGCCGAAACAACATGACCTTCTTATGAGACCCATATAGATGCAAGAACTGGAGGAAGCAGTCAAGACAATGGAAGGCGGTAAAGCACTAGGACCAGATGGTTTTACCACCAATTTCTTCCAATCCTACTGGGATATGTTGTAGTGCGAAGTCCTGGAAATAGTGGAGGACTCAAGGAGAACATGAGGGATATTGAAAGCTTTCAATTCGACCTTCCTATCATTGATCCCCAAGGAAAGTGGGGCAGAACAACCAAATAAATTCAGGCCTATTGCATTGTGTAACGTTATATTCAAGATTATATCAAAATTCATAGTAAACAGGTTGAAAATTTTGATGCCTCTTCTAATATCCCTAGAACAAATAGGTTTCATGGAAGGGAGATAGATTTTGGATGGTATCATCCTCACGCATGAAATAATCCACTTTCTAAAGGAGAAGAAAATCCCAGGTATGCTAATAAAACTCGATCTGTTAAAGGACTATGATAAACTAAGTTGGCAGTTCATGGAAAGAATGTTATTGGCCTATGGGTTCTATGAAAATTGGGTTAAATGGATTATGAATCTTACATCTTCAGTTGTATTCTCAATATTGGTGAATGGAACATTGTCTCCCACCTTCAAATCTTCCCATGGAATCAGGTAGGAATACCCCCTATCTCCCTTCATGTTCATGCTAATGGCGGAAGGACTCGATCGATCCATTAAATCCAGAGTGAGAGATAATGTGATCAAAGGCTTGGGCCTACATGGGGAAGAACATGGGAAAACCCATCAGCAATTCATGGACGACACAATGTTAATGGGATTATCCTCAGTTCATGAAGATAAAGCTTTCAAGCAAGTACTCGAATACTTATTTAAATCCAGCGAGCTCGAGATCAACAAATAGACATCCCAGGTATTTTTCCTCAACAATCTGGGGATAACCTAAAGAAATATACTCAGAATTATAAGTTTTAAGCTAGGAGTTTTCCCTTCTAAATATCTTGGAGCACCTCTCTCGGATTCAATGATCAAGAAAATATCATGGCAAGGCCTACTGGACAAGATGAAATACAAACTCTCCAGGTGGACATTGAGATCCCTTAACTTTCCAGGGAGGCTAACAATTGTACAATCAGTCCTTCAAGCGCTACCCCTCTATCTCTTTTCGGTCCTAGCAGCACCTAAAGCAATTTTTAAAAAATTAAGGAACCTGCAGAGATATTTCCTATGGGGAGGATTCAAAGAATGACAAAAGTGGTATTTGGTAGGCTGGAAAACAATCTACACACCAAAGAAGCTGGGTGGTTTAGTGCTCAGAGATATAGAGACGAGCAATGAAGTAATGGGTGCAAAAATATGGTGGCGTTGGGTCACATATAAGTCAGAACCGTGGACGAGGATGTGGCACACAAAATATGCAAACGATTGGGACAAGGAGAATCTAATCAGATATGCAGAAGAAAAACAAGGATCACACGTATGGAGAGCAGCGAAAGCAACAGAGAACAAATAAAAAAACACAGTTTCCTGGAAATTCGTGATAGGAGAAGGGCAATTTTTTTCACAGGTTCATGGAAACAACTCCCGAGCTTGGCAGAGTTAATAGATCTGCCTATATTGTAGTAAACCTTGGAAAGAATTAATATTACTAAGGTGAAGGACATATGGGAGCAGGGGAATCTGGATGGGTCCTTCCAGAGATGGAGGGAAATTGAGTGGTGGCAGAGATAGAGTTCTAACGATAACGTCCAGGACTTATGGGGCATGTTACAAGCAAGAAATATCAGAGTGCAAGAAATGGGAGACAAATTAATATGGGGATCTTCATCCTCGGGGATGTTCAATATAAAAGAAGTTGCAAGCCTCCATGCAGTGCATGATCAAATTCAACAGGATCCAAAGTGGAGCATATTATGGAAAGCGAAACTATGGCCAAAAGTCACTTTGATTGTATGGCTTGTCATCCAGAGAAGAACATTAACATGGGATAATCTTCTCAAAATAGGATTTAAAGGACTGGATTGGTGTTGTGTGTGCAATGAGGAATGAGGCTCTTTAAACCACTTGTTAGACAACTGTGAGTTTGCAGTAGGCCTCTGGGAGAGAGGGGAAGTAACCTTTCGAAGAACAAGCAGATGCAATGGAAACCCCGTTAACACCTTAATTGGATGGAAGGAACAACCTTTCGAAAACCCGATTCTCAATCGAATTTGGGATCTCTTCCCAGGAATGTTGATGTGGGGAATCTGGAAGGAAAGAAATAATCACATCTTTGAAGGGAAGAGTAGGAAGGATCAAGAAGCATGGACAAGAGTGAAGGTTTATGTGAAGGAGACTCTAAATTTGTCTCAATGGGCAATGATGGATATGCAAGCAGATAAGGAAGAAAGGATAATTATGCAAGATTGGGACATACATTCAATTCCAAAAAGCATACCTTCTATAAGAACAAAAACAGGGAAGCCCCAAAGCAAGGAGGTTTGGAAAAAACCACCCAAAGGATATTTAAAGTTAAATTTCGATGGGGCCTCAAAAGGGAATCCGAGCCTATCAGGATATGGAGGAGCCATCAAAAATCACAATGGAAACATAGTGGGTCTCATGTGGGGGAACATAAGGGAAACCATGAATAATTTTCTAGAATTGGAAGGCCTAATTGGAGGGATAAAGTATATGATAAGAAAAGGTTGGACACCGCCCATCATTGAAGGGGACTCCATGATCCTCATTCAAATGGCTGAAAAGATCCAATCAAGATCAAACATAACCAAATTAAGGCGGAACTGGAGACTCGAATCCCGACTAGAAATTCTTTCTGAAATATTAACAAGGGCCCCCACAATAGCTTTCAACCATGTCAAAAGGAAAGCAAATAAATTGGTTGATAAGATTGCAAACTATGGTTTCAACAGACTGGTATCCATAAAGGAAGTCGACTAGGAAGATATGGAGGAGGAAGAACTAAAAATCAAGTGTGAGGAACTCCCAGCCTTAGACATAGCAAACCCGGATGTGGGTGACACCCCAGCTCACGTGCCCCATGAGGCTAGATGCGTGGGGAGGGAAGAAAGGATGTGTGGATATCAGGAGTAGGATGGCATGTCGAGATATAGAAATTCATCTGGATACATAAGGAATTATGGCAGTATATGAGAAGGAGGGGAAGTGTTATCACCTAAACTGTAGTTACCCCTTTGGATGTATCCATTAATGGATGACAATAGGGAAGGGAAACTCAAAAGGTGCAACCATGATCACCTCGACTTGCAATATATGGTTGTCACGGTAGTCGAGGCAACCTTCACTTTATGCTATCTAGCCCAGACAACAAAGGGGGAGACCCAGATCTACTCCCGACAGGAGAGATCAAAACCACAACACCAAATCAAAGTTGAGTATGAGTGAAGTATTGTAAGGTGTTTGGTTTATCCTAGACCTAAGGATGAAGTCACAAGATGAGTAAGGGGTTCAATGAGTATAGCTTTGGTTCATTGTTGATGTGAGAGTGAATTATAGTATTCAAAATGAGATCCAGGATTAATGTACCAGTCAATTGTGAGAAAATCCACTGCCTTGGGAACCGTGTCCAATGCAGGGTAGTTTAACGGTTGAATTGGGGCTAGTCAGTACTAAAGACGAACTTGATTGTAATATATGACAATGTCAAGGGATTCAAGCAACCCAAACAAGGACCAAACCACAAGTTAACTCAACCATCTAGGAAAGTCGAATGAGCTTGGAGAAAGATCAGTGCCTTGGGAATTGGGATAAACGGAGTCAAAGTGAAGTTAACTTGTAGATCATGACCCCTATAACATAAGACAAGTGGGCTACTAAAGGTTTGATGGATGGATCTATCTAGATCTAATAATTCATGATGTGACCTAAGTGGACCACAATCCCTTAAAACAAGGAATGCTATCCCCAAGGCAAGATTTCACAAAATGACCTACTAGACCTAGGTTTCAAGGTAAGTGTGTTCCAAATCCACCAAAATCTCAACTACCCATGTCCTACAAGTGGACCAACTCAATCCCTTCAAGAAGTGTGACTTTGCCCAAGGAGGGTTAAAAGTGGGATAAATGGGATCAAGACAAGTCCAATGGCATCCAAACTTTAGATCCAAGTAGTTTAAGCAAGTAATAATGTGGATCTAGGATATCAAGGAAATCCAAGGGTTAGATCTTACTAGATCTGAGTTTTAACATACCAAGTGGTCCAAAATGGGATTTTAATCCCTTAAAATGTGGAACAGGGCCCACAAGGTAGAAATCAGAAAAGTGATAGTCTAGGGGTAGGTTTTAGGACGTGTAGATTATGAATCAAGTGAAATCTCAACTACCCATGTACTAGATCTAGGTTAACTCACCCAAACCAAGAAGTGGGCCCTTGCTTGGAGAGGCTAAGTTGCCTTGGGAAGAGGGTCAAATGGAGGCCAATCCTCACCATACTATAGATCCGAGATGTTGTGGATACTATAGAGGTGGGTTTTAAATATCTTACCCAAGGAGCCACTAGATCTTAGTAGATCTCAGAAAATTTAACAATGAGGGTTTGAAATATGAGGGATTTATCAATTATGTGTTGTGCCAATGGATTGGAATCAAGATAAGAGAAACAAAACTGTGGATCTTACCTGGGTAACCTTGTAGATGCCTTGATGATGATGATCTATGCAAACCTGATCAATTTGAAGCAATTTGAAGTAGATCTTGTGAAGTGCGATTTACCCCCAAGGAAGCTAATGCGCCCTCTCTCCTGCATAATAAACGTCAACAATATCAGATTTATTGTAGACAAGAGATAAGACTAATGCCACAAGAGAAATAACAGAAAGATAGCATAGGTCACAATGATGCTAATGATAACCCCCTGATACAAGCGAATGCCAAAGAGATCGATTTAAAGAAGCCTTGAAAAATCACCCTAGTTGAAGTCGCCCTCCTGTAGACAAGACAAAGATTTCCTAAAGATAGATCTTACCACAAATACCCAAATGCTAGGAAGCAATAGACTTTCCAATCACCATCTAAGAACACCAGATGCAAAGGAGACCACAAGAATTTCCACAAGAGAATTTTTCTATATCAAGATTCCAAGAGCCAAAGACCCCTTTACAATGAGAAGCTCTCTCCTTTAAATAGGAAGGAGAGGCACCAAAACCCTAACCACTTTTTGAATGAGTGGCTAAGATTAAAAGATCAAAATGTCTAATCAATGGTTGAGATGAGCTCAACAATAAAATACATGGATCACTAATAAAATATAACCATAAGTGGACAAAATCGCCTTAGGAGAGGGGATCCCGCCAAATCATGATGACAAAATATAACAATAAGCTTATGGTGGGTCCAAGGGGTAATTTTAGACACCCTTGGTCAATCCCCATAGCACAATAATAATAAAATAGTCATCAAAGTACCAAATCGTGCCTCTATGGACAAATCGTGGGCCTTAGGAGGCCTCATAAATCATCAAAAAATGCCTTAAGTGATGGATGTGGGTCCCGATGAAGCTGAAACTGCTGGAGAAGGTGTGGAAGACATCCCACTCATCATCAATGATCATCCCATGCCAAAAAATTTCCTCAATAGCCCAAATCGAATTCCTCTGTAGCCATTTCTACCAATCCCAAACTACCTCGGGAAGCGTGACACTGCCCCAAACTGCCACCTGGAGTGCCTGCGTTGTCAAGGTGAGGTCACCAGTGTGTCCGGGAGGGGGGGAATATGGTAAAACAAGTGGCTGGACCACCTCCTCCATGCACAGCGCCCTAGGTCAACCAGATAAAAACCATCTCTACTCTGACAGGGTCTCCGACAGACCAAAACTGCACTGGGATAGCTTGCTGAGGCTCAATCATCACTGTAAGTGCCCGGAACTGAAAACAGGCTGTCTCATTGGACACAAAAGGTCCAAATATATATAAGATGTGTACTCATACATGATATAGATCTCTGCATAATCATATAATACATCCAATATACCAGAACAGGTAAAATAATAATAATCTGTAAATGATCAAATAATGTTGAAAACCATAAATCATCATCATAAACCTGTATCTGATGCATAGAACCATCATGTACATGTACATAGACCATATATCATCTATCTGTATCATCACAAGGTCCAACCATCTCATGTCCTGTGGTTGACCTTGGTCAAACTAGGTTTGACCAAGTCAACATGACCAAATATAACTCAGACTATCATCAGAAGCTGCTGCAAAGTGTCAAAGGTTAATGCATGCTTTACAACTCATTCAAATAGCAATTATAACAAAAAGTAATCATTACTTGCGATCTAAATCCAAATATATAGTGTCATTAATTATTATTATGACTCAGACTGGACTTTCAAGACCATACTCACTTCATAGTTGTGATCAGTTTGCTAGTGAAGGGTGAAGGCTTAAAATAAACTGGTTAGGCTAAAGGATGACTTACTGACTCAACACTGTGACACTTTGGATATGGGAAAGGGAATACACACCATAGTATATACTGAATGAGCAACAACACAGGGAATGGTGGTGTCTCACAAATGGATAAGTTGTTCAAAGATGGTTTATTCACCTTTAACAGATGCGCACAATCCATAATACAAATGAGGCCAACAATTATTTTGATATAGCATTTAAGTTCCATTTCTTTTGGGCCTGAAGTTTCCATAGCCTTTGATCTATGTGTGTTTATAAACACATTGCATAGATTTACATTTATTTTAGGCTTTCTGTTGCAGGTGTGTTTTTAAGGCACTTGTTTACTTGAGCACTTCTAGGTGTGTCACAGACAGCTTGTTTACCTAGGTATTTTACATTTCATAAAAAAGATATAACATTTTATTTCATAGCCATTTTCATTTGGCTTGCCTTTGATTCATGTGTGTTTAGAAACACATTGCATAAACGGGCTTTTCATACAAGATATAACATTTCATTTTCCAGATTTTGTATTCATGGCAGCACTAAAAGTTTCAGGTTTAGCCAACACAACTTTAGTGACTAGGGGGGATTCACAAGGAAATCCAACTCACCATAGGCAAGTTTTGTCACCAACTCAGAGCCGAGACACAATAAACAGGGAAGCTCATCCAATACAGAGGCTACAGTGGGGAAAAGTCCTCCATGCCACTAGTCAAGTAGTAAGTCAGGGTGATAAACTAAAAGGTAGGTAATGGATGGATGAAGACAATGAATAATGGAGCCAACACTAGCAAGCCAAGGTATGGTGGAATGATCACCTCTATTTTCCCTAAGGAGGGTAAAACCAATGAGTATGGATAGTGAACTTCTAAGTTTGAGTAGGGACAATATAATATATATAATAAGATCAACCAGGTCCACATATCTATATGATCGCCAGATCATGACACTAAATGCTAAGACATGCTATAAGAATCAATATAAAAGCAATATAACCATAACACCATGATATACCTGCTGAGTCATATACCTGAATGCTCATCATCTGAACCATCAAATGTCCTCTGAAACTGCTACTGTAACTCTGGGCACTACTGACTACTCTGTACCAATGGTATAATAGCTACATCGGTCATCTCTCTAAGTGTCCTGAGACTCACTCATGGCATGGGAATAAAACTGCTGTCCAAATCTGATAGTGATCCATAATAGATGCTCATCTCAGCATCTCAATGTAAGGGAACTGGCTGAATAGTGCACTGGAATCAGAAAAATAATGTATGGTAGCCTGGCTACTATATATGTGATAACAGGAAGGTACGAGGAGAGGAAAGAAGGAGCACGGGGACAGTTAGTAAGTTGGAAGGAATGAGACGAGAATTAAAGGGCCATCAATGGATAAAGGACTAGAACAACAGAGAGGACATGAGGGGCATGCAGAACAATGACAGTGAGGTTGCTGAGGCTAGCCAGAGGAAAACATTAAATCCTAGCTTGATTGCAGCCATGAAGTCGATGACGCAGGTATTAAATTCGGTTAATGGAGTAGTGGCTATAAAAATGAGGACGAGGCTCAAATTAGAGAAGGATGAAGAGCATCGTAGAATCATTGCTGCTAAGGTATAAGTTTATTGTGATGTCTGTTGGAGAGATAGTAATGGAACCCTGCCAACGAAAGAGGAGCAAGAGGGGAGGGAGAAGTAGGAGGGAGAAGCAAGTCTTGGAAAATGAGGAAGAGAAGTGGTACATGAAAGACCTCACATCGCATGTGGATGAATGCATCTCTGCCTTGGAGGAAGAAGAGATGCATAACCGTATGGATGAGCAAAGAGCACTGACAGGATTCATCCCATAATGGATTATGAGGAAGATTCTAGCAAAAACAATGTCTGAAAGAGAAAGATTCGGGAAAGTGTTTATTCAGGTCCTGAAAAACCTGAAGGAGGACGTTTTCTATGACACGGTGGATATAGATGGCGTCCTAGGATTGGAAAAGGCCCCTTTCGGGGGATGCAAAGCGAAGGATGAACTGCCTCCGAATGACCAGGTGAGGCCGGTCCCGGAGTAAGAAGACCTGGCGCAACCACTGTCCGAGCATGAGTATGAGGACGCTATGAAATAGGAGGTAGCGGCATGGGAGTAAGGTGAGCAACCATGGTAAGAGAACGTGGATAGCATGCACAAGGTCCCAGCACAGCCGGTCATAGTAGAAGGGTAAAGTCGAATCCTCAGCCAGTATCACATTTTTGGATGTTTGGTTTGTTTTGGGAACTTCATGTCTTAAAAGTCGAAAGTGAGAAGGGCTACAGGCCTGAATTTTGTAAGAAAAGGAACACGGAAATATGTAATGGGAGGTTATGCCTTTTTTGCAGTAAGGTCACAGGCGGTTTGTCTTGTTTGCAATTGTTCTGTTATGAGTAGACCGTTAATAGGCAAAGAGAACGTGGGGATAAGGTCTGCAATGCATTGGGTAAATCATATTTTATCTTTGTGCAGAAAGGGAAGGGTGAACTGTTTCAGGAAGTGGGGAACCTGGGAATCATCACAACTCTGTATGAGCAAATTTTGTAACATTATGTACTGCTATATTGTTTAGTAATCAAATAGTTCTGACTCTTACAAAAAAAAAACCTTCAACTCTTAAGTCTCATCAAATATTTCACAACATTACTGGCAATTCTTGATATAGTTAGTATCCTTTTCTGTAGACATTCAACCTTTGACATTTATTGATTCCCTTGGAACAAAATGAAGTTGTCTAACAAGAATACAAACAAATATTTGTAGATAATTAGCTTGTCAATAAATATACCATCACCAATATCAAGAAAATGCATACAATATTTTCCGATAATATCCTTTAAAATTGCCTTTTATTACAAGAAGATGTATACAATATTTTCCTATAATATCCTTTAAAATTGCCTTAAAAAACAATACATTCTCTTTGTTAAAGATAAGACATAAATTTGTCATAAAAAATACACTTTTATTAGATCAATAACAATGCTTTCCTAAAGTTCTTGTATGAGTTCCAGTAAAATCTTCAAATGAAGGCACATATATTCACAGAAGTGTGAAAGCATGTAATTTCATTGAATGCTTATTGAGAGGAAAGACAAATATATTATTATAATTGGAAAATGTTTGCAAAATATTATGTTTTTCTTTTTAAAAAATAGGTGAAATATGGTTGTGCATAGTTTTATAAATAGTTATTAAGCCTGACTGGGAGGCAGGTGAGGGAGGGGTCATCCTTGAATTTAGAGGAAACATTTTGAAATCCTTTCCTTGGGGTTTGGAAAGAAAAATAAACAATCAAGCAGAATGGATCACCTTAATGCAAGGGGTGGAGCTTATATCCTGACTAAATATTTCAAAATTATCTATATTTCAAAATTCTAAAATAGTCACAAGGAAAATGTGCAAAATCATTCAAGGGAAAGTAGACAATCCAGGGCGCATTCAAAAAAATATTTAGAACCTCCTCTCAAGTCTAAGACTTATGTCTATGTATAATATAAGAAGAAAGAATAATGTGGAAGTTGATAGGATGGAAAATCATCATGCCAAATTGCAAGAAGGTTTGATAGTCACAGACAATCACCCCACCATCCAGAAATGGATCCCATGCTTTTAAATTTTGTATCCCTGTCCAAAGGATTCACTTTGCACCTAAGGCATAGAAGAAACATTGTCGATATGACCACAAATAATTCTAAGGCTCTCCTTCCCTTGAACATTCTCCCTCCTCCCACATACAAAGTCAATTGAACTCTCGCAAAGTTGTGAGGTGGCTACAGGCATGGTTGGAAAGCCTTAAGATCTTAGTGTGTAAGGTACAAATTATCCCTTAGCTTCACTCAGTCTGCACATGTAAAATTAATTCTATGGAGAACTCAAGACATTTCATCTCTGCAATTGATTTCAATCCCAACAAACTTAAGAATTAAGTTGTTTTGGCTTTGAGTAAAGAGGAGAGCCTATGTTTACATTTCCTATCATCTAGTTCATTGAAATATCTAGTTATAACATAAAATCTTTGCTTTGCTTGAAAGCCTAACAATAAGCTCTAAATACTCAATGGTCCACTTAGCAAACCTCACTCATACATAATCCAATAAAAGAATCTCAGGTGTGCAGTAGTAAAGAAAAAGCAAGTCAATAATAAGTTTAGAATTGTTTATGAAATATTTTTTAAGAAGAAAAAAATCTCGTGACCCTATCTATTATATACATTTTATGAATACATTGAAAAATGTATTCTTTTTATGAATTTATTAACCATTTATGAGACGTGCAATCTAGTAATGGATTCAAATCCTATTAGATAGAGTAAATTATTCAAATAATTCATAATATACATCCATGCACCAATGTGTTTTTTTGTTTTCAAATAAAAATCTATATCACCATATCCTTCTCACTTGTATATACTTTATAGCCGCATAGACATAAGCATCTTAAATAATTGGCAACAATCATCTATATTCTATATTGGGATTGCCTAGATTGATTTGAAGATATTTTCATTTTTTGTATTTTTGCATATCATATGATGAAGGTGGAGACGAGCAGCCACCTACCTATTCCAATCATTTTGAATGGTTCCACATCTTAATAGTTTTACTATATATTTTTTCAGATAGAAAACTTCTGGTACATTTTATGGCCATTTCCCTTTTGTTTTTGGCAATTACCACAGGCCACCGAGCCAGAAGTGAGGACTATGCATTGTTCTTTTCTTCTCTGATATGCAACACTAGTACAAAGAAAGTGGTACTATCTATGGAGTTACCTATGACATTGTGGCATGTATTGTTATAGGATGATTTGACACATACATCTCTTCCATGACTAATGGGACCATATCAAAATCTATTTGTAGCTTATTCCAGATCAAATTACTCTAAAAAAGAAAGTTTTTAGGGGTACACACATGCTTCCTTTGAGCAAGGTGCACATGCCTTGAAATTTGTGCAAAAAATATAAAATATTTTGAATAGTTGTTATGGTAGTTTCTCATTTGTAACTCCTCAAAACCACCCTCTAACTGTCTCAACCATGTCAAGAAATAATAAATGAGCAAGGTGCACATGCCTTGAAATTTGTGCAAAAAATATAAAATATTTTGAATAGTTATTATGACTTTTTATGTTCTCTGTCCTCTCAAAAACCCTTATTTATGAGTTCTATCCTCTCTTGAGTGGTGAAGTCCATATTCACAATTGATTTCTCCATCTTATTCAAGGGGAAGATCAAATATTGGGAAGGTGAAGCATCAATGGCTTAGGTTCAAATGGACCCATATGTGATTCTAGAAGGTGCCGGCAATGAGATCAAGTAATTGCACTTCTTGTTAATTCTTAAGAAAATAAAGATCTCTCACCTTTTCCCTCCACCAATATGATGTTCAATGTCTAATTGTCTTTTAATGCATGTTGGTTTGAAGGATAAATCTTCCTAATAGGTTGATTAGGGTTAGGTGATGTTCAATTTGAATTATTTCACATTCATGTAGCCCTTATATTTGAAAAAGGTGTTTTTTCTTTTGTGTGCAGGTTGCAGACTCCTTGATTGGATTACGTTGGGAATTGTGCAGAAGAGAAAAAATTTGGACGAGCATCTGGATATAGGTACTTATTATCCTTCATTTCTCGATTGATTGCTTGGCTATCATTCAATAAGCTTAGGGAATTAGGTATGTTATCTCTCGCGCAAATCTGTTATTGTTTGTCATAGAAATCTAGGAGTTTTTCTCTTCAACAAAACATGTGACTCCACTCGAGAAGAATTATTTGAATTATTATATGTAGGGACTCCTTTGGACTATTTTCTAGATTTTGATTGAGTGTTTTGAAACCTTTTGATGTATGAAGCATTGTTAAAGCCTAAGTAAAATTGAAAATTTTGAAGTTTTATGAGTTTACTAACTTTTTGGGGCTGCTACAAGGGGTACATGCACCTTGTAGAGGACACAAAATCATGCACATGTTCATTTTCCTCTAAACATGCACGTGTGCACGTGCCTTTTATTGGTAGTAGGCATGTGTGGTCTATAAAATAGGGCTTTTTGCCTTATTTTACTCTTATTTTTTCCTTTTTCCTATTGCAATTGATCTGAGAGGTCAAGCAAAGGATTGTAGGTTTGTATTTAGGGATATTTACCTATTTTAAGTTATTGAGTAAGTGCATGATTGGTTTCATAAACAGAAAAGAAATAAGCATCGCTTGTTTGTGTTCTTTTTCATCCATTTTCTTGCATCGTAGGTAGTTGTATTTGTAATTACATTTTCCATTCTACTGAGTTGTTGAATTCATGATTATTGTTTTTTAGAAGAAAAAAGAAAGGAGAGATTTCATGTTATATTGTGATTTTGGAAATTAGTCATTGAAATTGAATTGGATACCTCTTTTCAAATAAGAATGAGAGCAATGTAAGCTCATTGAATATTCTTAGTGGTTCTAATCATTTCGTATCTTTTGAATATCCTTTCTAACATATTATTTCTTAATCAATAGATAAATTGATAAAATCAATCTAGTTAAAAGGAATTAGGCTTGTTTTTCATTTATAGAACACCAAAATTAGCCTAGGTTCTAGGGCCTTGATAGTAGGTTTGGAGAGTAAATTCTCCAAGGCCACTAAAATGAAGCAAGGATCTCACTAATTGAGAGCAAAAATCCATTAGTAGCAAGAGGAATTTGTTGGAAAAGTGTGCCTCACATGCACAAGGTTAAGATGAGTAAGCAATCGAGATTATCCCCACATTGCTTGTTTGGTGGGCTATGCAAGTACATGAGCGTTAGGTGAAGTGACAAGTCCTAATGGTGACACCAGTTCTCTTTGAAGTTTTGGGTCTAGGACTTGTTCATACATTCCCTACCCATTCACGCACACCTAACCCATGACTATTCCACTGAATGGAAATTGGGAAGTGGTGGTCATAGTTGCTTGCCCTAGGTTTATCCCAAGTGACTGCAAGTGGGAAGTGCTTGTGGTACCTGAGATAGACACATAACATCCGCCTCAACTCCCTTAGAGGGTTCCCATCTTCACAAGGGTACTTGGACCTTGGGTGATTGTTGCATGAGGGTTATTGTAACTATATTTCACACTTTCGATGGTTGGACTTGGGTTCACATCATCCTAGATCAACCTTAAGAGGGCCCATGTTTGACTCTTCATTGATTGAACTCAATATTTAACCACCATGGTGTTATTTTTCGGTGGGTGGTTTTTCTTGGTTGCATCTTATATAGTCTTTTATAGGAATGTATTGATTGTAATTTTTTGACACCATAGAAGGACTTAGATATTTTCTTTTTGAATTGGAGGTTATGACTAAACTTACTGAGGAGACCAACCAAGGTATCCTTGTGCTTTTCCATTCTTTGTAAATGTTGATTCTCCCTTAATGGGCACCTTGAATCTTCCTGGATTCATTGTGGGGTTGCAGGTTTGGTTGTTTTCCACTTCAAATGTACTGAATGCTCTTGAAACTTTTCAAATAATCCATGTATGTTGAGATCATTGTTAACACCAAAAATTTGCACACCATGCCTATCCCCTATCCATATCATCACATCCTCCATTTTTCCTACATAAAACCTTCACTTTCCCAAAATCCTAAAGTTAAAAACCCCAAATTGGCCCCCAATTATTATCTTCAAATATTTCCCTCCCAAAATAGGGAAATTTGGCATATTCCCTCCAAAAAAGATGAAAATCCCCCAAAATAGGGATAAAATCCCCCCCCCCACAAAAAAGGGGGAAAACATTCAAAAATTCAAAAAGAGAGGGAAAACCACTAAATGCCATATGATACCAAGGGCCAATGCCACAATTCACTAAATACCATGGGCTATTACCTAGGACCATTTTCCCATATAATAATGGTGAAATTTCCTCATTTTCACATAATTTTCACCATTTGCTACCTTACCATCACTCTGCCAAAATTTTTATTGAAACCCTTAAAACCTCTCTTGTGCCTTCTTGTTTCACCTACTGTAAATATTTCCTTACCCTGTTACATGTGATTGGAGAGTAACCAAAGTTGCTTGGAGACCAAGGACCTGTTACTTTGGACAATTGCAAGGGCCACCATTAGCTCCATTCTTTCGAAGTAACTCTCGGTCTGTAAAAAATCCATTTTTATAATAAAGAAAAACATTATTTCTCTTACCCTCTTGTTTGATGAAGAATGCAAAAAAGAATTGTTAGACTATATTTACTTTCAATGCATTTGCATTACATAGTTTAAATTTTATTTACTATTATTTATTGTTTTTCACCGAGTGCAGGCATTCCCATTTCAAACCGCTACTAATATTTCCCTAAGTATTAGTAGGTGCTTTTAAGCACAAGCTAGTGTGAAAACACTAGCTATAGTTTTGGCAACTCCGCCCAAGTCGATCTCCATCGATTTGTGGTTTGGTTAGACTAGTTGTTTTTCCAAGTTTTTATGTTTCATTTTTTTAATTTTCATTCTTTAGTTTGCTTGGTCTCAAAGCCATCTCACACCTTCTCTCAGCTATGGCATAGGAAAATCGGCTTGAAACCGCTAGTTCAGCCTCTTTCGACGCAGTATTTTTCAAAAATTTGTTTTCTCGGCCCGGGTAACACCTATCTGACCCTTTTTCGTGACCCAGTAGCACATTTTATCCCAGAGAGCACGACCCAATCGCCCCCAGAGGCCTGAAAAGTGCTATCTGCCTTCCCCAGGCCAAGTCATGGATTTTCTATTCTTTAGTGCAACCCGGTTGCACATTTTTGTCCAGAGAGCGCAACCCCATCGTCCCCAAAGGCCCAAGAAATGCGACCTCCCTTCCTCAGGTCAAGTCATTCCTTTTTGGCAATTTAACGTGACCCAATCACGCTTATTGGTTAGAAAAGTGTGACCCAATCGTGCCCTTTGGCCTCATAGGTGCGACCTAGTCCATTTTTGGGTTGGTATGTCCCTGTGGCGTATGTTTTTCATATTAGTGACTCCCAGGTTGCGTTTGTGCCTTTTCCCAGTGTGACCCGTGTATGTTTTCTGCATTTTTCGTTTATTTTCAAAATCCTGAACCCCGTGTTCATCCTTTTCCCTTTGCATCCTGCTCTGTTTTTTCATAGATTTTTGTTTGCAACACTATACATGTTCTGCTTGCAATTCTTGTTTGCTTGTTGTAGCCCTTTCTAGATCTATTTTTTATAACCATTCTATATCCAAAAGAATTATGTTTTGAACTATTTACTGCATTTCATGAAAATCCATATAGATCTATTAAATTTGCATCTTTCTTATTTCATAAAGCTGTATGTTTGAAAAATCAGCGTTTTTCTTTTATTGGAAATTGGATGCTTGAATGCAATTGAAAAGAAATTGAAAGAAAAAAATTGTTTTAGTTCTGTATTTCTCTTTTTAATTTTAGCATTTATTTTCGAATTACACACCACACGTGCACATAGGACACGTCATAAACTTTAAACGCTTGGTTCATGACCCCGAGCCCAACCTAAAATTAATCCTAACTCAACACACATTAACCTCACTTAATGAAAATAAAATAATTTGGTAGTTAGGTAAGACACTGGGGATAGGAATCCAAATAATTCCCCTTTGTCATTCACATCTGAGACATAGTTGTTGTCCAAATAGGAAGCCAAAATCCTCTTGTATTTATTGGTACAGTTGAGACTGATTTTTCAGGGGGGCTCTCCTCTAGGAGGGCAAGTGGCAAGACTAGTTTTGGAGGTCTGGGTGGAATGTTGCTCTCCACTTTGTACTTAAGGACACCTACTCGTTATCTATGAACTGAAGTTGTGGGTAACCTTTCCAGACATGCCTTGAGCAAGGTAGCCTAGTTACCATTATTTTAGGGCTCTTTTACTCGAGATCCCTATCGGTAAGGGGATATTCCTTGGCCATATTGGTCTTCCATTTCGTATCGTCTTACTGCGGATTTCATTACCCTGCAGGGGATACTATTTGTGAGGGATTCCATCTTTTAGTTAGGTGGTTGCTTACTCCCATACCTCATAGGTTAGTGGGTCATTTTTATTTTGATAGGTAGTGTTGATTGTTGGCTTTGTGTCCATTTTGTTGTTGCTCACCCGCCGTGACAAACAGTTGCAGTGGGTTTTTTGAGCTTGTTTTTATCCTGAGCGCCCCTTTACTGCAAACTCTCCTCTTACACACTTAGTTGCACTAGGGTTTTTTATCCCTTTTCCCTAACTGCCCCTTTAATTGATCTCACGTCCCCTTCCATCTATCCAATGCAAGGGAGGGAACATGACTGCAACATGGGGTGTCTAATTTGTCCCCAAGCCATAATGATAAAATTTTGCCATTTAAAATAAGACGCACAATTCATTTACACAGTGGAATTAAACATATTAACACACAACTAGAATGGAATGCATCAGCATACCATTCACAAACAGGTGATGAATTATAATGCGAGGAAGCAAGCACGCTCTCATGGTATACACAGATTACATGTTAGCCATAATAAGATATGCATTTATCATCCAAATACCAATCATTATTTAAAACATTACAGAACATAGAATTAACACAGCTCATTTAATAAACACAGAGGAATTACCATAATAACATACAAGCAGAAGGAGATGCATTGGCCTATTTCTTCTAGGCAGAATGATGAAACGATCATACAATAATCCATCCCATTCTCATGCTATGCACAGGCATCATTCCAACTAACTTAAGATAATCATTTCATCCAAGTAACATCAGTAATTTAGCATACAGGATTAACACATTGTTGAACACATAATGCAAATAAATTAATCCACAGAGAATACTTATCTTGAAATGCAAACGTCCAAACGACTGGCTACGTGAGAGCAACGTTCCACCCAACCATAGATCTCTGTCCAGCCTATATTCTTTCAGCTGAGAGATCACCCCCGAGCTGGGCTGTGTATCCACTAAGGAGGAACTAGACAGGCTCACTCACAACCATGGATTCACTCAAATGGTCATGCTAAGCCAGCAAACAACTGGGTTTATCAAGCATGCAATAAGGAAATTATGAGGATGCTAAGCTCGTGATCTCAACCACAGAGATACAGACATCTCAAGCTCAATTCAAGCAATCCCATCGTCTGTTCAAACCTCCACACTTGGATTTCTCACCATTCTGGCAAAAAATAACTCAATCCCGTCACTGGGTTTCTGGGCTATCAAAACTGGGTTTTCCAATGGATTTCATGGTAGCTAATGCTCCCAAATTCGCCCCAAGGTTCATACCTATGGATCCCCCATTGGATTTCACTATCAAAATACCAATTCTGGGCGTTTATGGCTCTTCAAAACATGGGTTCTTTCCAAGTTGCGATTTCTGGTTTTTCTCTCTGCTGGCAATTCGTTTTTTTTTTTGGATGGAAAAATGATGTTGGGTGATCAACAATGGAATGGGAATGAGATTGGAAGGATTAACAAGAGGTAGAGTGACTTGTGGGTCAAGCCAAAATAGAGCCCATACCCTGCCATACGAATTTATGGGCTGCCCATGCTCCATTGAAGCCATGGATTGAATTCCTCAACAACTTCCTTACAACATAAATAAATGTCAGCAAGGTAAGTCAAATGGGTTCTCAAGGTGATATATGGCAGCCTATGGTTCAATCCCACAGCCCCCTCACCACTCCCTAGTGGATACACATGGCCCCTTCTCATTCATTGCCTCCATAGCCAGTTTTGGTATTTTATTGCATGATGTTTATTTATATCATTTTTACAATGTTCCATGGCTAAATAGCACATGGGAAACATAATGTCTAATACTTGTCTTTAAATAAAATTCGAGCTTCCACTAGCGGGGCCTTGGCCTTGTGCTCCACGCTAGGAAAACATACATCACATGTATACAACATTTACATTAAAAGCTAACATATCCTAAGGGTCAAAATGGGGTATTACAATTGAGAGCTCTCCTCTTGCACACTCGGTTTCATTGGTATTTTTGGAGCCTATTTTCAGACCATACCCATTTCACATTCACACACTTGTCACTATTGCTCCCCTAAGATACTCTCGTAGACTTCGAGGGAAACCACAGAAGTATGAATTTTTAGACCACACTCGTCGGACCCCCATTCGACACATTTCATAGTCTTAGGAACCTTTTTCCGAGACATCTAAGTCTGATTCCAACTCCCCTCTGTCACAGTCACCTAGACGCTCACCCACACACTCACTCACGCCCAACAGGATGGTGGGAAATATCTCAACTCCTTTTGTTGGGGGCATTGTTAGTGGCAGGAGTGGCAGCAACCTGACAGTTGCTACTACAACCAACACAGTCATGGATTCCACAAGATCCACCCTTCCCTATTCCACCATGATCTCGAGTCTAGGGGGAAATATCCCCACAATCCCAAACACGACCACCGTAGTTGGTGGATCCTCGATCGCATCCACTTCTAACATAATTGTTGGTCCTACCATGTCGTATCTTATTGTTATCTTTCCTTTCATGGCCAACCCTTAACCTACCTGACTTTGTTATATTAACCAATGACCCTATTTGGGATGACCCCATGTGGCCCCCTATGCCTACCAAGTTCCCCTCCAACATTCCCAAGTTTGAAGGGAAGGCTTGGGAGGACCCTCATAACCATATCATGTCCTTCCACCTATGGTTTTCCTCCAACTCCATAGTGGATGATTCCATTAGACTACATCTATTATAGAGAACTTTCACCGGTGATGCATCCAAGTGGTACATCGACCAGCCCCATGAGGTGCACCACACCTTTGCATCCTTAGCCTCCATGTTCCTACAGTTCTTTCAGTTGCCCATTCGATATGATGTTGGCATCAAGATATTCCTTTCTTGCAGACAGACTACTGCTACCCACATCACAGATCACATTCATGAGTGGTGTAGGCGGCAAAGCTTATGCAAGATTAAAATTGACGACCAGATCCTCTTGGATTGGTTCCTAAAGTCCCTTATTCCATCCATGTCCAATGATGTCACATCAGATCATCCTCAAACCGAAGAAGAGGCTATCCTCAAATCCCAACAGTTTGACCTTATATACACATAGTAAAGCTACCTATATACCATTCTCCCTGATGCCCCTCGCGGAGATTCCTCTTGAAAGGATACCCCGGGGGCATCACACACTGCCAATGGTGTTATTAGTGTTGTCGCATCCATCATTAGACCTTATATGCCTTTACCCCCCCACAATTTCTCCTGCTTACAGTAGCACCCCTAACACTACGCAACCATCAATGAACTGTGGCCCTAATATTTCCCGTGCATCATCTCATTCCAGAGCAACACCCTTATATGCGCCTCCAGCACCCACCTCCCATGTCCATGGACCCACTTATTCGGGACCTGAATTTGGTAGTACTCCTCAATTTTATGTGCCTCCTTCAGTTACCAAACCTTATTATCTTTTCCATATCCCCCCTCCAGTCGCTCCTACGCCAACCCCACCTCAAGCTTCTCCCATTCCGCAAGGGCAATTTTACACCCAGTAGAACTAGACATAGACCCAAACATCCCCCCAGAATAAAAAAAGGGAAACCTAATCAGAGACGGGATAGGAACAATGGAAACAATGAATGCTGGCGAGGGGGCAAACCACCTCCTAACCCCCCGTAATAACAGAGCAAATCCTACCAACCACGACCCCAACCAACCACCCAAGGAAGTAAAGAACCCATAGTTACGAACTAACCATATGTGTTCTTTATGCAATGTCTATTGACATTACACACATCATTTGCCCCATTTGGCCAAAGCGCGTTAGCTTTGGTATGAGGCCAATCGTCGAGATGCCACTACTTCCCCTCAGACACAACCTAATCCACCTCAACCGGCTCAACAACTGATGGTGTTGCAAAAACCGTTACCCACTCAAGGGTTCGTCACAACACAACCCCCGATTACATATGCCACATCTTCGAGTCAACTTCCTGATACAGGAGTCCACCACCTTTTGATTATTTCTTACGAGGGAAACCTCCAGACTCACCGCAATCAACAAGGTTCAGCTACCGATCCCACCCCCATGGACAAGGTCATCGACTCCACCCTTGTGGATCAATCTCTACATCTACCCCGACCCCCGACTAATGGGGCTCCAAAAGTCCCAAAATTTTCTTTACATTGCATTGCAGACAATCCCAATGTTCGAGTCGCTCTCGATTATAACATTGTGGGCAATTTGGCCCAATCCCCTACTTCCATGTCAACCTTGGAAGTTCTCAATAACATCCCTACACAACAAAAAGCCTTACTATCAACCTTAGGTGCAATCGATCCATCTTATTCATAATTGATGATGTTCGACTTGGATCAATCAGAACCTCGCATGCCTTCGTCCATCGCATTTCAAATCCTTGTATCAATCAGGAACTTAGTAATCCATTGATGCGTTGTCAATGAGGGCGCCTCTACATGCGTCATGTCCACCTTTGTTTGGCATAAACTCGGGTCCCCTAAGTTTTAGCCTTCCACGACAGCACTACATGCTTATGATGGTCGTGCAGCCCAACCACGGGGGCCTTCTACCAAATTTCCCTATTGAGTTAGTCAACAATACCATCCTTATTGATATTGAATTCATTAATGCCCAGCTTGACTATAACCTCCTCCTTAGGCACAGTTACATGTATGCAATCAAAGTCGTTGCCTCGTTTATCTTTTGGCTCATGATGTTCCCTCATGAAGGTAAGGTCATCAAAATTGACTAGTTGACTTACTATGACCCCAAAGGGCCAGCTACTCCATAAAATGTCCTCCCCATGGTTGAATACACTACCCTCGGCGTTTCCATCCCATCGATTTCTGTTATAGGGACGGGACTTTATTATGACTCTCCCATGAATACCACTTTTAGGCCCTACCCCCACCCACCTCAACCGTAGAAATATCGGATTTATGCATCATTTCTTCGGGAAAAATGGTTCCTCAACCACAACCTACGACTTGGCCTGCGTCCCAAACACAGTCCCAGCCGCCACTCCCATGACAATCCCAACCACAACCAACATTAGTGCCCATCCAGGTGGGAGCTACCCCTATACACACCATCCCCTTCTTGTTTCCACCATCGGGATTCATCATCATGCCCGTGATGGAAACGCTAAACCTCCCTGGATTGACATGAGGCCTTCTCGTATGGTAATTACCTACACCAGATCCCACCCTAACCCCACAGGTTGTTTTTCAACCCATACAACCAATTGATACTGCAAATCGTCCACCTCTCAGTGTTCACACGGAAATACCCACGGCCCTCGTAGTTTCTTCGGTTAAGAAGGCTAGGGGCAAGACTACAAAGGCAATCGCCTCAGCAACAATGAACAAAGTCATGAACCCTTCCCCTACTGCCTCAACTCGAGCACCTTCGCCTTGCTCTTTTTGCAATGTTTTAGTACACGCTACCCATAATTGTCCGCATTTTCTCATCCTACGCACTCACATTCAAATGTTGGACGATGACGAATACATCCTGGTGGTCCAATTACCATACCTTCCTCAAGCGCACAACAAGTATTTATGTACCAATCATTTGTGCGTGATTTGTGGCTTCTATGCTCACTACTCCCACCACTGCCCAGATTTTCCAGAATATCAGACCGTGCTAGCTGACTTGCATAAGCTTTCCTTATTGTCTTAGGTAACCATTATTGAAGAAACCAACCCCCCGACATCCTCTTCAAATGAGACAAACACCATATAAGTTATATTGTCACATGATCAACCTTCCACAATATCGACACATACTAAGCCCTCTAATATGTCTAGCCAATGCTTTCAAAGTGACAAAGAGATCCTCGAAGCATTAACTAGACCTGATTTCCCTTAGAATGACATGCATCATCGTGCCTATTTTATCCCTAAGGAATTTACTACACCTTCATCAGATCAGTTCTTTGTCGAGTCAAAAGAATTCATCCCTCATGGAAGTATGGACTGATTCAAACATCCAATCCCAGACCCCGATGCCTTTGAAGAAGGGATCATGGCCAATATATCACCCACCATTCAGGTGGGTATTTCTGTTAAACCCGACATTGTAAAGAATATAATGTTAGGAGCCTCCTGCACCCCAGAAGAGGTTACCGCTTACAAGAAACTCTTCCAATAGTTTTGTGACGTTTTTGCTTGGTCATACACCGAAATGTCTGACCTTGATCCTGGCATTGTCAAACACCGCATTGAAATTTGGCCCGATGATGCGCTTATTCACCAGAAATAGAGACCCATTCATCCGTCCAAAGTGTCGACTGTCAAGGTTGATATTAAGAAGTTGCACCAAGCCGACTTCATATACCTTATTGCTTACACCACTTGGGTTTCTAACCCCGTTCCCATAAATAAAAGGCAGGGCACCATACGTGTTTGTACCAATTTTCATGACCTGAATTTGGCATGCCCCAAATACAACTTCCCAACCCCTTTTATTGACCAACTTATCAATGCATGTGTGGGACATGAATTCATTTCCTTCATGGGCATATTTTCTGGTTACAACCCGATTCAAATCCGCAAAAAAGATCAGTACAAAACTTCTTTCACCAACCCCTTGGGGCACATTCACTTATAGAGTCATTCCATTTGGTTGAAAGAATGTTGGGGCCACCTTTCAGTGGGCCATGAATTTTTATTTCCATGAATTGGTCCACATCATCCTTGTTTACTCGGACGACCTCACCGCCAAATCTAAGAAACATTCCCAACATTTGGAGGACCTCCGACAAGTCTTCCTCTGTTATCGTAAGTACAACATTCGCTTGAACCCTCTCAAGTGTGTATTTTGCATCCCTTCCGACCAAGTACTGGGATTCATTGTTTCCTAGAAGGGTATTACTGTAGATCCATTGAAGGTTCAAGCCATTCTTGACCTTCCATTTCCTCACACCTTGCTCCAACTATAGAGCCTTCAAGGTAAATCCAATTTCCTACGACGATTTATTCCATATTACACCATGAAGGTCCATGGTTTCTTGTAATTTCTCCGAACCAATGTCCCTTTGATTTGGGACAAGCAAGCATAAGTTGCCTTCAATGCATTGAAACAAGCACTGTCTTCCGCTCCCTTGATATCGCCATCCGATCTCACGAAGGATTTTATCCTTTACATTTCGGCATTTGAACATGCCATCGCATGAGTTTTAGTCCAGGAAGATGCTTCTCACCAAGAGCATGTCATCTAGTACGTGAGTTAGACCCTATATGGCCCACCACTACATTATCCCCATGAAGAGAAAATGGCCTTGGCCATTGTCTTTTAAGTTCAGAAGCTACTCCATTACATCCTTATGAGTCGAACCACAGTTATGGAAGATTCCAATTCTATGGCTTATCTCTTGAGTTGTCGCCTTGTCCAACACCAGATGGTCAAATGGATCATTAACCTTAAAGAGTATGACCTCAAATTTGTCACACCTAGAAGCACCAAGGCATTGGCCCTGGTGCAACTCATGACCAACTTACCCTCTTCGTCTTTATCACCTCCGTTCACGGTCACTTTACTTGATGAACATTTATTTACTATTTCCTTTGATGATCCATGGTAAGGAGACATCTTAGTTTACTTGCACACCCAAAAATTTGGGTGTCACCTTAGTCGTGGCGACCGACGTTGCATTCACCATCAATCTTCTTTATACCTCCTTATCGAGGATGTCCTTTATTGATGAGGCATCGAAACCCTTTTGCATCGATGCCTCACACATGATGAGGCTGAGCAGGTCTTGAATGATTGCCATAGCAGAGCTTATAAAGGTCAACCTCTAGTATGGCCACTACCCAAAAGGTTATTCATGCTTGTTATTTTTGGTTGACCCTCTTTACCGATTGAATTACGGTAATCAAACACTATCGCAATTGCCAACTATTTGCCCCAAAGGAAAAAACCCCTCCCACGCCACTTCATCTTGTCATCAATGTCGGACCTTTCTACAAATGGGCCATTGATTTCATGGAGTGTAATCCCACCTCTTCTAGCGGACATAAGTACATCATCGTGACTATTGACTATTTCACCAAATGGGTCGAGGCCATGCCCACATTTAATTTCCAATTCAAGACTACGGCACACTTTTTCTTTAACCACATCATTACTTGTTTTTGGGTCCCTCGCCAACTCATCTCTGATCATGGCAAACATTTTGAGGACGTCATCTAGAAGGAGCTATTCATCCTATTAAAATTTTAGCATCAATACGCCTCTTCATACTACCCACAGGGAAACATCCAAGTCGAGGATGTCAACAAGATCCTCAAAACCATGCTCCAATGAACAGTGGATAAACATAAGTCCAATTGGCATCATATGCTCTTTCTAGCCTTATGGGACTACCACACATCTGCGAAAATCGCAACGGATTTTACCCCATTCCACTTGGTTCACGGTGTGGAGTTTTTCCTCCCTATTGAGTGTTAGATCCCAACCCTACACATAGTTATCAAACTTCTACTGGATACCTCTCCTTTAGAGAAACACTTGCTCACGTTGGAACTGGTCGATGAAGACAGTCGAGTTGCCATCCATATGAATGAGGCTCTGCCAAGCATAGATCCAAAGCCCATTATGAAACTTGAGTCCACCTGCGCACCTTTAAAGAAGGGGACCTCGTCCTCATTTATGACCAAGCCCATGATAAGCACAAAAAGGGAAGTTTGATTCTATCTGGCAAGGTCCATGCATCATCAAAAATTGCCTCGACATGGGGGAATACATCCTAGCCAATTTTGAAGATCGTATCTTGAACAACCCCCGTAATGGGTTATACCTCAAGAGAATTTATGCCTTACCTCCACAACCCCATTTATTTGGCATGTATAGTTTTTTTCCCTTTTTTCACATTTTTTATGCATGAGCCTTATGTTTTGTTCCCATGGTTGATATTAGATGGATCATGTCCCCTCCATTAACATCGGTTTCGTTGACGGCTCAAGTAGGTGGTATCTGAACCTCGCCTCGGTTACATGGGTCATATACTCCCCTTCTCATGAGGTTCTTCATCTCGATGGAGTGTGTTGTCACAACCACTAATAACCCGGTTGAGTATGATGCAGTGATTGGTCTCTTGACTATCACCCTCCACTTGGGTATCTGTCACTTCAGTGTCTTCCTAGACTCCCAATTGCTTGTTGCCTAGTTGAATAATTGTTATCAGGTACGTGACCCTTGCCTCTTTAGAAATTTCTTGTGCACTAAACAACTGGTTAGACATTTTGAGGTCATTACATTCATGCATGTTCCTTGGTGTTCCAATAGTGTTGCAGACCAGATGGCTAACGATATTCTAGAGTGGCATATCAATCATCGCATATAGGAAATAAATCATCAACATGCATTATCGTATCATTTTGCATTCACATGTACATACACATAGAATACACATTATCACGACATAAGAGGCTCATAAAACAAATTAAAAGCAGTAAAAGTGCATCCACGTGCATATATGCATAGAGTAGCCCCAACAATTTCCTCAACAAACATAACCAAGTACATCAACCCAAAATCCCCATGCTCATATCACTAGGGGGTAGCTCCCTAAACTTCCAACTAGTCATCTGAGTCCGCTGACTCATCCTCCTCAGTGTCCTCATCGATGCCCTCATCCTCCTCCAAAGGGACATCGCCCCATGCCATAGCTCTCATCAACTCAATATCTACAACTATCCATCGCATGATGGACCTCCACTCAGGAGGCGCTTGGTAACAAATGGTGATTAGATCCTCGTCCAGATATTGCCATCCATCATCCACAACCCCATCCAATAGCTAATCAATCCCTATCCATGGTGATTCTATGGTAGCCTTAGAACTCTGGTGCCATCTGTGCCCATGACTTGGTGGGTCTATACCCTCCACTCTCCCCATGTTACTCAGATATCCTGTCGGGGGCACCGATCCAATATATGCACACACATGACTAGTCAACAGTATCATCACCCTGTAAAAACCTCTAGATACCATCTATGCTAGCAGTTTATTTAATGGATATACAAACAAAATAATTGAATACGTACCATCGAGCCTCCAGGACTGACCAAGAGGTTTAGATAGCTTTGCATCTCCCCTAAAGTCCATGCCAGCATATGGGTAGTCCTCAATCATGATCGGTAACTGACACCACTGAGTGAATAACTCCTTAGTGAAGAACCTGTTGACCAACCCACCTCCGCCAAAGTCATCATCTCCCCCCATCGCCGCATCCTCAGCTCCATGGGCCTATCGTAAAAAACCATAACGTGCGGCTGCAGGGTGGGAACGCGCTAAAAGAAGAATGAGCATAGAAATTATGGGAAGCAAAATTCACCTCCTGCTCGGCTCACTTTATTCATATCTCACTGAACCACAGTCAAATACATATGATCCCACCCAAATTAGACACCTGATAAAACCCGCTCCACTAGCCTCAGCTTCCCACACGAGATCTTGTGTTGCCTACTCGATCCTAACACCCACACTATTGTGGCCACAACCGCCTGAGTCTTGAGACTCTCCATGTCACAAATTAGGATGTACGAGTCATGGACATGTGCAGTCCCATAGTAGTGACGCACTAGCATCTCCTGCATCGAGATGTCCCTTGGATGTCTCGGCTGAGTATCAGCGATCACCCCTAACCTCGGGAGTCCCATTAGAAAGTACACATATTCAATGGTAAGCTCCAGTCGCTCACCCTATATCATGAACACATCGGCCTCTTTGTCCTAGAAACCTATAAGCTTGTTTAGTAACAGCTTGGAAGCACACATCAAACGGTTCCTAACAAACTTTAGAAGGCCATACTGTGCCAAGTTGTCCATTACAGCTTGGTCCCCCTCGATCTCCCCTTAGAGATCACCTATTTCCCTCTCTCACTAGTTCACCCGCAACATCCTGCATGTCCAAAGCATCATGGTCACTTCAATACCCCAAAAAGCACTCTCTTGGCCCCCCATCGCACATGTCTCCAAGAAAAATGCGACCCATATCACAATTGTTCAACAAAAAAGTGTTACTCAAGTTGCGCTTATCCCTCTAATAGGCACGATCTGGGTCGCACCTTTCTTCTAGATACGTGCGACCCAAGTCGTTCCTATCTTCTCGATAAGCGTGACCTAGATCGCATTTCTCCCTTCAAAAGAACGACCGAGTTCGGAAAACCCTCATGGGATTCGCCAAGGTCCCAAGAGAGCCCCAAACCACTAAACAAATAGACAAAATGACAAAGAATCCCAATAGTAGTTACCTGAAAGTCACAGAAATCGAATCCGTCGATCCCATCATAAGAAATTAGTGATCCTTTTATGGGCCCCTCCAAACAATCTCAACACTTAACAGTGAAAATGACATGTGGAAGGTGGGCTCCCCCCTATTTCATATCCCTTTTTGGCCCCTTTTCTTCCTTTGATAGTAGAGGAGTCATCCTATGTTTGTTTTTTGCACCGTTCACACCACTGGAACCATCATCCCGTGCCTTTAATGATTATAGCGACCACTTCTCTTTATCACCACATTTTTATCAGGCCTTTTTGGGTTCGTCTCGATTTGTGTGGCATCATGTCAGTCCCCTTGTATATGTGTTTATATGCTATATTCAAGTTCCAAATGCACATTTTATGCATGGTTATCCTTGTTTTGTGTACAGATACAAGTTATGGTACCGTCCTCCTTTTTTTATGCCATCCACCCCTGTAGGTATAACCTATTAAATAGCATATAGTTCATCTTCTCCCATTGAGTATCTGATGCATTGATCTAGTTTACCATTTACACCTGTAGGACCCCCATGTTCGAGTCTGGCTTAGCCCAGCCACCATTGCATTTTCTCTTGCTTGGTAGTAGAGCCTACCTTACATGGGTGACCGTTTTTAGCACCCCTTGCATTTGGCACCCATGCCATTCGAATCCCCATAGGATTGGGAGTCCTCGTAGTTTGACATCTATAAATGAAGCCGCATGCATTCTTTCACATTATCACTCATTGGCCATTCCATGTAAATGCACTCTCGGCATGGAGTTTCGTTTAATCCCTTTTCTAACTCCTTAAAGAATGAAAAGATCTCCAAGCAATCTTGCTTCCTTTTCTACTCATTAAAGTATTTGAAAGGGCATCCATCTGGTATACATTTACCCCTTTTTTCAGGCTGGATGGACTATTTACAAAAAATGAATACTCTAGTCCCTTTGGCTAGAAGTGTTCTCCATTGTACACTTTTATGCTTTTTCAGGCTTTGGGGACTAACTTACAAAAAATAACACTCATAGAGTCTTCTTTTTTTTTTTAGACTCTCTAAAATTGAAAACACCAGTGAGCACTTACCGTCTTGGGCTCAACCAAATCCACGAGACAGTATCATATCGAGCACACTTCTATTCCTTCTTTGAGCTCATTAAACAATGAAGAAGGCCCAAACGGTGCCTTTCAGCGCCCATGTAGACATATGGTCCAACATTATGGAAGCATCCCCAATATGGTTGCCTTTGTTCAGAGTATTCTTCAATGAGTCACCCTCGAAGTCCCCTAATATCACCTATCTGTATCCCTCTCCAAGTATACCCCATTGCAGTTGTATCCCTTGGTACCCCAGTTGTATCCCTCCCCATGGTTTATTTCATATATGTTTCCAGGTTAGCCATAATTCCATACTCTAAACAAAGGAAGTTTCAATCCCATTACTCATTGGCCCTCGTGTCCCCTAGCAATGTCTCAATCCCATGTCCAGTTCTATCACATCTTGGTTGTATCCCTCGCGCTCCTATGAAGGACACATCATTGCTTTGATAGTTGCAGGTCTCCCTCTGTCGACACCAGCACATCTATTCCAAAGGATAGAACCAGAGGTCCATGTACCTTAACCTCACCACCATCTGTGGTGAGTTCCTAGAGGGGAGTCATCATCACCCAATAGAATGGTTGTTTCTCACATGCTCGACATCAGCTACATCATCGCACCATTGAGATTCGTACAAGGTTTTGGTTCTTTCATGATTTGGTCATAGACCTCGGATGTCCCTTGACTCTAGCACAGTAGCGAGTCTCTTTGGAATCTTTCTAGTATTATGTTCCTAGTGACATTCGAGTTGCGTTGGTGACATTGTTTGGAATCCTTCCAGTTATATGCTTCCTAGTGTATCAAGTTTCAAATGTAGTCCAATGTACCTCTGAGATTCAGGCTCTCAGTTTGTTTGAGTACTTATAGTAGTTGGACCCCTTCAAATCCAACGGAGAATCAGTTATTGTGATCTTACATTCATGATGAATGCCATTGTTTCCATTTTCAATTCTTCAGATCAGCCATGGTTGGACCATGCTTACATTCCATATTTGAGTCCATCTAGGACCATTATGATGTACATAGCAGTTATCCATGTATTTTTCAGGTCCCCTTTGGGCTTAGTTCATATTTGTACAGCTTGATACACTGATACGAGCATGGGTATGCCCGCCTCATCTATATATTTGAGATCATATGTACCTCATCCATTATGAGTGTTGTATCTACAGCTTCGACTCTTGTAGTCCGGACGAAGAGCTTGTTCTACCCTCTAGTGCAACTTATGTTCTTTGTATCATTGTCACACATATTATCCTGGAAAAGAAAGAACCTATGATGTGTATCAGCCATATGGTGAGCTCCTGCCCTCACACATCAGGGGGCAATCTGTTAACATAAACAAGGTGCACACCAAATACTGAAATAAAATAACCCAAATACTGAATCTTCTTCTGATAAAACTCACATTTTCTTACCTTGTTGGTTGTGGAGCTTGATCTTCTTGATTCAGAGATGTTGTTTCAACCGTGTTTGTACCCCAGTTTTATATGTTGTTCAGGTGGACTATACAGTCATCCCAGCGAGTAGGTGTGGGGGGGGCAGCGCCCCTGAAAGAATTTTTTTGGGTTGTTTTGTTGGCCAATAGTTTACAGGCCCATGGTATTGGGTAGCCCATAGTATTTTCCCATGGCAATTCCCCTTTAAAAGGACGACATTGTAGTACAACTCTGTAATGTATTGTAGCATTGTAAATATCTATGTGATTGTGTAAGAGAGACTGAGAAAGAGTGAAGAGGAAGTTGCAACGGATGTGTTGAAGGTTGTATCCCTTCATTTTGTTGGATGGTATAATAATAAGGACTGGCAATTTTTGTGTGGACGTAGCCCATCTTGGGTGAACCACGTTACATTGGTGTCTCTCTTGTATTGTGTTTATGTGATTTATATTTGAATCTTGTTTATTGTTGTTGCTTTGCGATCCTATTTTTCTAACATAGCTTGGCATACAACTTATGCTCCCAGAGCAGCTGCAATACCATTATGAGATGCTCTGCATGCTCTTCCTCCTTATAATAGATGACGATGTCATATAGGAATACCAAGAATAACTTATCCAAGTACTAGCTTAACACAATGTTCATGAGACACATCAAAGTGGTTGGTGCATTGGTGAGGTCGAATGGCACAATTGTGAATTCACAGTGGCCATACCACGTTCTGAGATTAGTCTTATGGATGTCTTCTTCCTTGACCTTGACCTGATGGTACCCTAACCTTAAGTCAATCTTAGAGAATACTCTATCTCCCTTGATCTAATCAGATCATCTATCCTAGGCAAGGGATAATTGTTCTTCATTATGACCTTATTGAGTTGTTTGTAGTCAATACACAGTCACAAAGTTCCATCCTTCTTCAACGAAAAACACTATCAAACCCCAAGGGGACACACTCGGTCTAATATAGTGCTTAAGCATTAAGTCCTAGAGTTTTATTTTCAACTCTACTAACTCGGGGATGCTCATTCTATAGGGGATTTGGACATTGGGGTTGTGCTTGGCACCATATTAATTGTGAACTCGATATCTCTCTAGGGCGGTAGTCTTGGCACTTCTTTTGGGAATATGTCCTTATATTCTTGTAGTGCTGGGAAATATTCTAGCGTTGGGCCTCTATCCTCCGCAACTCATAATACATGAACTGCATATACATGACACTTATTCTTGAAGTGTTTTCTCAATAGCAGCACTGTAACTTGCCTTATTGAAACCTCCTTCAAGAAACATTTTATTAGGTTGTCCTTCATCATCGAGATATTCGAGAAACTTATTATAGTAATCAAGATTGGCACTGTGTTTTTCTAGCCAATCCATGCCAATAAGAACACCATACAATCATAGCGGTAGGATATTCAAATTAGTTGTGCTAGACAAACCATCCAGCACTAGCGGGCATTCTTATACCATTTCACTTACTTTCTTCTTTGCCCTTATGGCTAACTGAAATAGCCACAACTTTCCATGCTTACTTTGCTTAAGCGCGCAAACTTCAATGCTATTAGGATGAATATAACTATGACTGGATCCTGTGTCTATTCAAATAGAAATAGACTGCGCAACAATCTTACCTCCAACTTCAACTACGACTACTTGATGGTCTGCTTGATGATCATCCAAAGCTACGTAGATTCTAGGAGTTGATATGGCCATGTCCTCCATAGTAACAACTCCTTCAATGTTATGTATCCTTCACAATTGCTCCTTCTTGCGAGGGAAATTATACATCTTATGATTCTCTTCACATCCTCAACATTGCATTAGTTCTTTGGGTCTTCCTGCAGCTGACATAGCACATGTGAATCTGCCTTGCATTGGATGCTCCTGTCGAGCATTCCTCTGCTAGTTCCTATAGGGTACATATTTGAACTCTTTCTTCCTTGGATCAAACCTTCCCTTGGGATTTTCTCTTCCTGCTTGATGCTCCTCAAATATACCCTTGCTTTTCTCATATCAATGCATAACATTCCAGATAGCATCATCCAACGTCTTGGGCTCCACAAACTCAATTTTGTCTTTGTAATTCTAAAGAAACCCACTTAAGAATCTTTGAATATTTTCCTTCTCATTCATGAGATATTCCACATACCATAGTAGCTCTAAGAACTTGTTCACATATTCCTCCATTGTCATCTAATCTAGCTTAAGATCTTGGAACTCCTTGCTCTTATCATCATAGTACCTTTCAAAAAGATATTTATGTTGGAAATACTTTTCAAACTTATTCCAATCAAACTTATTTTCCTTGAGGCCCTTCACTTGTCCAAGGTTCTCCCACCATATTGAAGCTCTACCATTCAGATTAAAGATGGAAATCCCAGCCTTCTCATTCCCTGATAACTCATGGATCCTGAAGTACTTCTTCATTCCAAGAAGCCATGCTTCAGCCTCATGTCCTGACTTACTTTCTCCGTCGAAGGTAGGCAACTTTACCTTCCTGAATTCTCCAGAGGAACTCTCTTTATGAGGCTTACTTCTCTTAGATATTTGGGCTGAATGCACTGAACTATTTGACAAGCTCTCTGATCTACTCAATTTGTTGCTCGAGGTGTCTGATGGAGACATGCTCATTCTCCTCATGCACACACTTCTTTCTTAGTATCACGATCTTCCTTTAGAGTGATTGCCTGCACTCTTTCCATCCTTACTATCATTGTTATGATTTGATCCCATATTGCTTTTTTGCTGAAGGTCTATTAGGATTTGTAGTATGGCGACATTGATATGATGTTGCTCTTCCTCCTCCTTAGTAATCATTTCATTGAAAATCCTCATAGTTTCAACCATATTCGGTGGTATAATTTGTGCCCTCCTTCCATTGGACTCTATTTTTATATTACCATCATGCACATATTCTCCCATATCATATTCTTCATCATATTCTTCATGATCATGGGGATCTTGCGCATCATCCATGATGATCATTCAACCAACTAATTTCCTAATTCTTTTGCTATAATATATTTATGTTGTTGTTAGTGTTGTACACAAAGGAAAGTCTATAAGTGAACACATTAATAACCTTAATAATCAGTTTGATATTACTGTGTTGGGTTCCTTTTGCACTCAGAGGCCTAGTTTCGAAACCACTACTCTGATGCCACTTGGCACGTCCCCAATGACCTCTGTGGCCTATTGTGACCACGTGGGATCCTTTTTCTTTCTTGCTTACTTTTGATAGCAAGACATTTTTTTCGTGTTGTTCATGAAACACCCTCTTTTTTTTCGGTGCCCCGCTACGTCCACGTTAACCTCCCTGGAGTTTGGAGACATAGGAAGGGAGGTTAATTGTCTGATAGAGCCCCTGAAGAGCTCAGCGACTCACTTAAGAGCAAGTGTCACTGTCGCGACTTGAACCTGGGTGGAGCAGATAACAATCTGATAACTCAACCACTCGACCTAAACCCAATTGACATAGCAAGACATTACTATGTCTAATGTTGAATTAATTTGTTGTGCAATATCCTATGTCACATAAACTTAATACACTACGCAACACATTGCACACATAATACTTTAATCCATATGCAATATTGCACACACTAATTTAACCTTGTGCATTTATACGCTTATCAATATTTTATTGTATAGACTAGGTTGCGCATGCGAATCTATGCCATTGCGCGACCCATGGTGCTATTGTATTTAACCATTGTCCGTCTACCATTGCACACGTTAACCACCCTGTGGCAGCTTAGCTTGCAATGACAAATCATTGACTTCCTACAGAGCTAGCATTACATGCACAACGGGGCATCGTATACAAACATATGTCTATATGCAATCATTTCATGAAGTATAATATCACATATTCAACACTCAATACAAAGAATCACGATTCTTCTAAGTAAGCAATTCATGTTCACAACCATTATTTACAACATGCATCCTATCATTTCATATCAACATTCATACAACGTAATGGAAATAGCAACAATGAAACATCAAGTGAACACTTATCTTGAATGAAGCTTCTCTAAGCAACTGACAACACAAGAGAAACATTCCACCCAACCGTAGGCACTCTGTCTACAATATACTCTTTCTGCTAAGAGGCCACCCCCGCATTGGCCATGATTACCTTAAGGAAAGGGGAACTATCCAAATCTCACTCGCAGTCAACTAGGAACAAGGCCACAACCAAGTCTACCTCTACTGGGTTAATAGGTTGTGTTAGTCCTAGACATGTCAACTTCCTTTTTTTTGTATACCTCGTTATAACCACCCTACATTCCTTTTCTTCATTTTATTTTACTCTATTTTCGATTGTTTGAATTACCTTCTCAATTTCATTTCTGCATTTTTAGTCATGTAAGTGTTAGCTTAGCTCGCAATTTTTAAGCTTTTAGGTGTTCCTTATGTTCAAAAAGAATTATGGATTAAGTCTTGAAACTTGATTAGACATTTTATGCTTTAATACATTATGGTAGCACGTCACATCATTTTTATACATATGCGCGCTGCCGGATTGTCAAATTATGATTTGTTCAGATTTAAAGACATACCTTCTAATTATTGCACGTTGCAGCTTCAAGAGTTGTTTCAATTATTCCAGCTGACATTTGGTTATGATTATTAATTACATATGTAAGAAAAGGTTAATGCCCCAGATTTTCATATCTTTCATATTTAATTCCTATACTCCTCCGATTGGATCTGAAATAGGTCATTTTGGTTTCAAAGGGTTCAATAGCTCTAAGTTGATCAAACATGTATCATATTTATGTATTTATCTTTCCATTTTCAATCTTTAGATTCAAAGATGACTTCTGAAAAAGAAGAAGCGACCTAGTGGCCCTAGTGGGAAATTGCTTCGGATCGAGCCTCAGAATATAGATTGGACCAACAAATTTCCATGCTCTGTTGTCAAGCTAAAAGAAGCGGGTTGGTTCTCTCTGCGTGAGAGAATTCAAGGTCATAATCCAGAAGTGACAAGGCATTTCACCTTAAATTTTAAAGGGTCAGTCGTGAAATTTAATGAATTCGAATTTCAGGTGTGTTGTAGGTACAACAGATCCCATGCTTCATTTAATCATGGGAGCCCCATTGATGTAAATACAAAGGTATTTAGGGAAGTTTTTAAACTTTGTTTGTTATGGTCTCATACCCTTTGTATATGGTTTATGTAATTATCATTTTTTTCCCTTGCAAAATTTCTGAGTTTCTAGTTGTTTTCTTGGTTTGCGGAAAAGCCTTCATTTCCTTCAAAATGTAATTTTCTTCCCGCAAATCTAAAATCCCGCAATTGCGGATTGCGGGAATCGTTTGTTCTTTCTTTTGGAATTTCGTCAACCCGAAACCCGAAATTGCAGGTTGCGGGAAGACTGTGTGATTATTTTTGGAAAACTTGATTCCGCAACCCGAAACCCACAAATTCTGGATTCTGGATTGCGGAAACTCATGATGTCAATAAACCGCATTGTGCATTCCCAAAACCCGCAACCCGCAAATTGCGGATTGTGGGGTGTGGGAAAGGCATTTCATTTTTAAAAGTTGTTTTCATTTCCGAAACCCAAAACCTGAAATTTCGGGTTGCGGATTTCGGAAACGTGTTTGTTCGATGTTTTGCATTTTCTAAACCCGCAACCTGCAAATTGCGGATTGCAGATTGCGGGAATTTTGAATAAAACTTGTGAACCTGATCCCGCATCTTGCAGGGGCTAATCTCAGCCGTTCGTGTCTTTTAAACCTACGGTCCAGATTTGATCCGACCGAAAAACGATAAATACACAATTTTTCTTTGTCATTTTCACTGTTGGAATTTACTTTGCTACGTGGATTTGTACTGCGAATTTCTTACCAAGGTCATTTTCACCATTTTTCAGTTATTTCCAGGTTGGTTTATTGTCGTTTTTACATTTACTATTCATGATTTTCCTGTTTATGGTTTAGTTTTGATTTTTGTTTTATTTATTTACTAGAATTTCCAGACTTTGCCAACATGTCACGGAATACCCGTTCTAAGACATTCCACAAGGATTTGCTGACCAAGGACCCGAATTTTGGTATCTTTTCTGATACCAGTGAGAGATTCACTGAAACATACCAAATGGACTGGGTCAAGATATATTCAATTTTTTATAATGATGACCTTTCCAACATCAAGGAAGACTGACTTGCGTATGAGAAGATTAAGGCTTCTCAAATTCACGCCATTGTTGCCCGTCCCGTTGTCTTGCCTTACACAGACCCGGTAAAATGGATTTTGGAACATTCCAACCCTAACGACCGGTCGTTTAATGATAGTACAAGGTCGTAATTGACAACCTTCCGTCCCGAGGTCTTCATCAGAGCCTTTGCTCTTAAGCCGGTTGTGCAAACCCTTAGCCCTGAGTTTATAACATCATCAAAAACAAGGTACAATTTTGACGAGATGATGAAATCATGGATGATTAAACCTAGTAGTTTTGTGTCGAAGGTTGACAACCTTTACCCAGTAATTGACAACCTTCCGTCCTGAGGTCTTCATCAGAGCCTTTGCTCTTAAGCCGGTTGTGCAAACCCTTAGCCCTGAGTTTATAACATCATAAAAAACAAGGTACAATTTTGACGAGATGATGAAATCATGGATGATTAAACCCAGTAGTTTTGTGTCGAAGGTTGAAAACCTTTACCCAATTGTTTGTTTTAGGGAACCTTATTCCTTATTGCCATCCATGCTCTGCAAGCTCTTTGGCCTCCCAAATTGTTCAGTCTTTAAGGCTGAGTGGGCTCCAATAGCCCATCATGTGTTAACAACCGATGAATCTTTCCCTTGGGCATCAATCTTGTCTTCAGAACTTAAAACAACAATTCAGTATTACTAAAAGGCTCCTGCCTTGAGAAAGCCACACTTTTATTTGTCAGCCTTCATTATGGATTTCTTTTGCTCTGAGTTCCAATATCCTAACTTAGGATGGAATTGGACCCCTTCAGATCCACCAGTCCTTATCTACTATTCAGCACTGTGGGAAACCTATTTTGTGCCACTATTTTATGACATTTGTGACCATTTCATGGGCACTATTTACTTCAAGATATTCAGGTAGGAGGCACCTTCCTTTTCAGTTGATGCCAAGGCCTTCATTAATATTATTGGTGATTGGTATGTTTATGAGTCCCATTCATATATCATAGTTTGGGGAAGTGACACTGTTCATCTTCTGCCCAGAATAGTGCCAGACAAATTGGTCATCCAAGAAGTCTCCTACCATACTGTTACTGATGGTGTTTACAGGAAGCTCATTGGTCCCAAAAAGAGGGGTTGGCCTAAATTCTCTTTAAATCTTGGGCCATTAGTCATCCCCACTTCAACTTGGACTGCAGTGCTTGGTGACCAGGTGGCTCCTTTGAAGTTGGGTGTTGCTCCCAAAAGAAAGCATGATCCTAAGAAGTTCCTTGATGCACATTTAAAACAATATCATATGAAGATGGACTATGTCCATGAGGAACGTCCAAATGACTCTATTTATCAAGGAGGGGACACATTTTTTGAGGTCCTAGCTAGGGCCAAGAGCTTAGATGAAACACATCAGATTATGCAGTATCAGAAAGACATCAAAGCTAAAGTCTTGGGCTACAGAACATTTGAAATGAATCTACTTGAATAAGTGAGGAAAGAAAGAGAAAAAAAGGAAAACCAGCAGGCTAATTCCCCTCTAATGCTTACTTATCCATATGGGGATAAAGGTAAAGCCCCCATGGAGAATCCTCCTGAGGTAAAAATAGTTGAGCAGGTCAAAGTCTTGTTGAAGACTTCCCATTAGATGAAGCAGAAGTTATCACAGATATCTTCAATGTTGAATACCCAAACAGTTGAACCTCCTAAGACTGTTGAGAATGTTCAAATGACTACTGTATCTATGCAAGTATGTGATGATTTGATAACAGCTGAGGTCAACCCAGCTAAAAGACAAAAAATTCAGATCCCCACATCAGAGGTCCTACTGTTGAGCTCATTGACAATGATGTTAATGATGGACCCAATCCTTCAGTATTAATCACTCAAGAAGTAACTGAAGGAGCAACTGAAGAAGTGATTGAGAAAGTGACTAAACAGGTAACTGAAGATTCACAAGCAGTCACATATTTTTTGGATACTATTGAGATGGATCATTCTTTTTCATATCAATAGGTATTGGAGGTGATTACTACCCCTGACATCACAACTTCATCACTGTTGTTGTCATCTATTCATGATCTTTCTGTTTTGTCCCCAGGAGTTATCCCACCATTTTCTATATCACAACTCTTTCATACTTTGACTTCCAGGGCCACCCCATTTTTAGATAACACTGTTCCTTTTTCAATTCCCCCATCTATTGTTGCAGAACTTCAGTCTCCGATTGTCCCTCAGCAACTACCCATACCTACTTTATCATCATTCACCACTGATGAGTCATCCATAGTGCTTTCTCCATCATCACCTGCTAAGGATGATCATGTTCCACTTTCTGAAGCCTTCACTTCAATTCCTTCTCCAACCCATGTTCTATCAGTTCCTCAGATTGCCCCTATTCCTTTGAATACTCCTCAATACCTTGCCTATCCCTACTCCCACTGTTACTCAAACCCCTTCACTAATTTCAACAGAGAATGTTATTTCAACTACTTCTGAAATAATAACTGAATATGAAGATGATGAGGTAGTCCCTCTTGGACATTATTTCTACAGTAAGGAAAATAAGGCAGTGGTAAAAAGGGGTAAGAAAAGACGCAGGGATCAAGATGGCCTAGAAGTATTTGTTCCTAATCAGATAGTATGGGCTTAGCAAACCAATGACCCCCAGACAGGAGCAATTGAGACAGCCACAGCCTTAGGAGCATTTGCTGGTGCAAACCTTAATTCGATCCAGATACTAAATAAGGAAATTGATCAGAAGAAGGAAGAATTGGAAAGGTTGGAACAAGAGTTGGTAAAGACCAAGGAGTAACATGAGATTTATGTAAATGATCTTAGGAGGTTATGGGAGGACAGGATAGAGGTTGTGGAGCGTAGCAACAACTCTCTGCAGGCTGAACTTCGAAATGTACAAGCTGAAAATTCTACTAATACTCGGAAGATAGCCTTGCTACAAAAGTAATGTGAGGATGCAACTGCAAGTACAGCCTCTTCTACTTTCTTTAAGTTTTCATCCCAGGAATTTAAGGATCTGGCCCTTCAAGTTAATGAGGAGCATCATAAGTTGATAGGGAAGCTATTTTGCACCCTGGATGAGATCAGGGAGACTCATATAATTTTTGGTAAGATGTATGGTGCTCTTGAAGGACAGAAAGCCAAAATACTGCAGGCTTCTCGGGCAATTCAAAGCATTGGTGAATGGCAGAGGTATATCAAGGATATACCAGAAAGCATCCCCATTCTTAGTAGTTTTCAGTTTAAGAAGGTCAGAGCTGCATTGAACACTTGGCTTGAGCTTAATGAATCAATTGAAGAAATCCTTAAGAAAGCAGAGGCTATATGCAGCAGATAACATCATGGAGATTATACATTTTGATGTTATAGAGCTTATTGAAGATTCTTGCCTGCCTAAGTTGAAGGTGGAGCAAGTTGAACGCAGGTGTGAAGAGGCCAAAGAGAAAATTCAGCATCTTGTGGAGGTCAGCATTGATGATGTGGAACAATTAATTAGGAAACCGGTCAACATTGAAGGCAAAATCCACTTCTACATTCGCATTTGGCATAAGTTAGCTAAGAATGAGATGGAAACATTCGAATGTAATTCCCAGCTAGGGCTTGAGTCAGCTAACTATCCGAATGTGGATGAATTGTTAGATATTTGGGACAAATGGCAAGTTTTTATAGGACATTAGTTTAGTTTTGATTTTGTGATCCCGGTTTGTGGGAATTTACCCCTTGTATTATTATTTTGTAACTATTATTTAAGAGAGATGATCTCTCGTAGCCAGGGATGATGGAATTTGGAGTACGAAACCTGCAGCAGAGACTGGAGATGCTCTGTTTTGATACGAGCTTGTAATTTCTTGCAAACTGTCATTAAATACAGTAAAGTTATTTTCAGATCTACTTTTGTTTATTTAACAAATTTCTTTGATGAATGTGATTTACTCCAAATTGCTTATCTAAATATTGTTTCAATCTTTTGCAATTCATTAGGCGCAGTGATTTGCAGTTCTGGTTTATCATTGCTTATGATCTATGTGTTTATAAAGGTTTTAAAGAGTTTATTCTATTAAAACTTTTATCGATTTCTACAAATGGTTCTTTCAGTAAGTTATAAATGGTGTTAATTTTTCAATTAGCATAACAATTACAAATCAATTCTTGAACGCAAACAATCCTCAATTTGCTATTAGTTAATTTTTATTAAGTAATTGTGACTTGAGCAGTTAAGTTATTCATTTCTTTCACATTTCTGCTTAATTAATGGATGTTCTTACCTATTTACACATCAAGATGATCTGCACCTATTTCCAAACACTTCCTTAGGATAGATCTAACCTAGTTTAGATTCCTTTAAGTAGATTTGTGTTTACAGATCTTTTACACTTTTTTTTCTTCATTAGAGAACTAATCCTTTGGATCAAAACTTATCAACTCATCGAGTGCCAGTGGAGGCCGAATATCAGTGGGAGATTACTGCACCAAACAGGCTGGGGATAGAACTGTCCTTGCGTAGGGCCTTTTGAAGCCTTTCAGTCTGGGTTTTCCCCCTCTATTGAGAGCTTAGGAACCCATTCCATCACTTTGCATACCCTGCACACCCCAGGCCTCAATATGGTGGCAGAAGAATCCATTGCTTTAGCAATTGATGTGGTTCATGAGGGGGGAAGATGGTGTAAGAGGCATGCAGTTGATGAAGATTATAATCAGTTTATTTTACCCGAGTGTAGAAACCCTGATTGGGGTAAAGGAATTCATAGGACCTGTTTACTGGAGGAGTGTCCCGACGTCTTGGAAATTGTACAAAGATATGTCACCTGTGAGGGAAGGTTTGCCACCATCTTCCTGTACCATATGCGATTTCTACTTCATATAGCAGGTACTAAGAAATTGAACCTTCCTTGTTATTTTCTGAAGAGTCTGAGTAAAATGGCGACTAGGTTACAAAATCATCTCGAGTCTTCAAGTGACAGCATATTTCATCATGGACTGGTTAAACTATTAGTAACCGAAGAATTGAAAAAATATAAAAGGTCTTGGCCTCACTTCTTGTTTTGGTCGGGTTTCAAAACTGAACACAAAGAGTTTGAAGAAGATAAAAGGAAATGAGCTTGTGTTATGAAGAAAACCCCATAAAGTTCTTCTTGCCTTAATAAAAAGGAAAATAGTACTCCAGAGCTTCATTCTGAAGAGGGAATACAGATTCAGTCAAAATTCAAATCTACTGAAGAAGAAATCATTGTGCAAACTCCCTCTAAACTTGATGAAAGAAGAGTTGAATATGAAGAGCTGATACAGGGTTTTGGTTTTCAGAGTGATGATACACCTGGAGACTCCGCTAATATGATTATTAAACAGAAGGATGAGATTGAGATAAAGCAAAAGGCTGATATAGATCCCTCTCGTGACAAATATCAGATTCGCACAACGGGTTCATCAAAACTAGCTAAGGTTGATCAAAGACCCATGACCCGACCTGCAAATAAGTTAAGATTGAATATGAGGGCTATTATAGACCCTAATATTAAGAAAAATGAAACTGTGAATGTTCAGGACTCGTCAAAAGAGGAAGATCGAAAGGAAAAAGTGTTAGAATCTACCTTGAATGAGGTATTAGACAAAATTAACCAGAGTTTAAAGAAAGTGCCTGGCCTTATTGTAGATGATCATCTACTCAGTTCTGAAAATTAAGACCCAGAAAAAAGCTAATGCATTAGATGGTCTTGATGTGTTGGCGGAAGCTGCTAGGCGTATATGATTTAGTAGTCCTGTTTGATGAGGTTTAGAGTTACACATGACAGAATGAGTTTGGTCAAATATAACATATGTTATTTAGTTTTGATTGTATATGGTTATTTGCTATCTTTAGTATGATTCGATCCTAGAATAGTGGATCCCGAACAGTTACTTGGGAACTTTTTTCCTATAAATTGTAAAATATAATCAAAAGTTAGCATGAATGGATGAGGGTCAAGAGTATTTTTAAAGCTTTTTTGGCAGACTTATCTATATTTTGCTAATATAAGGACATATTTGAATTATGGAATTGACTGTTGTTTAAATTTGGGAGTTAAGTTTTAGCCTTCATGTTCTTAGATGTTTTATTGTTTTGTTTGAACTTTTGCATATAATTTTTATCTATATTGAGGTTTTCTATATATATGCTTGTACATGCGAATGGATTTATGCGGTGATGTTTGAAAAGTATTTTTAAACATCAAAATTGCCATGACACAAAGTTTATAAACTGTTTGTTTCTTTTGTATCATTTATGGTATTAAAACCTAAATTCATCTTTTATATCAGTCATTTCTTTTCAGATTGTTAAACCACTATTCATATCCTTATTTAGCAAAAATCTGATGTTTTCTGATTTTCCATTAGTTTGTGATTCTTGAAAGATATATTGCTTTTTAATCCCTCATAGTCATCAACCATGAACAAAAACCAACCTATAAAACTTGAGGTGCCAAAATATCCCACCCCGTAGTCTAGTTGCAGACTTTAGGACTAACATCTTTTGGCGTCGTTGTCGGGGAACGAAATTGAAGACATTTCCCTGGGTATGATAGTTTTGCCCTGATTTTGATGGTGAACAAAATCAAGAAATATTTGTAGACTACATTCTTTCACCGATATATAGAAATCAATTGTGGCTCATAAGCAAATAGGAACCAGAGCGAATCCTTCCTCTCCATTGCATACAAGGGTTCTAGATCCAGAGAAAATATTAAGGGAATCCAAACAGAAGTTGGCTTCTACATCATCAGGAAAGTTTCAGTCCTCTTCAACTTCAGAAATTTCGGGTGAGTTAGATCAAGATAATCCTTTTTTAGATTTGTCGTATTTTGAAAAGGAAGAAAAAGAACAAATACTTTCTATTTATGTTCCTCGGTTTCATATTTTAGATCCTTCTTCCCAATTTGATAACTTTGAGGTATATACCAGTCCATTGTCTTCAAATAAAGTGAAACAAGAACTCATTAATTCAAAACAATTTTTAAAATCTCAAACAACATCCTATACGCCTCTTACCAGTAGGGTTCTTATAAGTCGGTTGATAGCTAAGACTTCACCCCCTTCAAGCCCTCAGATCAATCCTCATATGGTTGGTCAGCCTCCCAATAGGATGGATACCATTGTGGCTGCCAGATATGAACCATTGTTTCTTCCTCAACCCCTTAATGCACTTCCTGGAGGTGATTATCAAAAGTATCTCCCAAGATTTGATCGGCAAGGAGAGATTACAGCAGAAGAACATTGGAATGCATATTTCAATTATGCTGATAATCAAAATTTCGAACATGAAGACGTATGGATGTGAGTTTTTGTTCAGATTCTTGATGGAGAGGTTAGAAAATGGTTTAGAGAATTACCATCTAGTTCCATAGATGGGATTGAAGCTCTCGAAGAAGATTTCATGAAATAATGGGGCAATACAAAGTATTACCTTTACTATATAACTGAGTTCTGAGCATTAAAGAGAAAGTCCGATGAATCAGTTACCGAGTTTTCAAAATGTTTCAACAAAATGTATGGCAAAATTCCTGTAGATATAAAACCTACTCAAACATCAACAAAGCTCACTTATGCCAATGCATTTGATGTTGATTTCTCTTTACTCTTGAGAGAAAGAAGATCAGTCTCTCTTGCAAATATGCAAGAGGCAGCCCTGAAAGTTGAGTCTAATTTGATGGCAGCTGATAAACTCAAGGAGAAAACATAGTATCATGGACGTGAGAGCCATTTGCTCGGATGTCTTGCGTGTGGAGGGGATTGATACTCTGGTTGGGAGTGGCAGACGGAGGACGGACCAGGGTGGCGGATTGGCCTCCTTATCCGTTGGAAATTTGGTTCAGTCGGTGGAATTTCGAGATTCTGATAACTGGGGTCAGGGTAGCGGTGGACCGGGTTACTCTTCCAGTGGACATGTAGCGGTGGATCCTGGCGGTGGAGATATTCTACCTGAAGATGAATCCCTGCTAGTTCCACGAGCAGGGGTTTCTACGAAGGCAGATTCACACAAAAATACTGCTAAAAAGGTTAAGGAACGGAAGAGGAAGGATAAGCTTGTGTTGGGAGTGGATGTCACGATGGAGGAAGCGGAATATTTCTCACACATTGCAGTGGTTGGACATGTCCGTGGTAAGAGACTTGGTCGAGGTTTCCTCCAGCGATGGGTGGCCGAGCAGTGGAGGGATATAGTGTCAACAGCACCTGAATTTCGGGTATTAACGAGAGGATGGTTCTCCATCATCCTGTCGAACATTGGGGAGGTTGACGCTGTCTTATGCCGACATTGGTCAATGTTGGGCGTCCCAATTGTCCTGAAACGATGGTCACCTTTCTTCGACTCTAAAAAGGAGAAACTTGACAAAGAACCACTATGGGTGAAGCTCCCTGGATTTCCCATGCATCTATGGAATGAAACACAGTTTGCCGCGATTGGGAATTTCCTTGGTGACTATGTGTGCTCTAATTATTCCCATAATGAGACAGGCATTTATACGGTGGCTAAGATTTTGGTTAATATCGATCTTCGACTGGGGCTATCGGCTGAGATCAATGTTCAGACGAAGGATGGGGCATTTGTACAAATCCTGGACTATGTGGGTGTGTCGTTTAGGTCCCACCGCTGCCACGCTTATGGACATCTGGTAGCATGTTGCACGATACCGTTTAGGAGTAGCAGACCGATGGCCGTGGATGTAGCTGATGATTGCACTGATCCAGCGAAGACGGTGAACCCACAGGCGGTGGGGGATGAAGGTATTGCGCTTGTTATTGTCAACAGGGCGGACCATGATACGGTGGTACCAGACGCACTGTGTGGGATGCAGGGATCCGAGAAACATTTGGCATCTTTGGAGAACACAGGTTTGGAAATCCTTGGGAGCAAGGATTCGGTTGATGTGGGGGCTTCAATGGGTACCACGACACCTTTGACGCGGGCAGCCTCCAGGAAGCTACAGGAGCAGTCCGCTATTCGTCGGGGCTCATCCTTGAATACCCCGGGTATGTCTCACCACATTTCTTCTGTTGTTTCATTAATTAATGTCTCTCATGTATTGGGGGAGGGTTGTCTTGGGTCTCTTCCTCCGGTCTGCACTGCTTTACTATGCCCTGTAGCTCCTTGTATGTTACCTGATGCGGATAGTGTATACACACCGTCCATTGTATCCACACAACACTCCCCCAGTTCTGTGGGACGTAGTATCCGATATGCTCTTAGAAATCGGGTGATCACTGCTGATGGCTCGGGGGGAAAGGGACTTCCTGAATTGGCTTATAGTGTTGGGGGGAAAGGGAGGGGACGAAAATCTCTTTTGTCAAAAGCTCAAGAGAGGGCTAAAGTTGATTTAGTGATGGGTACACAATCCTCTATTGAATGGGCACTTAGAGCAGCGAAAGCCCAGGAAGGGGGTTTCATATGAAATTATTGTCATTCAACTGTCGTGGGTTGGTGAGTCCCATTAAAAAATCGTCACTTCGGAGGTTGGTGGATTTAAATCAACCGGATGTTTTACTGTTGCAAGAAACATTGGGTGGCAGTGAGGAGGTTGTTCGGGCATTGGAAAATTTGCTACCTGGTTGGAAGTTTGTAGGAGTGGATGCTCGTGGACGCTCTGGAGGACTGGCCACGGGGTGGAAGGTGAAGAGTTGTAGATACGATAATTCTTGGGGCATTCCTTCTGGTATCGGGTTGGAAGTTTGGGACGCAGCGATCGATAGGATGATCACGGTTCTCAATATCTATGGGCCCTATTTAAATAGGGTTGGATTCTGGGACACCTTGTTAAGTATGGATCTCTTTGCTGGAAGGGATGTGATTTTGGGTGGGGATTTCAACCTTTCTCTGGGGGCTTCTGAAGTTTGGGGGCCTCGGGCTGCACCGGATCCTCTAGCTAATTATTTTATACAAGCCTTCACCAGGAAGGACCTTCTTGACATACTACCAACCAGGTTAACCCCTACTTGGAGAAATAAGAGAATAGGGGAACAAAGGGTGGCTAAAAGGCTGGATAGATTTCTGGTGGCTGATGTGTTGGCTCTGGGGGTTGATGTTGTCAAGCAATGGGTTGGGACAGGGTGGGTATCTGACCACTGCCCCATCCTCCTGGAATTAAGAGGTGGTAGAGTTAAACCCCCTGGCCCTTTCAAATTCAATCCTAGCTGGTTGAAGGAGGAGTATTTTCTTAAATTGGTACAGGCTCAGTGGGTTCATCGACCTCCGGAGTCTCTGGAGCATGCGGGCGCACACTTTCAAATCAATCTCAAGCGTATAAAAGAGGCCACTATTCTCTGGGCTACTGAAAAAAGAGTGAAAGATGATCAGAATCTGAGGGCTGCTGAGCTGAATATTGATAGACTTCTACATTGCCAGGGTATGGGTTATCTGGATGAAGTGCAGAAAGGTGAGCTGTTGGAGTGGGAAAGATGCAGGAATGTGATTCTGTGTGAGAGAGAAGAGATGTGGAGAATGAAAAGTAGGGCAATCTGGCTACAGTGTGGGGACGAGAACACAAAAAATTTTCAAGCATATGCAAAGGGGAGAAAATTCACTAACTCTATTTGGGAACTATCTTCTACTGAAGGGGAACTAGTCTCCAGTTTTGATGGTTTGGCAGAGGTGGGGATACGACACTTTGGAGACCTTTTCACTGCTCAACATGGGGCCTCTATAGCTGAGGTTATTAGGATGGCTCAGCTCTTCCCACGTTTTGTGGGGGAGGAGGAGAACAAAATGTTGATGGCGGAGGTGTTGCCGATTGAGCTCTCGCAGGTTATGCACTCCTTCCAGAAAGATAAAAGTCCGGGGCCTGATGGTTGGCCTATTGAATTTTTCTTGGGTTTCTTTGATTTATTCGTGGAGGAACTATTGAATGTGGTGGAAGAATCAAGAAAGGCTGGGTTTGTACATGGTCCCTTCAACTTGACCTTTATAGCTCTCATTCCTAAATCGGACAAGCCTGAAAGCTTTGATGAATTCAGACCTATATCTCTCTGCAATTGCATCTATAAGATCATCTCTAAGGTTATGGCGAGGCGACTCAAGAATATTCTGTCTCATCATATTTCTTGTGAACAATTTGGGTTCTTGGAAGGCCGTCAAATTCATGAGGCCATTGGAGTTGCACAGGAAGGAATACACACTATGAAGGTGCAGAAGCAGAAGGGTGCAGTGATTAAGATTGATCTCTCCAAAGCATTTGATAGGGTTAGTTGGCTCTATATCTGGATGCTTCTAACACACCTGGGCTTCTGCTATGAATTTATACGATAGATTATGGCCTGCATCACCACGATGAGCTTTGCTGTACTGATAAATGGTTCTGCTAGTCCATTCTTTCACGCTGGCAGGGGTCTACGACAAGGCTTCCCACTGTCATCGCTACTGTTTCTCCTTGTTGCTGAAGGCCTCAGTCGATTTCTTCTGAAAGCAAAAGCTGATGGTTCCTTTCGTGGTATATCCATTTCTCAGGTATTGTATATTACACATCTACTTTTCGTTGATGACATTCTGATATTTTGTGATGGCTCGCGACAGGATATTGATAAGGTGGTTGAAGGTCTCAATTTGCTGCAAGATGCAGCGGGTATGTTAGTGAATATTAATAAATCATCAATCACATGCTCGCATTTAACCGAGCAGGAGATTCACAGATTGGCTATGAGACTACCTTACAGGACTTTGGATATTGATGATGGATTAAAGTACCTTGGCTTTCACTTGAAACCCAATGCATATTTGAAAGCAGATTGGCACTGGTTAATTGCTAAATTAGAACAGCGACTTCATGGATGGAGTCATAAATGGCTCTCGCGGGCAGGGAGGTTGGTACTGGTTAAATCAGTTTTGGAAGCTATTCCAGTGTATTGGATGTCACTCGCTTGGATTCCCAAAGGAGTCCTGGAGCAGATCCGACGGTTGTGTTTTTCCTTTCTTTGGAAGGGTAAGGGTGATAATCGGGCTTTGGTGTGGGTTAGATGGGAAATGATTGCGGTTCCCAAAGCACTGGGAGGATGGGGCTTAAAGAATATTTTTCTTTTTGCTAAAGCCTTGGGGGCAAAGGTGGCATGGCGAATTATCCATACACAGAGCCTCTGGACTAGAGTGGTATATCATAAATACATTGCTCCATTAACTCTACTCGATTGGATTAGGCAGGACAATAAGACGAGGGCAAATTGCTCTGTGGTCTGGAAAGCAGTGGTGCAGCATTTTCATCTGATTGGATCTAGATTAGTGTGGAGAATTGGAAATGGGAGACAAATGCGTATTGGACTGGATCCTTGGGTTGGATGTAGGGGTGGACATGTCCTTCCTGTGGCCTTAAGGAATTTTCTGGCAGCTAGAGGATGTCATTTTCTGGCTGATATTGAGCAACCGGGATCATCCACTCTATGGCATCAGGGGTGGACCTCCGCACAGCGTCTAGAGATTCCTGATGACTTGCTTGGAGATTGGGAGGATTATATTCGAAACTTAAGATCCACAAATATTCGCCTGACAAATAGGGTTGATGAACTTATCTGGGATCACCATCCCTCTGGAATATACACCCCAAAACATGGATATATCCAGCTGAATATGGAAGTACATAACAGGGAACTGGTGTGGTGGTGGAAATATATGTGGAAACTAAAGTGCCCGGGTAAAGCTAAATTACTCTTTTGGGCTATATTGGAAAATAAGGCACCAACCTGGGACATTCTGAAGAAACGATTCATCTAGGGCCCGGGGTTCTGCCCACTTTGTAGGGATGCGGAAGAGACGATTTCTCATATTTTTGTTCACTGTCGGTTTACACAAGCTGTTTGGGCTGATATCTGCAAATATCTGGATCTAAATGTGAGGTGGTGGGGAGAGAGTGCTATTGATGCGTTTCAACTGTGGTGGTCATATCATAAGAACTCATCCTTTCGGGCTGTCCCATGTATCTTCGCCTGGGGAATTTGGATCACCCGAAATAAGATCATTTTTCAGGACTGTAGGGTCCCAATGGAGCATGTAGTGGCACAAGTTGTGGTTGTTATACTACACTACAAGGAAACTATCAAAGCGAATATAATACGACCTGTGATTGCGGGAGTAATAGATAAATCCATGCCGTGGGCATATTTCGATGGTGCATCAATTGACCATCAATTGCTGTGTGGTGGAGGGGGCGTCCTTCACAAATCTGAGTCCCATTTTTTTCATATCGTGGCTGGTTTGGGGAGTGGTTCAAATAAGTATGCTGAACTTATGTCACTTAGGCTACTGATGCTTTTTGCACTTGAACAAGGTTGTCTATCTCTACAGATTTTTGGAGACTCACTGATAGTTATTGATTGGGCCAAGGAGCTTACACATTGTAATGTGATGGTACTCTTACCTATCCTGGAGGAGGTATTACGGTTAAAGAAGACATTTAATCTTATTACATTTACACATGTCTACAGGGAGAGAAATGGGATGGCCGACCTGCTATCCAAAGAAGCGACGCAGCAACATTTGATATTCGGCACTTGGAGGATCACTATACATTCCACTGAAGGCATCTACAGTTATTACCACAGGCCTTTCCATGGGGACATTGAGGACCAGATGGAGCAATAGAACAACTTCTGTTTTGACCTGTCTCTACATTACCACTATTCTGTTTATGTTTTTATATACACGGGATGTATGGACAGAATATATTTTCTGTTGATCTTTCTTCATTTTGAGACAGTATTTGATATATGTAGTCGGATATAGGAGGGTTGTTTGGAAAGACAATTACATTGTTTTGATTTTGTATGGGACACTAGACAGTCATATGTGACAGTAATATGTAGTCGGATATATGAGGACTGTTTGGACAGTCATATGGGACAGTATATATGTGACAATGTAGGGATCCTTGTGATTCTATTACATGTGCAGAATGTAATTTTGTTCAACTTTTTGAAATAAAATTACGACTTTTTCCAAGGAAAAAAAAAAATCATGGACGTGAGAAGAAGAAAATGAAAGAAGTTGAGCCTTCTACCTCAAGTTTGAGATCAATTGAGAATAAAATTGATGAAATGAGTAAGTTTATTAAGAATCTATCTTCCAAACTGGATAAAATAGAAGTTGAGAATAAACCCCATAATAGACCCACTCATGAAATAGATAACTGAAATCAAAATCAGTTTAGAAGGCCTTTTAACCCCATATTCATACCTAGAGAAAGGAGAAACAATGATGATCAAGGATTCAGCCTCCCTTTCAAAATAACATGGTAAATGAACCTAAAGAAGTATATGAGGTTGAAATGGGGGATCAAGAACAAGAAATGAATAATCTTGAAGAAGAGTCCTCTTTAGGTTTTCTTACTAAGTCTGATTATCAGTACTACATGGGTATTTCTCAATAAGAAGAAGATTGGCCTATTCCAGATTATTCAAAATCTGTAGAAATTTGTCAGACTTCTCCTCAATGAAACAATGGCTTAATATAAGGGATAAAACAGGTACCTCAAAGTCAACAAAAAAAGGGTATTGATTCTACCAAACAAGTACAAAAAGCAGTTCCAGAAAAAAGATTAGTGCACTTTCCAAACAAATATAAGCAACAAGAGCCTGAAGAAGTAAGTAAAAACTTGGTTGGATTCAGTCTTGAGAATGAAATCAATAAAATAAAAATACATGATCCATTGAATGAACTTATAAAGAATCCATCTTATAGGGAAACTTCCCTTAAACTCTTTAGTTCATTGAATAATCTTTCTTCTTCAGATATTGTGAATTTGTAAGATGAGAATCCTACCATTATGTTCAACCCTAAGACAGAGGGAAAATCATATTTTCCTCCCCATTTCTTCATTTCACTCACTGTTCATGATAAAATGCTCCATAATTTCCTTCTAGATTTTGGTGCTTCAAACAATTTAATGCCAAAAGTAGTTATGGAATCCTTAGGATTGAATATCACAAAGCCATATCATGATCTTTACTCTTTTGATTCAAGGGTTGTTAAATGTCTTGGAGTCATAATGACCTTGTAGTCAGTCTAACACAACTTCCCATGAAGAGTATTTTAATGGATATTGTGGTGGTTGATATCCCTCCTAGATATGGAATGCTTTTGTCAAGATCTTGGGCGAAAACGTTGGGTGGCACATTGCATATGGATCTTTCTTATGCGACAGTTCCAATTTTTGTGGGTGAACAATGAAGATTATATAGAGAAGTTCAGCTTGCTTATTTGGTTAGTGATAATGAGAATCCAACTAATCATCATGTTTATGCAGTTCAAGAAGATATTGGGTCCCGCATGTTGCATTTGAGTGATGAAACTATAGGTACTGTGCAAGTAGAAAGGAAATTTTTAGCTTATTCAAAACATGAAGACCAAGACAGTTTATGGCAAATGTATTTTGATGGGTCATCTTCCAAAGAGGGGGCAGGAGCAGGTATTGTCCTCATTTATCTAGGAGTTGAGTGTTAAAATTTAATATGCTAAGACAGAAAATAGCAGCATTACATTCCATTTCACAATAATAGCATATACAGGATCACTGAAGAAACAACAAGCACAGCATAAACACAAGAGACACAAATTTATCCTAGGAAACCCTCATGGGGTAGAAAACCCAGTAAAGCTTCCTCAATATAGATGACCAGCAATATACAAAGATGCAAACCAAATACATGATCTCCTTCTCCACCATAGCAGACCTCTCCTCCACAAGTGCGCCTCTCTCAAGTGAGTGAGTGTGTCAAATGAGGAACATACCTCCTCTATTTATACACTACACTGACATGTATTTTACACAAGTACATGTAGGCTCGTATTTAACCATTAGGTTAAATACCCTATTATAACTGACTGGGCCGACCCCCACATGGTGGGTCTAATAACCCTAGTTACCACAACCAATTTGGAGGAATAAACATCTCTGGATTCATAGTATAATCACATCGGAGGGATGGAACATCTCTGGAATAAATAATATACAAATATAATATTCTTAGAAGTTACAATATTCAACACTCCCCCTTAACGAGAAGGATATTATAACAACATCCGCAGGAGCAACGAGTCATACATCATACATGATACATCTATATATCATCGGAAGCTTTCTTCAGTTCATCATCATCAGTAACTCAACTAGTTACTGGAACATCGACATCACTCGATCATCAGCATCATCATCATCAACATCGTCATCACACGATCATCAGCATCGTCATCACACGATCATCAACATCGACATCACACGATCAGCATCATCATCACACGATCATCAGCATCGTCATCACACGATCATCAGCATCATCATCACACGATCATCGGCATTGCCATCACACGATCAGCATCGTCATCACACGATCATCGACATCGATCATCAGCATCGTCATCACACGATCATATTACAGGATGATCAATCCTGCTCTCTTTAGGACATAGGTCCATGGATGATACAATCCAGATCAAGTTCTAGGATGATCAATCCTTATCTCTTTAAGACAAGTCTCATGTCTAGGGACGATCTAATCCCAACCACAGTTCCAGTCCTTTTTCATACTGGATGTGACCTAGATCATATCTAGGATTTACCGTCACAGAGCCAGTCCTCTTTCATACTGGATGTGTCACGTCTACAGAGCCAGCCCTGTTTCATGCTGGATGTATCACATCTACAGAGCCAGCCCTGTTTCATGCTGGATGTATCACATCTACAGAGCCAGCCCTGTTTCATGCTGGATGTATCACATCTACAGAGGCAGCCCTGTTTCATGCTAGATGTATCACATCTACAGAGCCAGCCCTATTTCATGCTGGATGTAACCTAGAACAAATCTAGGATTTGTCACGTACATTTTGAACCGAGGTCCAGGGACGATCCAGTCCTATCATGTACCTTTTGAACCGACGTCCAGGGATGATCCAGTCCTATCATGTACCTTTTGAACCGAAGTCCAGGGACGATCAAGTCCTATCATGTACCTTTTGAACCGAAGTCCAGGGACGATCCAGTCCTATCATGTACCTTTTGAACCGAAGTCCAGGGACGATCCAGTCCTATCATGTACCTTTTGAACCGAAGTTCAGGGACAATCCAGTCCTATCATGTACCTTTTGAACCGAAGTTTAGGGACGATCCAGTCCTATATTCAATTCTCGGAGACCTCATGTCTACGGCTCAATTCAAAGGACCATAGTCCGAGGACGATCCAATCCACTTACCTGTTCATTCAGGATTTTGTTCTCGGAGACATACGTCTACGGCTCTCTTTAGGACTGAAGTCCAGGGATGATCCAATCCCCTCAAGTCCACCAAGGACTTCATTCTCGAAGACATACGTCTACGGCTCTCTTTAGGACTGAAGTCCAGGGATGATCCAATCCCCTCAAGTCCACCAAGGACTTCATTCTCGAAGACATACGTCTACGGCTCTCTTTAGGACTGAAGTCCAGGGATGATCCAATCCCCTCAAGTCCACCAAGGACTTCATTCTCGAAGACATACGTCTACGGCTCTCTTTAGGACTGAAGTCCAGGGATGATCCAATCCCCTCAAGTCCACCAAGGACTTCATTCTCGAAGACATACGTCTACGGCTCTCTTTAGGACTGAAGTCCAGGGATGATCCAATCCCCTCAAGTCCACCAAGGACTTCATTCTCGAAGACATACATCTACGGCTCTCTTTAGGACTGAAGTCCAGGGATGATCCAATCCCCTCAAGTGTCAATAATGGGTACAAGTATCTTCATCCATACAAGTACATCAAGACATCATGTATCCTCATCATCAAAACATGTATATCAAAACATGTATCCTCATCAACAAAACATGTATATCAAAACATGTATCCTCATCAATAGCATCAAATACATATATCATTAAAAGCATGTATACATCTATCATCAAAAGCATGTATTCTCACTAATACATCTATCATCAAAAGCATGTATACATCGATCATCAAAAGCATGTATTCTCACTAATACATCTATCATCAAAAGTAAAAATATAAGGGTCCTAAAAAAATAATTCTAAGTAACTAAGTGCAGTAAAAGGTAACCTCATCATTGATGAGACAGACTTGTTATTAGATACTATGCTACTCCCCCTTTCGAGGAGAGTTCTTTTGAACTATACCAAGCTTGTCTCGAAAGTATTCAAACTTCACTCGAGACAGAGGTTTAGTCAAGATATCAGCAATCTGATCCTCAGTGCTTATATATACGAGCTTGATAGCTCCTCTTTGCACCATATCTCGTATATAAAAGTATCGGATCTCTATGTGTTTTGACTTATCGTGGAACATAGGATTTTCAGTCATCTTAATGCAGCTTGATTGTCACACATAATCACAGTGGGATCCATTTCTAAGTCAAACACTCCATATAATAGCTTCTGAAGCCACATTGCTTCACAGCTGGCAGAGCAAACAGCCATATATTCTACTTCAGCAGTACTGAGAGCCACACTAGATCATTTCTTGTTGAACCATGAGATCATGGCAGATTCAAGACTATAACATCCACCTGAATGTACTCTTTCTGTCTGAGACACTTCCTGCCCAATCAGAATCTGAGTAACCATGTAAACGGAGTTCATGACCTCCAAGATAATATAGACCAAAAATCTAAAGTACCTTTTAGGTACCTCACTACATGCTTTGTAGCTATTAAGTGAACCTTTCTAGGTTCTACTAAATACTGACTTAGGGTATTTACATCAAAGCATATATCTGGCCTAGAATTTGTTAAATACATAAATGACCCAATGATTTGTCTATATAGGGTCAGGTCCACTAAATACGATGAGTTATTAACTAATAACTTCAAGTTGGAGTCCATGGGAGTGGCCATGGCTTTATACTCCAACATATCAAATCTTTTTAGAAACTTCACAGCATACTTAACTTGATTTAAAATATTCCTTTTGGATCTTGCCATACTTCTAGACCTAAGAAGTAGTGCATTAATCCAAGATCTTTCATTTTCATTTCTGCAGCCATTTTCATGACCTGTTTCTCATTCCTTGTCAGAAAGAGATCATCGTCATACAATAATGGTATGATAGGTTCATCATCCACAACCTTAAGGTAAAGGTTAGGAACAACTTTACTTCTGGTAAAGCCCAAGCTTTGTCATGAAGCTGTCAATTGTCCATTATTCACACTCTGCATTGAATGATCTTCTGCATATCTATCTGTGCCATCTCTCGTCAGATGGGTCTACTAATATGAGCCTCAAAATCATTCGAACTCTGTGGTGAGTTCCTTCTTGCATCCATGTCATATGTGTATAGAAGCCATATTCAACCTTGTAGCAAAGGTTGAGATCCACATCACCCATGATGATCATTAAGCTCATCAATTGACTACCGATCCTGGGTACCCATACAGAACCTGATTCACACTTCTTCTTTAATTACATCATTAAGAGAATGGTCTTATCTAGTCCCTTGGAGCAAAACATCTCATCATGATTCTCTTCCTCTTTCTAAGAGAATCTCATAACCACAAGCTTTCTATAGTGTGTTTGATTTGTAAATCTTTTGTTGAACATCCATCACTTGTTCAGAGTTCATCATTCATCATGATCTTTCCTACAAATCAAAATTAAGTACATGATTAGTAATGCTTCATAATCATCAAATCATGATAACCTATTATGCATACAGATATCATTTACTATTTCTAATAACAACTCAAATACTTATCTTTTATGTTTGTGTGGTTGCCTCCCGCTTGATCTTCTGTATGTCTTCTAAACTTCTATTCATTCTGCACCACTGTGCATGCTCAAGTGTACACTAGTGTCATCCTCATGATCTCATACACAAACATACATTCATTAGTATATTCTCAATATTATCAAAAACATTCTAATTCTAAATAATCTTGAATATGTACAGTCATGATCATTAGTATTCAGGGTTTCAAGGAAGTCTTCTTTTACTCATGCATATTCTTGTTTGATCTAGTTAGTTAAATCATCAACCAAGATACGAGACATAATATGCATAAACCCTTGATTACTAACCAATCATACCAAGTATACTTACATAAGGGATCCTAACACAAGGTAAGATTCTAACATGACATAGGAAAACATACCTGGATTAGTATACCTGCTTAGTTATGTACAACATACCTAAACAATCTCTTCAATGATTTAGAGATCCTGAGCTAGAACCTGCATGTCTCATAGGTTAAACATAATATAACAAAGTCATACATACCTCGTGAGTCTTTGTCTTCATGTTGTCATGGTCATGGAACTTGATTTGTCTTTTGTGATGTACCTGTATCTTGTTAGCAGACAACATCAACCTCACACAACACCATAATGCATTAGTACAATCATATAGCCCTAATCAATGAATGTCTTCATGCATTCATACTGTTACTAGGGTAATAAGATAATTCTAACATTAATCAAGATTGTACTAATAAATAATATGAAGACAAACACATCATGAACTTAATCGAGAATAAGATTTCAAGACATACCTGAACCTCCTTAAGTCATACCTGTCGAGACTTCTTGTAGTCTTCTTATGTAAGGCCTTAGCCTCAACTCCCCCTGAAACTTGATCTGGAGCTTGATTAGGGTTTGCTATAGAAACCCTAAAAATTCAATCTTTGACTTTCACACTTCCGAATGAATGGAAGGATGTGTCTTGCTGAGCTGATCAAACTAACATACTTCAATTCCAAAATTTGACCCCTCAAAATTGCCTTTGAAACTTCTGGATCTTTTGGACAGGATCCCAAACTAGGGTTTGATGAAGCCCACTCTTCTGCTCAATCAAAAGGTTTGATCCAAGGCTCTAAACTCTTATTTTTCTGAGGAGCTTCCAGCCGTGGTTACAGACTTCGAAAATTCCAACTTTTGCTGAAGCCGTAATTTTCCATCTTTCCGATCAAAATCCCGAGCTAGGGTTTGATCAAGCCCGGTCTTCTACCCAACCAAAAAATTCGATCTTGGTCTCTAAATTTCAATTTTCCTGAGTAGCATTCAGCCGTGGATTCCGATTCCAAAAATTCTAACTTTCTCCGAAACCCTAAATTCCGGAAGCCATGAATAAAGGTGCTCCAAAAATAATTATGTTTTGACAGAAATATGTACCTGATTGTTTCTGCTATAACTCTGAAATTTTTGCTCCACAGGGTCTGAAAACTGTTTCTGCAGTAGCCTGACCTGTCATCTTTCCATCCTGATAGGTCTGACCTCAATTGGATTTTCTGAGAGAGAGTTATGCCAAATGTCGCAACGTGACCTGTTTTGGGATAATACAGGAGAGCGAACTTGTACGGCGTGCCACGTGTCACTGTTTGAACTTCGGCCTCTGAAAACTTTTCCTGAGATAGCTCGCCCTATTATCTTTCCATATTGACAGGTCTGACCTCAATTGGACTCTCTAAGAGAGAGTTATGCCAAGTGTCACAACGTGAACTGTTTATGGGATTAAACAGGAGAGCGAACTTGTACGGCATTCCACGTGTCACTGGTTCCGCTTCGGCCTCTGAAAAAGTTTCCTGACATAGTACAGTCTGTGTACTACCTGTCACTTTTTACGAAATTGCATTTAGAGCTTCCTAGCCCAAGTTATGACCTTTTTTCCTAGGTCACCTTATTTTGACTGAGACCTGGAAGAGGCAGAAACCCTAACTTGTACTGATCATAACTTACAAAGTACAACGAATATAAGGGTGCCCTTTGTACACAAGATACCTAGAGATGTTATCTACGACCTGTAAAGGTTTCAGATCCTGAACCTTCGCCAAAATGGATTTATAGCGAAAGTTTCACGATGACTGGTTTTTGCTATATAAAACCCTAACCTTCAAATTGTCGTAAGTAAAGCAAGTGTCGTAAGTGCCATACCTTGCCTTCCTTCAGTTTAGCTCTGATACCATGTTAAAATTTAATATGCTAAGACAGAAAATAGCAGCATTACATTCCATTTCACAATAATAGCATATACAGGATCACTGAAGAAACAACAAGCACAACATAAACACAAGAGACACAAATTTATCCTGGGAAACCCTCATGGGGTAGAAAACCCAGTAAAGCTTCCTCAATATAGATGACCAGCAATATACAAATATGCAAACCAAATACACGATCTCCTTCTCCACCATAGCAGACCTCTCCTCCACAAGTGCGCCTCTCTCAAGTGAGTGAGTGTGTCAAATGAGGAACATACCTCCTCTATTTATACACTACACTGACATGTATTTTACACAAGTACATGTAGGCTCGTATTTAACCATTAGGTTAAATACCCTATTATAACTGACTGGGCCGACCCCCACATGGTGGGTCTAATAACCCTAGTTACCACAACCAATTTGGAGGAATAAACATCTCCGGATTCATAGTATAATCACATCGGAGGGATGGAACATCTCCGGAATAAATAATATACAAATATAATATTCTTAGAAGTTACAATATTCAACATTGAGATTATATCCTTGATGTATAAGCTTGAATTTCAAACAACAAATAATATTGTTGAGTATGAGGCTTTAATTCTTGGTTTGAGGGTTGCTAAAGATTTAAACAATCAAGAATTGGTTGTTTTTGGCGACTCTGAGTTAGTGGTTCAGCAGGTCAGAAATGTTTATCAGGTAAAACAACAGTTGTTAAAAGTTTATAGGAATGAAGTATGGGATCTTGTCGATAATTTTTTCTCAGGATTTAATATTTCTTTCATTCATAGAGATCAAAATCAGACAGTTGATTCTTTGGCTTTAGTAGCAACATATTTTAAAATTCCAAAACAAACTCAGTTTAGATATCCAATTGAAGTTAGGTACAGGCCTTTAGTACCCAATAACATAAAACATTGGAGGGTGTTTCATGGTGATTAGGAAATTAAAAAGTTTCCAGAGTTAACAGATGGATTTTCCTCTTCTTTGATTGATGAAGACCAGGATGCTGAGATGGAAGAGCTTCATTCTTTTTTCAGAAAATTCAATTGCAAATCATATTATAATTGAATTAAAAGGGAATTCCATTCCAAAGGGTTTGGTTCCTTTGGAAATATTATTTTCAAAAGATGATACTTTGTCAAAACCCACTGTGTAGTCTTCTGAAGTAAATATAAGCAGTTGTAATATTGGTACTGAGAATGAACCTAAGATGATCAAGATTTCTAAGAAAAATTCAGATGAAGAGAAGAAAAAATATATCAAGCTTTTAAGGGAATTTGTAGATATTTTTGCATGGTCTTATGAATATTTAAAAACATATGACACCGGTATAATTCAGCACAAGATTCCATTGAATCCCAATATTAAGCCTTTCAGACAGAAGCTCAGAAGGATTAATCCAACATTATTATTTTTTAACTAAAATGGGTAATTGTATTAAAAAAAAAAGAATAGGTCATGGCTGAAATCCAAATCCAACAAGATACAATAATCATGTTTCCAGCATCAATATGTTGCAAGGATTGAAATTCAGTCTGTGAATGACAACGCTATCAAAAGCCAAAATCGTGATCTTCTTTTGAAATGTTTTGTTGGCTGCAAAATGATTGAGAAAATATATTTCCTCATGATCTAACAGTAATATGAGGGATAATATGAGTGTACACGTTGAACTAATAGGATTTCAAGATCTAAATGGTTAAACAATTGACAACGATTTGTTGTGTGTTGGAAAATCACTTAGAATCTTGGTGTCAACGGAATGAAGAATAATCAAACAGTGGAGATAGACACAACTTACTGATACTAGTTGCATGAATTCTTGGAAAAGAGTGTCAATTTATATCTTCATGAAGTCGAAAAGATCTTTCTTTCAATCTGAAATCCAGGTGCTCTGCTCTGTCTACTTCATCGCTGCAAGAGTTAATAATATCGAATTCTTGAGTCAAGACATGTCGATTTTGAGAGGGGAGAGTCAGGATTTTATCTCATTGCACAAGGACTCAAGGAATGTGGTGATAACCACTTTCGTTGTTGGAAAATTCAATTGTTCCGGGGCTGAGACTGGTACCAGCGTTTCCTTCCATATCAGCTTCATAATTTAAATTACTTAAGATATGGAATGCACTGAAGTGAATGAATGTAATTGAAATTTGTTGAATAAGTTGGATGATTCTTTCTAAAGCCAAATTATTTAAGTCATCCTTCGAATTGAGGGCTTTGATAATTATAAGAGAATCCCTGAACACCTGTAATTTATCAATATTTTGATCTTTGGCGATCTCACATCCTTTTAGCAGAGCTAAGGCTTCTGCTATGTTATTTGAGCAAATTCCCAGCCCCCATATGTATTTTATTCTCAGCGCTCCTCCAGTAGACCACAAAAATCCCCCTGCTCCTGCTACTCCAGGATTTCTTTTGGATGCACCATCGAAATGTAAACTGTCAATAGCCTGATTGTTTCTCCAATCTTGAAATTCAGAATTAGAGATTCTGATTTGCCAAGATGGAAGGTGACACGGTTGGGGATTAGATTTTTGCTAGGATTTGAAGGAATGGCTCCAATCCAACTCAATTCCTTTGTGTTGAGCTTTGCATCTGTCTTAGATTTGGAAGAGTTTAGACATTCGATCAGCAGTCCTTTGTCTTGTCCAGCAATTTGCAAAGGAGTGTAATGTGTTTCATGGAAGATAGCTTTGTTCCTAGCGATCCATATTTTCCAATAGGTGAATTTGGGGATGGATGCCCAAATTTGAAGCCAAAGTCTCTTTTTAGAAAGAGGAGAGGGATAGGTGGATTTCCACTCCTTGAAGAGGTGAGTGGTGGTGTTGAAATATGCAATGATTATGTTGAGTTCATGGAGCATGTGATTCCAAACTTGTTTGGCAAAGTGGCAATCCAGAAATAAGTGGTCTAGAGTTTCAGTATTCCTACGGCAGAGAGGGCACCAATGTGGCTCGATGATTCCTCTTTTGGTAAGGTTGTCACCGGTGAGAACCTTTCGATGAACTAGTGTCCAAATGAAGAATTTTATTTTGGGGAGTCCAAATGGATTCCATACAAGCTTCCATAAGCTTTTTCTTGCAACATTGTGTGCTTGAAGGGAATTGTAGCGAAGGACAGAGGTGTAGCTACCTTTAGGACCCCATCCCCGTTCATCTTTGGCCAGGAGATGAATAGGAGCACATCCTTTCATTTTGTCTATGAGAAGGATTTTGGCAGGTTGAAGATTAGATAGGATGGCAGCATTTTTCCAACTCTGCCAATTGTCGTAGTTGTCCAAGGAGCTGAAGTCACTCAGGGTTATGATTCCATGTTGAGTGAACCATTGTGCTATTTCCTGTAACTCTTGAATATTTTGTAATGCTTTGTTGCCCATTATCTTATCAGTGAAAATGTTAATTTTCCTCCCATCACCAGGTACCCAGTATGGTTCTTGTGAAAAGAACTCCCATGCTGCTTTACACAAGGACCAGATTGTGGAACCTTTGGAGGTCGGCTTACAATCAAGGCATCTCAGGTTGTTTCCTTGTAAGTATTTATTCCTTAGCACTTGACTGACACGATGATGTCTATTATTCAGAATTTTCCAAAGAAGCTTACCACCCATCACCAAGTTTCCCTGGAAGGGGTCACGAATTTGGAGGGCTCCCGAGAATTTAGGCTGCTTTATGATCCCCCAATTCACTAAGTGAATTTTGTTTTCATTTTTTTTCCTCCAGACCAAAGGAAATATCTCAGAAACTTATTGATCTGTTCTGACACTCCTTTTGGTGCTAGGAGGATGGAAAATTGGTAAATTGGTAGTGCGGAGAGGACGAAGTTCACTAAAATCATTTTTTCGGCTTTGTTGAGACATTGTCCTCCCCATCTTCTTATCTTGATTTTGATTTTGTTTATCGTATCATCCCAAATTCCTGATTTTGAATATCCTTGTGTAATTGGGAGACCTAAATAGGTGAATTTGTCCCAGTGGTTATGGACTTTGATTCCAAGAATTATGCTGATATTGGTTGTTGACATATTGTTTAGATTCCAGCTGTAGACTGCACTCTTATGCAAATTGATCTTACCTCCTGAGGCGTTGCAATACCAATTCATATTTTGCTTAATCTTTCGAGCAATGATGGGGGAGCCTCCACCCAATAGGAGGGAATCGTCGGCAAAGAGGGTGTGATTGAGGGGAATGGAATCAGGGGTTAAGTGGAGACCTAGTAGGGAGCCTGTGATCAGATTTGAATTCAATTTCCGACTAAGGGAGTCTTTCAGGAGAATATACAGGAAGGAGGACAAGGGACATCCTTGTCAAATTCCATGCGTGGTTTGGAAGAAACCAGTGGGGCGACCATTCATTAAAGGGGTGATCCAGGGTCCGCTTATGCATGTTGAGATCCAGCTAATAAAGGTTTCCCCAAATCCAAAACATTTCATAACTTTAAAAGGGAAAGAGTGCTTGACACGGTCGAACACATTCACCATATCAAGATTGACTAACATACCTTTTTCTTTATGAGTTTTGCTGGAATGGATTGCTTCCTGTACGAGAATGACATTGTCAAGGATTTGTCTCCCTTCTAGGAAGCCTCCTTGATTGTCTGAGATGATTTTGTTAAGCAGGGGCTTCATTCTATTCGCCAACATCTTGGATATTATCTTGTATGAGGAATTGCATAATGAAATTGGTTTGAATATGCTAAAGGAGTTGGGATTGATCTCTTTTGGGATAAGAGACAGGAAGGTGGAGTTCGTGCAACCGTCGATCTTTGCTTTTGAATAAAAGTTCCTTATCATTGTCATGTAATCTTTTTTGATGTACTGCCAGCATGCTTTATAAAAGTGTATAGAGTAATTGTCTGGTCCGGGTGCTTTGTCAGATTCGAATGACTGAATGGTGTTGAATACTTCCTACTCGGAGAAGGATCTATGTATATCTGCGTTGTCTTCCAGCGTGATACTCTTTGGGATGTGCTCAAGGAGAATTAACTCTCCTTCTTCTTCATTGTTGTCGACATCTGCATGTAGATTGGAGAAGTGGTTATGCGTTGCGTTTTTTATATTTGCTTGTCCCTTGACAATCGTGCCATTCTCTAATTTAATTTCTGCAATATAATTGATAGAGTGTCCGACTTCAAATTGTTTGTGGAAGTAATTGGTATTCTTATTGCCAACTTTGAGCCAGGTGCTCCGAGATTTCAATCTCCAATATTCTTCTTCATTGCAGAATGCATGGTAGGCTTTGGACTGATGCATGACCTCATCGTAAAGCATGGTGAATTCGATTGGATGATCCTCAATTGCAATTTGGATTTGTTCTAAGTCACCCACAACTTTTTTTCTGGGGTTAGAGGGTGGAGGGAAATTGGATTTGGCCCATTCCTTAAGAGATTTTTTAGTTATGATAAGTTTATGTTCCCATACGTATCCTGGAAATCCTGAGATGGGGGTTCTCCAAGATTTGTCCAGTGTATTCCAAAAGCTTGTATGATTTAGCCATTGGGGGCTAAACCTAAAAGGAATTGGGCCAATATCTTTATTATCCTGAAAATGGAGTTGAATTGGCTTGTGATCCGAGGCCAGATTTACCATAATATTTGAGAAGATGGTTTGTGTATCGGTCATGGGACTGCTTTGGACGAGAAATTTTTCCAGCCTGGCCATTATGTTTCCTTTGCCTAATCGCTTATTGGACCAAGTATATTTCCCTTTCTTGGGTTTGATGTCAATGAGATCCCAAGTCTGGATAAGGTATTCTACCTGAGATTTGAAGGTATACTTTCCAATGAGTCCTCCCTTTTTTATTTTTATTTTTATTTTTATTTTTTTAGAATAGAGATTAGGAACATACATATTGAAAAGAGCAATTTGTTTGTTTCTTTGGATATTAATAAGCTCACTGTAAATCCAATGTTGCGTGGTGAAGGAACTTTGTAAATGAAATTTGTCTGAGGACCATAAGTTTGCAAGACAGCGGGAGGCCCCTCTAGCGCTAACAGCTGAACCTGTATTTTTCTTCCATTTTTCCTTTCCAATAGCTAAGACTGTTTTTTCATCGAGTTTGGTCTCTTGGAGCATAAGTATATCTGGCATGTCAATTTTTTGGAGATCTTTTACTGCTTCAAGCTTGCTTGGACAGGATTTGCAGGTGCGGGGGGAGTTCTGATGGACTCTGAAGGAAGCAAAATGGAAGAGTACGCTTGGGGATTAGGGAATCAAACCAACAATCAGGTAGAGTGGCTCGCCATGATCAAAGGTCTTGATATCACTCAGGAGAAGAATATCAGAAGGCTTGTTGTGATTGGCGATTCTCTCATTGTCATCAAAACCGCTAGGGCTATCACAAGCAAACAAAAAATTCCAACCTCAAAATACCAGACCCTTCTTGCTCGCTCGATTAGCTCCTTCAATTATGACTCTCTTTCCTTTTTTCATGTATTAAGGAAAAACAATGCTGCAAGCGATACCATGGCTAACCTTGGGGCTAGGAAAAATTGTGGTGTCCTAACTAGAAATGGAGCACATGAAACTTTGGTGTGGGTGCCTTAGTGGCTTGAATGGCACCTTCGGATGCCTTAGTGGCTCTGGAAACGTGACTAAATGCATGTACACTCACGGTCAAAGAAACATTAAATTCAAATCCATATTGGATTTGATTGAGAATTCCCAAGCTCAAAGCGATGGCATGGCCTATCAGGCCACACCTATTCCGCATGCAAGAAGATTAAATGACATGAAGGCAAGTTGGTTTATTAACAGGGGAATGTTGGAGGTCGACTGGATTATCCTTCTGCTGCTTCTTTGCCTTCCATCATTGTGTTCTATTAGCCCTACGGTTTTACGCTTCAAGATGGACAGAAGGAATGTTGGAAGCAATGCAGGCATATGCCTACCGACGCTACAGTGCAAAAATTGTCGGGAAAACTTGCAGGTCTCTGCGGGAGGAATTGGGACGTAGCGTTTCCTGCTGACTATTGATCCGGTTCATGGTAATGGCGAGAAATATCTGGAGGGGGCTTTGAGCATTCCGGCCAAACGTGTTCGTCGCCCAAACAACGAAGTTGGTGGAGGTAATTCGCAGATGGAAACGGCCCAGAGGCAAAGGCTGCGTCTCAATGCAGGATACATTGGCTACGAGTAGGAGGAAGAACTTGGTCATCAGAACAATCTAGCTCTGCATATGGTCAATGAAAATCCCAGGGAAAACAAACTCTAGAATTTGAATGGGAGTGCTGGAGGCTTTGGGAATTTTGAATCTCCTCGTGGCCCGGAAAGCCCTCCGCCAGGAGTGCTCTCACATCTGCACGATATAGATGCTCAGGTTGATTGGCTAATGGGGGGAAGCAAAGACATTAAGAAGGCCATATCTCAGCTAGCCACCTTCGTCCAAATATCTAATTCGGACATCAGAAACAACACCATCAAAATGCAAGAATTTTTTGAAGGGTTGGTTAGCAAAATGGACTCTTTGCACCGTGTGTTAAGTATTATGGAGGCCAAAGTTGACTGCATTCGTACTAGCAGGAGCAACAGTCCAGCAGTTATCTTGGGCCTAGAAGACAAAGAAGATGCTGCGGTCGGAAAAAAGAAGAAGAAGAACCAGTCTCCCAGAATTTGACGAAGGTCCTGTTACTTGTGATGCCGCTCGGTTTTATGTCTTGTTTATTTATAAGTCCAGTCTATCTGTCTGCCTTTAGTATTTTTACAGAGGTGTCGTTTCCCCTCGCTTATTATGTAAACTCCAATTATGTCATGTCTGAAGTCAAGAAATTCCTGAGGTGTCTTTTCCCCTCTTATGCTAAAAGATCTGAAGAGCTGGAAGTCGGTTTATAGATGTGGATATGTAGTTTTGAAAAACTCAGAGGTGTCCAGTTCCCTCTTTTGTCAAATTTTTGGTGAAGTCAAATTTCTAAGACTGGGACAGAGGTGAATTCCCCCTCTTCTTTTTTGGGTACAGTCCCAACATTTTGTAACCTTTTCTCGATTTTTAATATAAATATTCCAACCGTTACTGTAAAAAAAAAAAACCTTGTTGGGATTTCCCAGACCTCTGCAGTTCCAAGAGACCAACTTCATCATTTAGGATTGTAGATAGAGGAGGGTCCTCCTTCTGTTGAGTCTCCTAATTTCTTTCATGTTATTTGGGCTCTGGTATTTATGCTGAAGGCCATATCTATTGTGGCTTGAAATCCTTGGATTTTCTCACGCGTTGCTTCTTCTTCCCTTAGATCTTTAGTTGATTTCCGACTTGGATTTTTGGATGATTTGTCTATGAGTTATTATGAGGAATTAGGGGAGGTTGTAGGTCTAGATTTATTAATTTTTGCATAGGAGGGAGCATCTTTGATATATATTTTGGGGCTAGGGATATTCAGGGGCTAGCGGTTTTTCGGATCTTCTTAGATGTGGGGTGCTTCTTGTTTTTCAGGTATTTCTCCTTCTTCTTTAACCTTAGGGATTTTCTGGATTTCTGGTATTTCTAGGGCTTTAAATATGTTCTTGTTGTTAGAAGCCATCGGGTTTTGATGTTGATGATTTGATTTCCTTGTGCTTTGGCCTTTTGATTGGACTTTCGTTCTCGATTTGATGTTTTTTTGGATGGTTGTCCATTGTTCCTTTTTCCCTTCTGACTCTGGATTTGCAGGCTTCTTTTTGCATGATCGAGCGAAGTGTCCATATTCATGGAAAAACATGCATTTAAAGGGGATTTGTTCGTAATCTAGTTCATGTATGTGAGACCAATCTGCCACAGTGAGATTTATTGCTTCTAGAAGGCCGTGTTCCAGATCTACTTCTACGCAGATTCTCGCACATGAATATTGGTCTTTCCGATCTGCTTTATCTATGTATTTTCCCAGGGTATTTCCAATGGCTTCTAAATATTTAGAGTTCCAGCAGTGAAGAGGTAGGTGCGAGAGTATCACCCAAACTGGGACCGCAGATGGGATATCTTGGGAAGGGTCGAAATTCGGATTCCATTTGTTCATATAGAGCCCTTGTGGTCCCATAAATTATGGCCCATTCCTGAATATTAGTTCCTGATCTTATTTGCTTTCGAAGACGAATGTAAAGAAGCCTTTACCTAGGAAAAATGATTTTACATCTTCCGAGATCAGGGTTCTCCAATTTTTTTGCACCCAAGTTTCAGTAGTTTTCGGAGACGGCCATAGACCTGTGAACTAACCAATCAGTCCTCGTTCCGAGAAGTTGAGAGTGGGCCTTGCAAGGTTGATCTACTGGTAATGCTACTGTCAAGATCTCATCGAGTTTTTTCACAAACTTCTATTGGGAGGCGGTAAGGGTTTTCTTTCCTTGGGCCGTTATGAGCTTCAGGAAATCAGATAGATCAGGGGGATTTCCCTATGCTCCCGAGGCCATTGGAGGCTCAGGGACGAAGCCCTAGCCGTAGTAACGTAACAATGCAGATCCATATTCATGCAAGGGAGCCAATGGATGACTTCTCAGCGCATAATAGGCCTAGGATGGGCTCTAGCTGGAGTCTTGCACAGGATAGAGGATCCCAGAGATTGGTGATGCCTACAGCCTTGCTCGCATCCCTCAACACAAACTGGTTAGGTTAATAATTTTTGGGTCTATCGCTTGGTGGTTTTAATTGCCTTGTTTCGCTACATCCTCTTGCATATTGATGTTGATGCAAGTGACATAAGCTAAGAGATTCCAACCAAATTTTTTTTACAGTGTGTTTGTGACATGTGTGAACGATTTCAAATTATTTAGTGGTGAAACTAAAGTGGATTAATCCAGCATTATCACCAGTCATAAAAAAACAGGTTAAGAAGTTATTAGATACAAAAATTATTATCCCTCTTAGATATTCCACTTGGGTTGCAAATTTAGTTCCTGTACGTAAGAAGAATCTCGAAATAAGGCTTTGTGTGGACTTTTGTAATCTGAACAGATCTTCTTTAAAGGATAACTACCCTTTGTCTAAAATATATCATATTTTACAAAAGGTAGTTGGCACCCAAAGAATATCAATGGTAGATGGGTTTTCAGGCTATAATTAGATTGCGGTACAACCAGAAGATAGAGAAAAAACAACTTTTACTACTCCTTGGGGAACATTTATGTATGACAAAATGCCATTTGGCCTTATGAATGCAGGTGCAACTTTTCAAAGGGAAATGGACATAGCATTTGTTGGCGAAAGGGATAAATTTGTGGTGATTTATTTGGATGATATAACAATGTTTTCAGATTCAGATGAAAGTCATCTTAAACAAACCTTTTTGAAATGCAGAAAGTTTGGCTTATCATTAAATCCAAAAAAATCTCATTTTGCCATGCAAGAAGGAAAACTTCTAGGTCACATTGTATCGGCTGATGGAATTAAGATAGAACCTGAGCGTGTTAAAGCTATTTTGAAGATCAATATTCCAAGAAATAAAAAAGATATTCAGTCTTTTGTGGGGAAGATTAATTATCTGAGATGGTTTATTCCCAATTTTGCAGAAATCATCAAGCATATAACTACGATGTTGAGAAAAAATCAAGAAGTTGAATGGATAGCGGAAGCAAGATTATCATTTGAAATAATTAAACAGGCTCTAACCGAAGCCCCAGTGCTGGTAAGTCCAGATTTTACAAAATAATTCATGACCTTTTCCTTTGCCTCTGAAGATACCATAACAAGAGTACTTTTACAAAAAAATTCACAAGGTCTTGAACATCTTATTTCCTTCTTCAGTAAAAATCTGAGAGACTTTGATCTCAAGTACAGCATATTAGAAAAACAAGCATACGCTCTTGTTAAAGCCCTTAAATTTTTCAGAATTTATTTACTGCTTTCAAAGATTATAGCATATTTTCCTAACGCAGCAGTTAAAGAAATTTTAAGATAGCCTGATAGTAAAGGAAAAAGAGGGCGTTGGATAGCAAAAATCATGGAATATGATGTTGAAACCAGACCTACTAAAATGGTCAAAGGGCAGGGTCTAGCTAGACTCCTTGCAGATTCAAATTATCAAGCACTGGAACTGAACTGCATGTTTAATCAGTCATCTCAAGAAAAATTGCTGCATGAACAAGAAAGGGATCAGGTTTACAATAAATATGCTAAATCTTCTTGGTACAATGATCTAGTGTAGTTCCTTTTATTTTTACAATGTCCATCAAATTTAGATAAAAGGAAATACAGATCTTTAAAGTTGAAAGCTATGAATCATTGTATTTTCCAGCAGACTTTATTTTGGAAAGATCCAGCGGGTATACTTCTTAGATGTGTGAATGAAGGAGAAGCATATGCTATTGTGGCAAATTTACATGGAGGAGTTTGTGGTGGACATTGTTATTGGAAGCCCACTGCCTTTAAAATTTTGAGAGCAGGCTATTACTGGCCTACGATATTTCCAGATGTTTATGCCTGAGTAAGAACTTGTGTTGAATGTCAGAAGTTTACAGGTAAACAGAAATTGATTTCTTTGCCATTAAAACCTATTGCAGTAGAAGCACCCTTTCAGCAATGGGGGTTAGATTTCATAGGTGAGATAAATCTCATTCAAGTGGTCAGCACAAATATATTCTAACAATCACTGATTTCTTTACAAAGTGGGTGGAGGTAATTCCCACTAGAAAAGTAACTGATAAAATTATAATCAATTTTTTGGAAGAAAATATCTTGAGTAGGCTTGGCTGCCCAAGAAAACTTCTAACAAATAATTTTGTTGCTTTCAACTATCAGGATATGGTACGCTTTTGTGAAAGACATGGAATTATTTTAAAGCATTCAACTCCATATTATCCACAGGGTAATGGCTTGGTAGAATCCACAAACAAGAATATAGTAAACAACATTAAAATATCTTATCTCATAATAAGAAGGCATGGGACAACAAGTTGAAGTATTCCCTTTGGGATGATTGTCTCACTACAAAGAAATCCATTGGTACTTCTCCATTTCAGCTTGTTTATGGAATTGATGTTGTTTTTTCGGTGCAGCTAGGATTATCAGTGACGAAGTTTATGCAAGATAGTTTAGAAGAACCAAATGAGGTCCAAAGAAGAATTTTTCAGATGATTGAACTGCAACAGGAAAGATAACTTCTTGCTGAAAAAACTCAAATGCATAAGGATAAGGTAAAACAGATGTTTGATAAAAAAGTTAAAGAGGATAAATTTTTCCCTGGTGATTTGGTACTTAGATGGGATGCTCGTAGAGATGAGAAATAAAAACATGGAAAGTTTGATCATTTGTGGTTTGGTCCATTCAAAACTGTCAGAAGCTTGGGAAATAACACATTTTGTTTACAGACTTTGGAAGGTAATGAACTCGCAGGCCCAGTTAATGGGCATTTTCTGAAACATTTTTACACAAAATAAGATATGAGGGAGATTTCTCACATTGTAAATACCGGTGAGTTTCAAATCTGTTTGAATAAGACTCCATCCCAATGGATTAGCAGTTGTTATGATTCAGTTTTTGGTTGAAAGTGATTAGTAAGTGGTACTTGGTCTACAGTTTTTAGCATATTGCAAGGAAATGACACTCCTAGACGGAGCCAAATGTTAGTCCTAGACCTGTCAACTTCCTTTTTTTATATACCTCTTTATAACCACCCTACATTCCTTTTCTTCATTTTATTTAACTCTATTTTTTATTGTTTGAATTACCTTCTGAATTTCATTTATGCATTTTAAGTCATGTAAGTGTTAGCTTAGCTCCCAATTGTTAAGCTTTTAAGTGTTACTTATGTTCAAAATAAATTATGGATTAAGTCTTGAAGCTTGATTAGATATTTTTTGCTTTAATACATTCTGGCAGCGCGTCACATCATTTTTATACATATGAGCGCTACTGGATTGTCAAATTATGATTTGTTCAAATTTAAAGACATACCTTCTAATTATTGCACGTTGCAGCTTCGGGAGTTGTTTCAATTATTCCAGCTGACATTTGGTTATGATTATTAATTACATCTGTAAGAAAAGGTTAATGCCCCAGATTTTCATATCTTTCATATTTAATTCCTGTACTCCTCTGATTGGATCCGAAATCGGTCATTTTGGTTTCAAAGGGTTCGATGGCTCCAAGGTGATCAAACATGTATCATATTTCTGTATTTAGCTTTCCATTTTCAATCTTCAGATTCAAAGATGACTTATGAAAAGAAGAAGCGACCTAGTAACCCTAGTGGGAAATTGGTTCGGATCGAGCCTCATAATACGGATTGGACCAACAAATTTCCATGCTTTGTTGTCAAGCTTAAAGAAGCGGGTTGGTTATCTATGGGTGAGATAATTTAGTGTCACAATCCAGAAGCGACAAGGCATTTCGCCTTAAATTTTAAAGGCCAATTGTGAAATTTAATGAATTCGAATTTCAGGTGACAGAAGAATCCATTGCTTTAGAAATTGATGTGGTTCCTAAGGGGGGAAGATGGTTTAAGAGGCACGCAGTTGATGAATATTATAATCAGTTTCTTTTACCTGAGTGTAGAAACCCTGATTGGGGTAAAGGAATTCAGAGGACCTATTTACTCGAGGAGTGGTGCGACGTCTTCGAAATTGTACAAAGATATGTCACCTGTGAGGGAAGGTTTGCCACCATCCTCCTGTGCCATATGCGATTTCTACTTCATATAGCAGGTACTAAGAAATTGAACCTTCCTTATTATTTTCTGAAGAGTCTGAGTAAAATGGCGACTAGGTTACAAAATCATCCCGAGTCTTCAAGTCACGGCATATTTCATCATCGACTGGTTAAACTATTGGTAACCGAAGAATTGAAAAAATATAAAAGGTCTTGGCCTCACTTCTTGTTTTGGTCGGGTTTCAAAACTAAACACAAAGAGTTTGAAGAAGATAAAAGGAAATGAGCCTGTGTTATTAAGAAAACCCCAAAAATTTATTCTTGCCTTAATAAAAAGGAAAATAGTACACCAGAGCTTCATTTTGAAGAGGGAATACAAATTCAGTCAGAATTCAAGTCTATTGAAGAAGAAATCATTGTGCAAACTCCCTCTAAATTTGATGAAGGAGGAGTTGAAGATGAAGGGCCGATACAGGGTTTTGGTTTTTAGAGTGATGACACACCTGGACACTCCACTGATATGATTATTAAACAACAGGATGAGATTGAGATCAAGCAAAAGGATGATATAGATCCCTCTCATGACAAATCTCAGATTCTCACAAAGGGTTCATCAAAAGCAGTTAAGGTTTATCAAAGACCCATGACTCGACCTGCAAATAAGCTAAGATTGAATATGAGGGCTATTCTAGACCTTGAAATTAAGAAAAATGAAACTGTGAATGTTGAGGACTCGTCATATGAGGAAGATCGAAAGGAAAAAGTGTTAGAATCTACCTCGAATGAGGTATTAGACAAAATTGACCAGAGTTTAAAGGAAGTGCCTGACCTTATTGTAGATGATCATCTACTCAGTTCTGAAAATGAAGACCCAAAAGAAGGAACAATGGTGGATTCACGTGATATCAAAGGAAAAGCCATTATAGAGCCTGAATTGGGAGAACCTTTGAGGAAGGAAGTCAATTTGGTTAAGGATAATCTTTCAAATAAGATTGATGAGGACTCAGACCTTTTAATTAGAGAATTTGAAATAGAGAAACAGAAGAAAGAAATACATCAGTTTAAACTTCAAAACGAGCATGTAAATCAAATAAATGATGGTTTGCTACAAGCTAATAGAATGTTGAAGCATGATCTCCAAGGAGTAAAAAGAAACTATTCAGAGCTGGTACAGGTTGCAGAAGAAGTTGTAAAGAGGAGAAAGGTGGCACAGCAACAAAATATTGAACTTGTTAAAGAGAAAGAAGAGCTGGAAAAGAGGCTGACTCAGACTCAAAAAGAATGCAATCGACTCCAAAAAAAGGCTCATGCATTAGATGGTCTTGCTATGTTGGCTGAAGCAGCTAGGCGTATATGATTTAGCAGTCTTGTTTGATGAGGTTTAGAGTTACACATGGCAGAATGAGTTTGGTCAAAGATAACATCTGTTATTTAGTTTTGATTGTATATGGTTATTTGCTATCTTTAGTATGATTCGATCATAGAATAGTGGGTCTCGAACAGTTACTTGGGAACTTTTTCCTATAAATTGTAAAAAATAATAAAAATCTAGCATGAATGGATGAGGTTCGAGAGTATGTTTAAATATTTTTTGGCATACTTATCTATATTTTGCTAATATAAGGACATAATTGAATTATGGAATTGACTGTTGTTTAAATTTGGGAGTTAAGTTTTAACTTTAATGTTCTTAGATGTTCTATGGTTCTCTTTGAACTTGTGCATATACTTTTTATTTATATTGATGTTTTCTATATATATATGCATGTACATGCAAATGGATATTTATGTAGTGATGTTTGAAAAGTATTTTTAAACATCAAAATTCCCATGATGCAAAGTTTATAAACTATTTATTTATTTTGTATCATTTATGGTATTAAAACCTAAATTCCTCTTTTATATCAGTCATTTCTTTTCAGATTGCTAAATCACTATTCATATCCTTATTTAGCGAGAATCTGATGTTTTTTGATTTTCCATTAGTCTGTGATTCTTGAAAGATATTGCTTTGTAATCCCTCATAGTCATCAAGCCATGAACAAAAACCAACCTATAAAACTTGAGGTGCCTAAACTCCGCCACCCCGTAGTTTAGTTGCAGACTTTAGGACTAACAGTTTGTTCACAATCACATAGAATCAATCTCAAGCCAATCCAACCTCTAGTAGGTTAACATGTTGTTCACAGTCACATAGACTTAATCTTAAGCCAAGCCAGCCTCTGCTGGCTTAAAAGGATTTTCAGGGTGCTAGAAGGGAAATGCTAAACTAGTGACTCACCACAAAGTTACAAGCACCTCATGCAGACTCAGCTAGATCATGGTACACATTACCCACCACACACAACACCAAGAAGGTACCCCTTCTGTAATACCCCATTTTTCCCTTGATGTTTATTGGATTCAATGTAAATGTTGTGTATATGCAGTGTGTGTATTCGCCCTAGTGTGGAGCTCAAGGCCAAGGCCCCACTAGTGGATGTTTAAGGTTATTGCATAAGCAAGTATTTGATAGTTTGATTATTCATGGGTTGTTAAGTCATGAAGAAATGTAAATGATGTAATTATTTATTAATGAATAAAATACCCAAGAAGTTGGCTAAGGAGGCAACCGATGAGAAGGGGCCATGTGTATCCACTAGGGAGAGGTGAGGGGGTTATGAGATCGGTACCCATGTTGCCACATGTCCAATGGTGATTCCTTTTGACCTCCCTGTTGACATTAATTTTGTTGCAGAGGGTAGTTGAGAACCCTATTGCTGAAGCCGATGGAGTATGGAACATGCCTGCGATTTCGTATGGCAGGGCATGGCTCTGGTTACTTGTCCTGGAAGACACTCAAGTGCCTGGGAACTCGCAGAACCTGTTTTGACTACCCCTTGGGGAAGGGAACATGATTCATTCATTCAATGACTCAGAATTCCAGCATCCATCCATTCATCGAGAGAGAGAACTCGCTCAGACATCCATGCATACGCAGACCCGCAGAGCCCAGCCATGAGGAAGCTTAAAGATAATCGCGTTTCCTGTGTAATAGGAAAATACCATAGAGTCCATGGCCATAGAAAGTATGTGTGTGAACCCAGTCTACTCGTAACATGAGTGGTAAGAACCCTTAGAGGAAAATTACAAAGCTCGAAAAACATAGAGAAACTGTGAAAACACGGGATCGGGTCGTAGAGAGTAGATTGCGAAACAGAGCTCAATCCGCAAGTTTGAGAGGAACCAGCTTGTTGAACTATGTTAGAAGGTTGGGCTGCTTGATAAACCCAGTGAAGGCTGTAATATCATAGAACTAGCGAATGGACCTTTCTATGCCCACCCTGAATAACACTGGAAGGGAAGAGGCCTTGAGGGACTGTGCAGCAGAGAAGAGGGTCTTCCTTGTGTTGGGTGAGGTAGGTAATGTGGGTGCCATGTCTACTGAGTGTTGAGATGCATGTGGCTCTGTGGTTGAGCTCACTATCTTAGCAATACTTTCCTTGTTGTCCCCATATACCTGATAAACCCATTGCAGGTTGGCTTAACATGATCGGCTTGCCTGGTATGATTGATAAACCCAAATGTAGGCTGGCTTGGCATGATTGTGTTGTTTGGTATGCTTGATAAACCCAACTGGAAGTTGGCTTAGCATGACCAATATGTCCCTATATGCCCGATAAACCCACTACAGGTTGGCTTACCATGATCAACTTGCCCGGTATGCTTGATAAACCCAACTATAGGTTGGCTTGGCATGATTGTGTTGTTTGGTATGCTTGATAAACCCAACTAGAAGTTGGCTTAGCATGACCAGTATGTCCCTTTATGTTTGATAAACCCATTGTAGGTTGGCTTAGCATGGGTAGATGCCCTGGAATGCTTGATAAACCCAACTGTAGATTGGCTTAGCATTGGGATGGAACCTTGACTGTGAAATAACTTGATAGCCTCCTTGGTGGATACACAACCCAGCTCGGCGGTGATCTCTCAGTTGAAAGAGTACAAGCTGAACATAGATCTAAGGTTGGGTGGAACATTGCTCTCACTTAGCCAATTGCTTGGTAGTTTCAGAAAGTTAAAAAGATAAGTACTTCTTTGATATGTTAAATGATGATGTTCCATTGCCATGATATGGTTGCTTATGTTCAGTTATGGAATGTATGTTTATATGAATTTGATTGATAGGAATATTATGTGCAAGCCTAAGTAGAAGGTTGATTTCATTGTTAAATACATCATTCTACTGCATGAGTTTAATGCATTATAAGTCTTGAATGTGATAAATGTAATGGTTAGACCTAACTTTATGCACCCTACATGTTGTGATGTATTGATTAGCCCTGTGAATGAGTTGTATGACTACACCTGATCTCTGGGCAGGGAGGGGGATACCCTGTTGTATTTCAGAACCTCTCTGTGGGTCAAGTGAAGGGGAAAGTCATGGCAGGAAGAAGGTTAAAGTCATTTAAGTGGGGTTATGAACAAAGATTCAATGGAAATCCATCATGGCATGAGTGCTCAGATGGGGCGGGTATTTCACCATTGGATAGATCTCTCCAAGATCTTTCCAACCGTACCAAACTTATCTCATTTGGACCAAGGAAGAGGAAGTTATGCCCCTCAGAAGTTGCTTGGGAAGTTACCGTTGTAGGGGTGTGGTTCTGCATGCCCGCATCCGCAATTGTGGATTGCAGATTGCGGAATGGAAAATTTTTCGATGGGAGATCTCGCACTTCCGCATCTGCAATTGAGGATTGCGGATTGCGGAAAGGCAAGTTTTCCGATGGGAAATCTCGCACTTTCGCATCCGCAATTATGGATTGCGGAACAATAAGTTCTCCGTTGGGAAATTTCGCACTTCCACACCCACAATTGCGAATTGCGGAATGGAAAGTTTCTCGGAAGGGAAATCCCGCATGTCCGAATTCGCAATGCGGATTGCAGATTGCAGATCACCATTGCGGATTGCAGATCGCAATTGCAGATTGCGGATCGCCATTGTGGATTATGGATCTCAATTGTAGATTGCAGACAGCAATTGCGGATTGCAGATCCGAGCTACTTCGACTGTGTGTGTGTGTACTCAGTTGAATTTAGGTAAGAAAAAAAAGTATCAGGGTCTCCCATGGCCTCTGAAGGTCTTAGGGACGTGACAGAGTGGTATCAAAGCTTAAGTTGCAACAATGGGAGTTGTTTGGGCCGAACAGTGCATGAATTTTGGTCAAGAGATGCACCCATGGCATGGTTTTGATGAACTTATTTGATTAATTGATTGTTCAAATGAATAGTTCCAGGTTTGAATGGGTATAATAGAGTTTAATTGCATGCTTTTGATGTCTATTAGATGTCTCTGATATGCATAGTGATAGCAGCAGTTGTAAGATGAATCGTATAACAGGACATCGTACAGAAAGGGCGTAAGAATGGTCACCTTAAATGATGCGCAGGACCCGTTTGAACCAAAGGATGATGTGCTGGGTATAAACATGCAAGAAGCACATACAGAGGTCGAGTCTGATGGAAGAAGGGAGCAAGTAACGCCCCCAAACTTGGCTAAGACCATGGTAAGCTTTAACGAGTGGGTGATGAAAGCGTAAGAAGAACAACAACTCAATGCAGCCATTTTGTAGATTCTCACAGACATACAACAAAGAATAAATGGTGGGTCTAACCCAAGCAACGAAGGCCGAGAGGAAAGAAATGCATAAATTCAGTCTAGGGGTCGTTATAAGAGAAGAACTCCAAGCCCTAGAAGAGGATTTGTGAGCAGAAGGTACAAGACACCCTCTCCTAGGTTTTCCTCTAGAAGGTCAGATGATTCTGAGGGTTCTCAAGGGGATCCCAAGACACACTTCCAGCAAGAGTAAGTGCAGAAGGAAACACAAGGGTATTCCACAGGGTGAATTTAGGAAGGCAAGGCCTCCCACTTTTGATGGTGAAAGCAAAGAAGGTTAAGAAGCAGAGGCATGGCTTCTTGGAATCAAAAAGTACTTCAGAATGCACAAGTATTCAAAGAATGAAAAGGCTAGAGTTGCCATATATAACCTTAGTGGAAGAGATTCAATCTGGTGGGAACACCTCATGCAAGTGAAGGGAATTAGTGAAAGAAGAGTCAGCTGGGGAAGGTTTAAAAGATACTTCCAGGAGAAGTACCTATCAGCTAGGTATTATGATAGCAAGAGAAAGGAGTTCAATGAACTCATATTAGGACAGAATACCATGGATGAGCATGTCCACAGGTTTTTGGAGATGCTGAGGTATGTAGACTACATCAAGGATGAAAGAGTGAAGATCCAACGCTTCCTTGGTAGTATACCACATAACTACGAAGATAGAATAGAGTTTGTAAATCCACCAGGCTTGGATGAAGCCATTGGGATGGTAGAGCATTGCTATGGGCAGGGTAAAGGTAAAGCAGAGGCGCAACTAACATGGAAAGGTAAACCCAAGGGAAGGGTTGAACAAAGGAAAGGTGAATTCAAAACACCATTGAGAAATCATTCCAGAATATTTCCATAGGGCCAACAAGCAAGAAGAGAATTCAAACTAGTTGTAGTAGCAGATAGAACCTCAAAGGGGCCACTTCAATGTTGGGGTTGTGGAGGAAACCACATGCTTAGAGATTACCCAACTGAAAGGAAGAACCCCAAGAGCTTGCACAACATTAAAGGAATAGCTACAGTAGGGGATATGGCAAGAGAAACACCTAGGATTTATGCAGCGCTGGATGATCACCAAGCAGACCATCAATCAACGGTGGTGGAGGTTGAAGGTAAGATTGTTGAGCATTCTATTTCTGTTTTGATTGATCCAGGGTCTACTCATAGTTATGTATTCCTAAGCTAGTTGAAAGTTGCTCTCTTGGTAAAGTAAAGCATGATAAAGCTTGGCTAGTTCAACTAGCCACCGATACCAAGAGAAAGGTAAGTGAAGTAGTGAAGGAGTGTCCTATAGAATTGAATGGACTCCTCACACATGCATAATTAAATGTGTTACCATTGGGATCATATGATTCCCTAATTGGCATGGATTGGTTGGAAAGACATAGAGCCAAGGTGGATTGTTATGAGAAAGCACTGGAATACCTTGATGATGAAGGAAGGTCAAGGTTGGTAAAAGGAATTCCGAAGCATGTATTAGTAAGGCATATTTCAACCTTACAGTTGAGGAAATTTTACAAAAAGGGTTGTCAACTATATGTTGTACATATATCAAATTCAGCAGAAGATAAAGGACCCGGGTTAGAAGACTTCCATATATTGCAGGAGTTTCAAGATGTATTTCCGGATGAAGTTCTAGGACTGCCACCGAAGAGAGACATTGACTTTTCCATTAATCTTATTCTAGGGGTGACACCCATCTCCAAAGCTCCTTATAGAATGAGCACACCAGAATTGGTAGAATTGAAGATGCAGCTGCAGGAATTAATGGACAAGGAATATATCAGACCGAGTGTATCCCCATGGGGTGCACCAGTGTTATTTGTTAAGAAGAAGGTTGGAACATTGAGGTTGTGTATTGATTACATGAAGCTCAATAAAGTGACAATTAAGAACACATATCCCTTGCCAATAATTGGTGACTTGTTTGACCAAATGAAGGAAGCTAGAGTGTTTTCAAAGATTGACTTGAGGTATGGGTACCATCAAGTGAGGATAAAAGGAAGAAGACATCCATAAGACAGCCTTCAGGACTAGGTATGGCCATTATGAATTTACAGTGGTGCCATTTGGTCTTACCAATGCACCTGCTACATTCATGTGTCTCATGAATAGCGTCTTCAACAAATATTTGGATATGTTTATGATTGTGTTCTTGGATGACATCCTTGTGTATTCCAAGAATGAAGAAGAACATAATGAGCATCTGAGAATGGTATTGCAAGTCCTTAGGGAGCACCATCTGTATGCTAAGTTGAGTAAATGTAACTTCTATGAGCATAAAGTACAATATTTGGGTCACATTATTTCAGCGGAAGGCATTGCAGTGGATCCAGAGAAGATTGAAGCCCTCATGGATTGGTCTACTCTAAGGAATGCAACAGATGTTAGATCATTTATGGTCCGTGTTGGTTACTACAGAAGGTTCATTGAAGGCTACTTCAAGATAGTTCATCCAATCACTTCATTGAGGAGGAAGGACATCAAATTCACATGGTCTGAAAAGTGTGAAAGAAATTTCCAGCAGTTAAAGGAGTTACTTACTTTTGCACCTGTTTTGAGGATTGCAGATCCAAGGATTTTGTAGTACTATGCATTGATGCTTGCATTGCAGGACTCGGTGGAGTAGTAATGCAAGAAGGGTTTGTAATTTGTTATGAGTCAAGGAAGATGAAGGCACATGAAAGGAACTATGCCACCCATGAATTAGAGCTAGAAGCCATAGTTCATGCCCTCAAGAGATGGAGACACTACCTCTTGGGAAGAAGATTTGAGCTCATAACCGATCATATGAGTTTAAAATACTTGTTTGACCAGCCAAATCTGAATGCTAGACAAACTAGATGGATGGAGTTTCTTTGCGAGTTTGATTTGGAAATTAAGCATGTCAAGGGTAAGGAGAATAAAGTTGTTGATGCACTCAGCATAAAATTTCATATTGTAGCAATAAGTAGATGTGAATCAAACATGAAGGCAAGGATTTTAGAAGCTCAAAATAGTGATGAAGCCTGCCTTCAGATCAAGGAGAAATTGCAATAGGGTGTTATGGATGAAAATCATGCAAGATATCAGTTGGGTGAGGGTAATGTTCTCATTTATCAAAATACCAGACTATACATTCCAAACAGTGCAGATTTGAAGAAGTTGGTAATGGATGAGATACTCAGGACATCCAGGATATCAAAAGACTATAACAACAGCAAGGAAACAATACTTTTGGCATGGAATGAAGAAATACATAGCTGAGTACATTGCTAGGTGTCAGAAGTGTCAACAGGTCAAGGCAAAGAATCAACATCCAACAGGATTGTTGCAGCCATTGCCCATTCCATAATGGAAGTGGGAAGTGATCTCTTTGGATTTTACAACAGGGTTGCCAATGACAGTGAAGAGGCATGATTCAATCATGGTGGTGGTGGACAAGCTATCAAAGGTAGCTCATTTCATTCCACTCAAGTCTGCCCACAAGGCCAATTACATTGCAGATATCTTCATGAGAGAGATATCCAGATTGCATGGATTTCCCAAGGCAATAATTTCAGACCATGACACAAAGTTCACATCCAATTTTTGGAAAGGATTGTTCCAAGAGTTGGGAACTCAGTTGAAGTTTAGCATAGCCTATCATCCTCAAACGGATGGGCAGACTGAGAGAGTAAATAAGATTCTTGAATATATATTAAGGATGTATGTGATGGATAAACCATCCAAGTGGGAAGACTATTTACACTTAGTGGAATTTGCTTACAACAATGGACATCAAGCATCATTGAAAATGAGTCCCTTTGAAGTGTTGTATGGCAAAGGATGTCGAACTCCAGTGCGTTGGGACAACCCAGTGAACAAAGTAGTGCTTGGACCTGAAATGATTGAGGAGATGGAACAAGAGATTGTGAAGATCAGGAAGAATTTGAAGGCATCACAGGACATGCATAAGAGTTATGCATATCTGAAAAGAATTCATAAGGAATTTCAAATTGGGGATCATGTCTACTTGAGAGTAAAACCAAGGAAGAGTTCCATGAAGTTGGGAAGTTGTGCCAAGTTGGCACCAAGATATTGTGGATTGTTCGAAGTCCTTGATAGAATAGGTCCAGTTGCATATAGGATTGCATTTCCTGCTAACATGAAAGCTCATAATGTTTTTCATGTCTCTTTGCTTAAGAAATATTTACACGACCCTAATCATATCATTGATTGGCATGTGATACAGGTGGAACCAGAGGGAGAGTTCCAGGTGGAGCCTATATGCATCCTCGACAGAAAATTCACCTTGATCCGGAACAGCGCCATTGGGAAGGTAAAGGTGCAATGGAGGCACCTTAGTCCAGAAGAGGCCACGTGGGAGCTGGAGGATGCCATGAAAGAGGCATTCCCATTTTTGTTCAGTTTTGAGAACACCGAGGACGGTGTTGTTTTAAGGGAGAGGGAGTTGTAATATCCCATTTTTCCCTTGATGTTTATTGGCTTCAATGTAAATATTGTGTATATGTAGTGTGTGTATTCTCCCTTGTGTGGAGCTCAAGGCCAAGGCCCCACTAGTGGATGTTTAAGGTTATTGCATAGGCAAGTATTTGATAGTTTGATTATTCATGGGTTGTTAAGCCATGAAGAAATGTAAATGATGTAATTATTTATTAATGAATAAAATACTCAAGAAGATGGCTAAGGAGGAAACCAATGAGAAGGGGCCATGTGTATCCACTAGGGAGAGGTGAGGGGGTTATGAGATCGGTACCCATGTTGCCACATGTCCAACGGTGAATCATTTTGACCTCCCTGCTGACATTAATTCGGTTGCAGAGGGTGGTGTTGATGTATATGTAACTTCGAAATGTATTTCACATATATGTATATTGTATTCCTATAGAGATGTTATTATTCCTCTATACGGAAGTGGTTGTATTCCTATAGAGATGTTATTATTCCTCTATACGGAAGTGTCGTCATTTATATTGTAAGTGTCGTAACTTATACTTGATGGGTTATTAGACCACCTTGTTGGGGTCAACCCTGTATAAGTCATGTGGGTCAAAGGGTTATTAGACCACCCTAGTGGGGGTCGGCCTAGTCAGCATTATGTTAAGTGGTTAAGTTGAGGCCGACCTAATTGAGTAAAGGACAAGTCAAGTTAGTGTATAAATAGAGAGTGTGTCTCTCTCATTTTACACATTCTATTCTCTCACTCGCACTTTGGAGAGTGGCGCACTTGTGGAGGAGTAGGCTCTGCTGCTAGGAGAAGACTATCTCTTGTATTCTGGTTGTATCATTTCTCTATCTATCTCTGAGGAAGTTATTGGGGTTTTTCACCTTTATGGTTTTCCCCAAGTAAACTCTGTGTCTCTTGAGTGCTTGCATTATTGTGTCCATGATTGATATGCTGTAGATTTGTTGTACATGTTGTTCTCTCAGTTAAGATCCTAGATCAGATTGAAGTAAATTATGAAAATTTAACATGGTATCAGAGCTAGCCTGAAAGAAAGCATGATATGGCATGTACGACACTTGTTGCACTTACGATGCTAGGGCTTGATATAGAAAAAACCAGTCATCGTAGCACTTTCGCTATAAATCCGTTTTGGCGAAGTTTTCGGATCTAAAAATTTTACAGGTCGAAGATCAGATCCCCATGTACCTTGTGTCCAAAGGACAACCTCTAATTCGTTGTATTTTGTGATTTATGATCTGTACAATATAGGGTTTCTACCTCTTCCAGATCTGAGTCAAAATTCGGTGACCTTGGGAAAAAGATCATAACTTGGGCTAGGAAGCTCCAAATGAAATTTCGTAAAAAGTGACAGGTAGAACACAGACTGTACTATCTCAAAAAACGTTTTTAGAGGCTGAAGTTGAACTAGTGGCACGTGGCACGCCGTACAAGTTCGCTCTCCTGTATTATCCCATAAACAGGTCACGTTGCGACACTTGGCATAACTCTCTCTCAGAGAATCCAATTGAGGTCAGACCTATCGGAATGGAAAGATAACAGGTCGGGCTGTCTCAGGAAAAAATTTTAGAGGCCGAAGTTGAACCAGTGACACGTGGCATGCCGTACAAGTTCGCTCTCCTGTATTATCCCATAAATAGGTCACGTTGCGACACTTCGCATAACTCTCTCTCAGAGAATCTAATTGAGGTCAGACCTGTCGGGATGGAAAGATAACAGGTCGGGCTATCTCAAGAAAAAATTTTAGACCCTGTGGATCGAAAAGTTTGGAGTTACACCAGAAACAATCAGGTACATATTTCTGTCAAAACAAAATTATTTTTTAGTACCTTCATTCATGGCTTCCAGAATTTAGGGCTTCGAAAAAAGTTGGAATTTTTGTAATGGGAGACCATGGCTGGATGCTACTCATCAAAATCAAAATTTAGAGACCAAGATCAGATTTTTTGATTGGGCAGAAGGCCGGGCTTGATCAAACCCCAGTTTGGGACTTTGATCGGAAAGATGGAAAATTAGGGCTTCGCAAAAATTGGAATTTTGGAAATCTGTGACCACGGCTGGAAGCTCCTCAGAAAAATCGAAGCTTAGAGTTTTGAATCAAATCTTTTGGTTGGGTGAAGCTCCGGGAAACTCAAACCCTAATTCAGGGTCCTCCCTAGTGAATCCAGAAATCTAAAAGGCAATTTCAAGGGGTGAAAATTTGCAGTTTTCAAATTCTGAATATACCAGCTTGATCAGCTCATCAAGGCGCATATTTCTATCATTTCGGAAGTTTGAATTTTTGGGGTTTCTCTGACAAACCCTAATACAGCTCCAGATCCAATTCCTGGAAATCAAGTGGATTGATTTAATCCTAGAAGAGGATGGATTGGTCAGCTGCATAAGTGAAGAAGTTCCTGTTTCAAAGGGAGATGAGGCTAAGGCCTTCCATAAGAAGATTACAAGCAATCTTGACAGGTATGGCTTACAGGTATGTTTCGAATTCTGTTCATGGTTAAGTTTATGATATGTTTGTCTTCATATCATTACTGTACAATCTTGATTAATTACTAGACTTGTCGTATTACCTCAATAGAAGATATTCATTGATTAAGGTTTTGACACTTATGATTGTACTAATGCATTGTGATGTTGTATGAGGTTTATGTTGTTTGCTAACATAAAAGGTACACCAAGAAAGACAAATCATGTTCTACTTCAAGAACATATGATCATGGTGACATGAAGACAAAGATTCATCCATTGTCATGGATCACATAGAAGATCTACTTACGAAGTGTATAACTTGGTTCTACAATGGTTAACTTATGAGACATGCAGGTTACTAGCACAAGTCACTGAAGAGAACTAGAAGACATTATGCAAGTATGTTAGACATAACTAGCTAGCATGCTAATCTAGGTATGTTTTCCTATATCAAGCTAGAATCCTACCTTGTGTTAGGATCTTATACTGTTGTGTTGTTGATAATGATTATTCATGAAGTCATAGGTTTGGATAGTCATGGTTGTATGCATATTATGTTTCTTACCATAATTGATGATATGACTAACCAGAAGAATCATGAAGGTGTAGGTTTGAGTAATCACGGGTTTATGCATTGATGATTTAACTAATCAGAAGAGACCTATGATCAAATAAGAATATGCATGAGTAAAAGAAGACTTCCCTGAAACCTTGAATACTAATGTTTATTATCTGTGAATGATCATGACTATACATGTTTAAGATTATTGTGTTTTGATAGTATTAAGATTATACTAATAAATGTGTGATTATGTATGAGTCCTCAAGGATAACACAATGATGATACCAATAAGCATGCATAGTGATTAAGGATGGATATAAGTTCAAGGACAGGTAATCCAGGAAGCAAATATCAAGAGGGAGCACACTCCAGTTGTTCCTGCAAGAAAGCAAAGGAGCACACTTCAGTAGTTTCTGCAAGGATGCAGATATTCAGAAAGAGTTGATCACTTCTCGCAATCCACATCAGAATGGAGTTGCAAAGATTCAGAGGGAGTCCACCCAGTAACCAAACAAAGATAAGTATTTGAATTGTCATTTCTTACATAATGTTATTCAATGATGTATATGCTTATGTTCCTAGAATTAGGTTGTGTATTATGCATATTAGAATAATTGCATTGATGAACAGTATACTACTAATATACATGGGTAAGTGGCCTATGGCACTGTACAACATTCCATTGCTACTTATCTAGAATGAAACCTCTTTGCTGACATGTTAGGAGTTGTGCACACTATTAACAATGTTCTGGTAGAGATTGGAAGGCATCTAGAAAGTTACGGAATATGGATGAATGTTGTATTGAAGCATTGGCTAAGATAATTGCATGACTATATGACATATTTCTTTAGGTGTAAGAATTTGTTCTGAAAACTATGAGATGTTTTCTAATCATGCAATTTAACTTGTTGTGTAGGAAAGATCGTATACCATCACCTACAAAAGAAGGACTACAACATTTGTTCAACAACAAAATTATCTATTGAAGATATTGAAGTTCCCAGGATATGGGAAGAATGCCATGATCCATCGATCATGAAGAATGATGTTTGGGATGTAGTCCCAAGACCTAAAGGGAAGTTTGTTATGACTTCCATATGGATCTATCAAGATCAAGCATGATGCAGATGGCAGCATAGAGAAATATAAAAGTGATGAAATAGAAGATACACCAGATGGATTTCAAGACAGCTTTCTTGAATGGTGTAGTTGAAGAAGAAGTGTATGTGGAATAGCCACTTGGTTCTGAGACACATGACAGGGAGTCATATATGTGCAGAACTTGGGTATGATGCACCACTTTCTAGGTATGGAGGTGTGGCAGAGTGCAGACGGAATCTTCCTTGGACAAGGGAAGTATGCAGTAGAGATCTTGAAAAGGTTCGGGATGATGGACTGCGAGGCTATGGCATCGAACCTGAAGCTTCTGTGTGATGATTCATCTGAACCGGTTGATGTCACTATGTATCGTTAGATGATTGGGTCCTTGATGTACCTGATGAACATGAGACCAGATATTTGCTTTGCGGTGAACACATTGAGCCAGTTACTGACAGATCCGAGGAGTGTTCACCTGGTTGCTGTAAAGCACATTCTGAGGTACCTGAAGGGTACAGTTGATTATGGGCTCAAATATGATGTGAATCAAAAGTTTAACCTGTAGGGTTATGTTGATTCAGATTGGGCAGGCAGTGTTGCAGATAGGAAGAGCACTTCTGGGTGCTGCCTCAATATGGGATCAGGTGTGATCTCTTGGTTTAGCAGGAAGCAGTCCTGCGTAGCACTGAGTACATCTAAAGCAGAGTATGTTGCGAAGGATGAGCAGGTTGCAGGTATATTGACCAAGTCGTTGGCCAGAGTGTAGTTTGAGTACTTCAAAGATAGGCTTAGTGCACTTCAGATCGAGGTTCATTCCAAAGGGAAGTGATGAGTCCAGAAGATGCAGATGCACATGAGCTTTTCTGACATGGTTGATGTGTTATCCCATGGTCGTGATGTAATTGCTGAGCCATTCTCACATGGTGGTAGATGTGTTCTCCCATGGTGTAGATGTAAGGCTGGAGCCATTCTCACATGGTAGTAGATGTGTTCTCCCATGGTGAAAAAGTAAGGGCTGGAGCCTTCCCCGAATGGTGGTAGATGTGTTCTCCCATGTCGGTGGTGTAAGTACTGGATGATGTGCATCTAGGATGTGCTTCGTGGATGATGAGATGATCTGAAGAAGACGATGCTATGATGATCAGGAGGATCATGGATGATGAGCATCAGGATGATGCTCTAGTTACTGCTGTATGTGTATATGTACGCATCATGTTGGATGCTGGATATGATCAGTTGGATCATTTATATGTATATGTACGCATCATGTTTGATGCTGGATATGATCAGTTGGATCAATTGTATGTATTTTGTATATGCATCATGTTGGATGCCTGGACCATGTATCTGTATATGTATCAGGTGGATACATTGTATGATCAGGTAGATCATGTATGTTGATATGTATCAGGTATGATTAGGTGTATCATGTATTTGTATTTGTATCAGGTGGATACATTGTATGATCAGGTGGATCATGTATTTGTATTTGTATCAGGTGGATACACTGTATGATCAGGTGGATCATGTATGCTGATATGTATCAAGTAGATACTTGGTATGCATCAGGTGGATGCATTGTATGATCAGGATGATCATGATGATGAGCTTCAGGATGTTGCTCCAAATGATATGTATCAGGATGGTACAGTGATGATGATCGGTGTGATCATGAGCATCAGGATGATGCTTTGTGCGATGATGATCCGTTGGATCATGAGTATCAGGTTGATACTTGGAGGTCAGAGATGATATGTGGCAGGTTGTGCAAATAGCACATAATCAGTCCTGGGAGATCTTGCCAATCGTGCTGTGGCACATAAATGTTCCTGGGATACTCTTTCCGGTATTGCTATGTAGTATGTAATCAATGCTCAGATATCCGATAGGTTGAGCTGTGTGCTCGTAATCAGTCCTGGGATGAGGTAATACTACGGAGACATGTAATCAGTCCTAGAGATCCGAGAGGTTGATTTGTGTGCTCGTAATTAGTCCTGGGATGCTCTTTAGAGATCTTGCCGATCGTGTTGCGGCACATAAATGTTCTTGGGATGCTCTTTAAAGGTTTTGTCTATCCACATGTAATTAGTCCTGGCGATCCGAGAGGTTCAGCTGTGTGCTCGTAATAAGTCCTGGGATGCTCTTTAGAGATCTTGCCGGTTGTGCTGCGGCACATAAATGTTCTTGGGATGCTCTTTAAAGGTATTTTGGAGGAGATGCATGTAATCAGTCCTGGGAGATCTTGTCGGTTGTGCTTAGGCACATAAATGTTATTGGGATACTCTTTCCGGTATTGCATCCGCACATAAAATTAGTCCTAAGAGGCCACCTCTATTAGACCATTCGCATAGATGATGAAGACCTGCAGATGGTGGGCCTACATCCAGTATGAAAAAGGATTGGCTCTGTAGAACATCCTATGACGAGTAGATTCAGAGATTGATTGAGATAGCAGCAGCAATGACGATGATGATGACTCGATGACGATTATCCAGTGACGATGATCCAGAGAAGAAGACTTGTGCTAGAAGACCTGTGTCAAGAAATACCTTCCTAGTTAAGAGGGAGTGTTGATGTATATGTAACTTCGGAATGTATTTCACATATATGTATATTGTATTCCTATAGAGATGTTATTATTCCTCTATACGGAAGTGGTTGTATTCCTATAGAGATATTATTATTCCTCTATACGGAAGTGTCGTCATTTATATTGTAAGTGTCGTAACTTATACTTGATGGGTTATTAGACCACCTTGTTGGGGTTGGCCCTGTATAAGTCATGTGGGTCAAAGGGTTATTAGACCACCTTGTTGGGGTCGACCCTGTATAAGTCATGTGGGTCAAAGGGTTATTAGACCACCCTAGTGGGGGTCGGCCCAGTCAGCATTATGTTAAGTGGTTAAGTTGAGGCCGACCTATTTGAGTAAAGGTCAAGTCAAGTTAGTGTATAAATAGAGAGTGTGTCTCTCTCATTTTACACATTCTATTCTCTCACTCACACTTTGGAGAGTGGCGCACTTGTGGAGGAGGAGGCTCTGCTGCTAGGAGAAGACTATCTCTTGTATTCTGGTTGTGTCATTTCTCTATCTATCTCTGAGGAAGTTATTGGGGTTTTTCACCTTTATGGTTTTCCCCATGTAAAATCTGTGTCTCTTGTGTGCTTGCATTGTTGTGTCCATGATTGATATGCTGCAGATTTGTTGTACATGTTGTTCTCTCAGTTAAGACCCTAGATCAGATTGAAGTAAATTCTGAAAATTTAACAAGTGGTTGAGAACCCTGTTGCTGAAGCCGATGGAGTATGGAGCATGCTTGCGATTTAGTATGGCAGGGCATGACTCTGGTTACTTGTCCTAGAAGACACTCATGCGCCTGGGAACTCGCAAAACCTGTTTTGACTACCCCTGGGGGAAGGGAACAAGATTCATTCATTCACTGAATCAGAATTCCAGCATCCATCTATTCATCGAGAAAGAACTCGTTCGTACATTCATGCATACGCAGACCCACAGAGCCCAGCCGTGAGGAAGCTTGAAGATAATTGTGTTTCCTGTGTAATAGGAAAATACCATAGAGTCCACGGCCATAGAAAGTATGTGTGTGAACCCAGTCTACTCGTAACAAGAGTGGTAAGAACCCCGAGAAGAAAATTACAAATCTCGAACAACATAGAGAAACCGTGAAAACACATGATCGGGTCGCAGAGAGTAGATTGCGGAACAGAGCTCAGTCCGCAAGTTTGAGAGGAACCAGCTTGTTGAACTGTGGTAGAAGGTTAGGTTGCTTGATAAACCCAGTGAAGGTTGTAATCTCATAGAACTAGCGACTAGACCTTTCTATGCCCACCCTGAATAACACTGGAAGGGAAGAGGCCTCGAGGGACTGTACAACAGAGAAGAGGGTCTTCCTTGTGTTGGGTGAGGTAGGTAATGTGGGTTCCATGTTTGTTGAGCATTGAGATGCCTGTAGCTTTGTGGTTGATCTCGTTGGATTAGAAATACCTTCCTTGTCGTCCCTATATGCCTGATAAACCCATTGCAGGTTGGATTAGCATGATCAACTTGCTTGGTATGCTTGATAAACCCAACTGTAGGCTGGATTAGCATGATTGTGTTGTTTGGCATGCTTGATAAACCCAACTGGAAGTTGTCTTAGCATGACCAATATGTCCCTATATACTTGATAAACCCACTACAGGTTGGCTTAGCATGATCAGCTTGCCTGGTATGCTTGATAAACCCAATTGTAGGCTGACTTGGCATGATTATGTTGTTTGGTATGCTTGATAAACCCAACTGGAAGTTGGCTTAGCATGACCAGTATGTCCCTATATGCCCGATAAACCCACTACAGGTTGGCTTAGCATGATCAACTTTCCTGGTATGCTTGATTAACCCAACTGTAGGTTGGCTTGGCATGATTGTGTTGTTTGGTATGCTTGATAAACCCAACTGGAAGTTGGATTAGCATGACCAGTATGTCCCTATATGTTTGATAAACCCACTGTAGGTTGGCTTAGCATGGGTAGATGCCCTGGAATGCTTGATAAACCCAACTGCAGATTGGCTTAGCATTGGGATGGAACCTTGACTGTGAAAGAACTTGATAGCCTCCTCGGTGGATACACAGCCTAGCTCGGGGGTGATCTCTCAACTGAAAGAGTATAGGGTGGACAGATATCTAAGGTTGGGTGGAATGTTGCTCTCACTTAGCCAGTTGCTTGGCAGCTTCAGAAAGTTAAAAAGATGAGTACTTCTTTGTTATGTTAAATGATGATGTTCCATTGCCATGATATGGTTGCTTATGTTCAGTTATGGAATGTATGTTTATATGAATTTGATTGATAGGAAGATTATGTGCAAGCCTGAGTAGAAAGCTGAGTTCATTGTTAAATACATCATTTTACTGCAATTGTTTAATGCATTATAAGTCTTGCATGTGATAAATGTAATGGTTAGACCTAAATTTATGCACCTTACATGTTGTGATATATTGATTAACCATGTGAATGAGTTGTATGACTACACCTGATCTTTGGGAAGGGAGAGGGATACCCTGTTGTGTTTCAGAACCCCTCTGTGGGTCAAGTGAAGGGGAAAGTCATGGCAGGAAGAAGGTTAAAGTCATTTAAGTGGGGTTATGGACAGATATTCAGTGGAAATTCATCATGGCACGAGTGCTCAGACGGGGCAGGGATTTCACCATTGGATAGAGTTCTCCCAGAGCTTTCCAATGGTACCGACCTTGTCTCATTTGGACCAAGGATGAGGAAGTTATTCCCCTCAGAAGTTGATCGGGAAGTTACCGTTGCAGGGGTGTGGTTCTGCATGCCCGCATCCGCAATTACGGATTGCAGATTGCGGAATGGAAAATTTTTCGATGGGAGATCTGGCACTTATGCATCCGCGATTGCGGATTGCGGAAAGGCAGGTTTTTCGATGGGAAATCTCGCACTTCCGCATCCACAATTGCAGAACGGTAAGTTCTCCGTTGGGAAATTTTGCACTTCCGTACCCGCAATTGCTGATTGTGGAATGGAAAGTTTCCCGGAAGGGAAATCTGCAATGCGGATTGCGGATCACAATTGCGGATTGCAGATTACGGATCGCAATTATGGATTGCAGATTGCGGATTGCAGATCGCAAAGGCGGATTGCGGATTGCGGATCGCAATGGCAGATTGCAGATTGTGTGTGTGTACTCAGTTGAATTCAGGAAAAAAAGTATCAGGGTCTCCCGTGGCCTTTGAAGGTCTTGGGGACGTGACACCTTCACCCCTCAAGGATCCCTCAGGCGTCACCTTCCTCCGGGTGCTATTCCGTTGTGTGCGTAGAAAGACCACCCAAACCCCACTATTATGCTAGGAGGTCACAACCCTCACTAGTCTCCTTAGCCAGTTGTGCGCTCTACACTACTCTAGTACTTAATACCAACGATTAACCTCGCACAAAATCAGTTAGTTTGGGGTCCACAATATCCACCCCACATAACACCAGGAAGGCGCCATTCTAGTGTGTGCATAGAAAGACCACCCAAACCACATTATTCTACCAGGAGGTCATACAACCACTCTTGAATTCCAATCCACTTGGTATTCAATACCGCTCTTCCAACATCTCAAGATTCGAAGCATAAATCAACAAGAGACAAACAGTCAGATCTGGTTTACCTCCATAATCACAGACACCTCGCACATACTTAGTTAGCTTCGGGTCCACATTACTCGCCCCACGCAACACTTAGAAGGTACCCCTTCATCGCTCAACAGTATCTTAGGCATCACCTTCCTCCAAATGATATTCCAGTGTGTGCGTAGAAAGACCACCCAAACCCCAGATCGTCTACCTACAGGTTCTGACTTCCCATGGCTTACAAATCTTAGCTGCACACAACCAAATAGTTCAAGGTAAATTACTGTAGGCGCTGTCCAATAGAGCACTCTAGTTATAACGAGACTCACAAACGACTATACTCTAGCTGGCTCAACAACAAGGAACAAGGATTTTCAGGCACACGACTGATACTAGGGGGATCAACATTTCAGGGTGTGCTTGCAATGACTGGGTGCACGATCGAGGATTCACAACTTTGCCACTTTGTTAGACAAACTCAATTCAACCTAGAACAATATTGCAACATGGCATATAACACAATTCAGAGCACATAAACATAAGTTAACGACTAAGCAATTGATACCACTTCGATGCTCAAACCTACAAGGGAATACATAACAACTACGCTCTCATGCTCCTCTTTGCCTCTCAGTTAATACCACAAACTATAACTCAAAAACACTCCCCACTCCATCACCATTCAAAATTGACTTCCTTTTAGTCAAGGGTAAACTCTTTCTCCACAAATGAGAATGATAGATTGCTTGATGGATGATTTTTTTACACATAATACAGGGTGAGATAGATACACCCATAAGGGTTCGAGTTACTTGACCACGTAATTGATTGACTGTCTGATTGTCAAACTGGCAATCTGATTGACTAACTAGTTGCACCGACCCCCAACCGATATGTAACTTAAGGGTGACTTAAATGTAATTAATTGCTTACCTAGTAAGGAATCCCCCATCCCTAGTTCTGCAGGGCGACTGAGACAAGGAACTCAAACCCACGCCTTCCTTTCCCCAAGAAAATAACTGCCTCAACTACCTTCCTCTTGGAAGCATTAAATGATTAGGGTGCATGAGTCAACATAATAGTTAATGGCTCATTAGTCCTCTCTTGGACACCTGGATTTCATCTATTGGCTTCATGGATTAATATGTCCCTCCCTAACCTTAGGATAATCGTGCCCCTTGCTCTTATTGCCCTGCATAGTCAGCTGTGGATTTCTTTATTATTATTATGCACATGTACATCATATTTACATTGCCATTGCACTTGACCAACACATGGTTCACTAACCACATACATTTAGTGAATCCATGGTAGGGCCTTGGACTTGATCTCCTCACCATGTTCCTTACAATAATCAGTGATATTACATCATTTATACGTCCTTTTATCAAAGGTCAAAACTAGGGGCATTACATACCACAAGACCAACCATTTTGATATGTCACATGTGGTCTAGAGACAACTTGGTGTGGTCGTTGCATGGAGGATGACCTAAGGCCAACCCCTAGTGGGCATGCTTATTATCGCATATGTTGCAGAGCTTACAAACTAAATAATATAATAATTTTACAACTATACCAATTAATAAGGTAAAGTAATAAGTTTTTTCAATACCTTAAGGTGCCATGGGGGGCGTTGAAGGTAGTGATCAAATGTGTGAGCCCTACATTACATTCCCCCCACACACATAAGTGGATATCCCACCATCATTTCTACCTTAAGGATAACCACTATGAAGTTTGTTGGGATGTGATCTAGTGACAACTTAGAGTAGTTGCTTTAAGGTTGAACTGTGTTCAAATCCCAGTGAGCATTCTCCTTATCACATAAGTTGCATAGGTACCTATGTGGTACATAATATACTGCTTTCTTGATTATAGTGGTAAAGGGGGATATAGTGTTTTGATGCCTTGAGGTGCTATAGGGATACTTGTAGGTAGTGGTCAAATGTGTCAGGATTGAATTACACTCCTCACACACATGTATGCAGATCAAAAGCCACCCTCATGTTCATATTAAGGCCAACCATTTTATGTCTGTTGCACAAACATCCATCAACAACTTGGAGTAGTTGCCATAAGGATGACCCATGCTCAAATCTATTGGCATGCTCCTTATCACATATGTTGCAAAGTATACAACCCAAATAATAAATACTTTCTTGATTACAATAAGAAGTTTTTCTTTAACCCCTTAAGTTGCCATGGGAACACTTGAAGGTAGTGGTGAACACGGAAAACTTGCATTACACTCGTTGTTCACACATAAGTGGACCACATCCCATCCTCATGTATGCCTTAAGGCCAATAAATTTTTGTCCATTACGTTGTGGTCTAGCAACAACTTGGAGTAGTTATCGTAAGGATAACTTAAGTTCCAATTGTAGTGGGCATCTTCCTTATTTTATATGTTACATAACTTATGGGCTACTTAATATATTAACACCCCTCATAATAATAATAACGATGAAAAGTAAGAATTTTTTATGGTTTCTTAAGGCCCCATATGAGCAATTGGAGGTAGTGGTTGGATGTGTGAAGCTCACATTGCACTCTACATGCACATGCAAGTGGATTAATGCCCACCCTCGTGTCTAGTTAAGGCTAACCATATTTTTGTTTGTTAGGTTGTGGTCTAGTGGCAACTTGGAGTGGTTGTCATAATGATGACCCAAGTTCCATTTATGGTGGGAATGGGCATTAGGTGACCCTTTTGCACCGAATGTAAGGGGAATCAACTTCCTCTTGTAGCAACCTAACTGCAATTGTTGTAATAGCATGTGGAATTGCCTCTCAACACAATTATAACCAACCTAGAGCCAAATACATCTTAAACATAAATTTATTATTCACATCAATGGGTTTCCACCTATCATCACACAAGAGACAAGGGATTAACATGGATATATGCTAGTGTGAGTGTGACACAAGAATAATTAACTATGCATAAATCAATCTTATCCATGGATTTGTTATTATTATTAATGAAGATGGATATATGTTGGTGTGTGTATATAGTGAACACAATTATAATCAATAGGGCATAATTATAATCAACCAAACATAAATTTAAATTAATCTTGAATTTATCATTGATGTCAATAAATTTGCTATGTCTTGTCACATGAAGAGATACACGCTTAAAATGGATATATACTAGTATCCACATAAAGAAACAAAGAGATTTGTGGTGTCATTCAATTATTTATTTGTTTAAGCATATATACATGCACAAAATGTTTATAATCATTTACTTAAGCTATATAATATACCTTTTGATACTTATTATTTCAATAATAATATTAAAACATTTACTAAATAATAATAAAATACACTAATCTATTAAATAATAATAAAATGTTTCATTGTGCTTAACAAATTTATATTTAAGATAGTATCACACAAAGAGCAACTACAAGTAAGTGAAATACAAAAAGCACACAAGCATCTCTAAAAGTAATTGTAATATCAAAAGTAATTGTAAGGTTAAAGAATAATATGTTAATCATCCATGTAAGGTTGAAGAAGAATATGCCAATCATCTATTTGGGCATTGCTTATTTTGTAAAATGGTTGGGAAGGAGATCTTATGTGATTTGCAAATTAATATGAATTGGGGACTTTTTCTATAGAGGAATCCTGGAAATTGGGTTAAATTTGTGAGAAAACATAAGGAGCTTATTATGTTTATATGTTGGGGTATTTGGAGTACAAAAAATATTGTAATATTTGAAAATTTATCTTATAATGTGTATGTGACCTGTAACCAAATTTTGGGAGCATACATGGAATATTTCAAGGAAATAAAACAAAAAAGACCTAGAATTATTATAGATCCTATATCGTCTGATGACATTTCAGTGGGGTACTTTGATGGGGCAACATAGAATGGCCTATATGGAGGAGGGATGATATTAAATCTTACTAGAAACCACAGTTTCCATCTTTGGATGGGATGTGGCATTGGAACCAATACTAGAGCAGATTGTTGTTGGCATTGTGGGGTTTACCATACTTTGCTTCTTATAAGGGTATTGTTTCCACATAGATTATTGGATATTCTAAGATAATTATGGATTGGGCAGTTGGTGTTTCATCCTTGCATGTGCTTTCTTTGGATCAGTGGTGTCATAGAATGAGATCTATTATTACATGTTTCACTTTTATTTCCTTCAAACATATTTACAGGGAATTAAACATTGTAGTAGACTGGGTTTCAAAGAAGGCTATTGGATTGCCGGTCGACCTTTTATATTATGAAGAACTCAATGATAACATCATATGTCCTATGGGTTTTTTAAGTGTTTTATGAAGCATAATGTTAATATTAGATGATTGTAATTAAGGGGTAACTTCTGGGTTATTAGCTGCTTTTGTTTATAATACTAATAGTATTTTTAAGAATTGAAAAGGAGGGTGGTGTGTTTTTGTTGTTTTGAGTTCATGATAAAAAACAATTGATATATTGAAAAATGATGTAAAAACATAATGCTTACTTTAATTCAAATGAATAATAAATAGCAGGTTTTTTCCTCAATGAAAAATTGTAATATAAAACTAGAGAATTGACTATCATTGTCACTCACTAAACTTGCACTTCAAAATTAACAAAACTTTTGTTCTACACAATACTTAATTCATCCTTATAATTAATGATTGTTTTCATTGTAAAATTTATTCCATATTCATCTTTTTTTTCCAAAAATATTTCTTAAATTATTTATTGAATAAAATACTTTCAAACATAGTTCCTAAAGTTATAGAGATTGAATAAGTTAAATTTACAGGTTTTGAAAATGTTATAATTTAATAAAAAATTGGATTATCAAATTTTATTCTATTCTATATATATATATATATATATATTTTTTTTTTTGTTGTTGGAAAAATCACCTTCCTACTATTCCGAAAGAATCAAAGAAAGCTTGAAATACAATCATTACAACAATTACAACAAGGCTCAACAAAAGCATCATGTCACTTACAAATATTGAACATGGGTGGAAAGGACAACAATCCTTCCTCCCAACCACACAAGCTACAACCAATGGACTATTAAATTATATTTATAATAACTACAATAATCAAAATTATAATTTAATAAAAAATTAGATTATCAAATTCTATTTATAATAACTACAATAATCAAAATAATATAATCTTAAAAAAAAAACTCTGTTTTAAATGGAAAACATGACCTAAAAAGTCCAACAACACAAGGACAGTAAGCATCGGATGCCTCTCTTTCACTTCAACCATGGAACCATGAAAATGTTTTGACAACTAGAGAAAAAGCATTTCGTAGAGGCCATGTGTCCAGCTAAAGAATGTAACATTTAATGCGATGTTTTGACGGGCGGTGGGGTAAGAGATTGGGCTAAGTATTCCCCTTCGACTAGAAGCAGCAGCAGAGCATGCAAATGGCGAGGATGGTGATGATGGCATCATCTTCGGTTCAGCCCATGGCTTTGCGTTCTTCTATGGCCCTCCTACCGGCATTCAATTTCAGACAGACCAACAGTGCACGTGTTCGAACCGCATTAAGGTCTTCTGCCTTATCTCGCAGGCTTACCCTGGTGCATATCGGAGCCGGTAAGCTATTTCTTTAATTTTCATTTATTTTAATTCATCAGTCTGGTTGAAGCGGCTATTGGTCATGTATTAAGCATTTTAGGGTGTTCGAGGCTTGGACAGTTTGATTTTCATTCCGACTAGGAGTTGATATATGAGCCGTGGTTTGTGGTTTATTGCTTATCATCGCTGAATTTTAGCTTAAGGTTTTTTTTTTTTTGGCCGTTAATGGAAGCTAACCGATGAGCCGAAATTTCTCAACCTTATCCTTTAATTAGGCTTCCGATGAACCCTACGGTAACACCACAGATTACATGCCACAGATAGAGCATAAGGCGGTTTGCCATAGCTAATTTTGCTAAATAAAATCGGAGGTTCTTTTTGTTGAATTTTTTTTTTTCGGTAAAATCTTTCATCAAGTTTCGCAAATACATATAATTTTACTTGCAATGATTGCATGATGGTCACCTCGCTTTTGCGTTTTTGTCTGGATAATTCGATTTGTATTTTTCCCTCGACTTCGCAGATGTATGGTAGGATTTCTTGTAAAAGTAAATCCGATTAAGTTTGCCCGAATCCTTTATTGTTTATAATAAGTTTTAGAAAAGTTCTTCGACGATATTGTCCAGAAAATAGTCTATCTTAAAAGTTGATTAGTGAAGTGTAAACAGTTAGATCTCCATGACTGAAAGTTCTTAAGCAGCCATTGACAGTGAGAACTTGGTTGCCTAACAAGCACATAGTTACATCTGAGGCCCCATTGTGACAGACGGACAACTTCTTCCAGGTTGCAGCATCAAGTACCCTCCTCCAGGCAGCCGCGTATGCCTCATTGCAGTTCTTCTTCTAGCTCTTCCTCCAAACAGAGTACTATTTTGAGTTTTCTTCAGTCTGCCTCTGATGGTAGGAGAGATACTTCCAATGCTTCCTGTGTTCCTTGCTACTACACAGTCCCATTGACCTACTTTTGTGGTCACAGTCCCATTGACCTACTTTTGTGGTCATTTGTTGGACATTAATAAAATTATCTTATCTTATCTTTGCAAGATCAACTTAAAAGTATTAAATAGCAGGAGATAACTGTCTGTGTATAGCTGTTGCAGGTCTTTATTACAGTTCTAGCTTTTACTAAGGCCTGCTAATGCTTTGCACTGTCTAGTAGAGGTGATTAATGATTGTAAAGTATTATTTCGGTTATCAGTGAAATTGTAAGCGGTTAGACTTTAATGATAAATCTATAAGCTGCTGGTGCAGGCCAAGACTTAGTGAGAATGCGTGTCTCTTATTCTATGAAAGAGATAGAGGGTGCACCACTGAGATAGTGAGCGAGTTAGTGAAGTGAGTTTTTGCGTTGTGCATTTATTCTTTATAGTTAGTTGAATAAAGATGTAGTTTTGAGAGTTCATATCTGTGTGTCTGCTGTTCATATTATCAGTAGTGTGTGTTTGTAGGTAAATGTACTCTACAACTGTTGTTTTGATGGTGTTTGGTAGAGTGTGATTGGGCCCCAGTCAAGAGAGTGTAGGTCCTTCTCCTTTGTTGCATCATCAAATGCAAGCAGACAATACCTCAATTGATCATTCGACCATTTTGACTTGGGACGATGTTCAGCCTTGTTTCACTTATACACGGCATCCCAAGTTTTGTTGACTCAATGAAGGGATGGGACATGTATTCCTACTCATCCTTCCATTCATTAGAGTCCACTACCTCAACTAGCCCATCGATGCAGTGTTTGTTTGCAGGGATCTTAGATCTTTTGGAGTTGGTGGGTATCTCGATGGACTGTCTTTCTTTGCTAAGATAATCCCTAGACACACCTGGCCACCTCTTTACTGACTAGACAAGGGTTGAACAATATCATATAGGATGATATCTACAGGCAAATTGTTCAGGTCACTTGGACAAACCCTTAGGGAGGGTTATGCCTGAAAATTTCTTTGACCTTTTACGTTGAGTATTTCATGGAGGTGACGAATGGACTTATCAACCAACCCTTGTACACAAGCCATCATTAGGCACACTCTCTTTGCAATCCCCCGGGTTTGTTTTGGGTGAGCTCACATAGACCTGGGGTTGAGATGGAGCACTAGACTGACTAGTCAAACATGATGTTCTAGTTGTGCCATCTTTGGAAGATTGATTTAGAGCAACACTTCATCTTTCAATGCCCCATCTACTATGAGATTTGTGGGTGGTTCCACTGTCTATTTAGGGGGTCCCAGACCCTCTCTAGTTTTTGTAAGTGCCGTGACCATAGTTGTATACATGCAAGAGGCCTTTAGAATCTGTTCCCATACTCTTGAGCCTCATCCTAAACTAGAATCCACCCGGATGATTACTTCATTCTTTATGGTGCTCCCATAAGCTAGGGATGCTGAGATAAGATAAGATAAGATAATTTTATTAATGTCCTACAAATGACCACAAAAGTAGGTCAATGGGACTAAAAGGATACAATCAATATAAGTACAATGTGGGAGTGCAAACAAAACTCCTAGAAAGTGCCAGTACTAAATCTATAATAAAATAAAATAAAGAAAGAAAGATACAAGCAGTAAGACAACCTCCTAAAACATGTATATAACCGTATCCAAGGCACGGTGATGTAGGCTACTAACTGAGTATGTCCAAGGTTGGGTTGGATGGCTAAAAAATCCCTCAAAAGCTTGTTAAGAAGAGAGAGAGAGCTGAACATGAGGCTGATGATGTCAAGAATGCCTGAGTTTGATATTCAATGGTGATGGGGGCGAACTAGGCACTGGCTTGCTATTGGATTCCTTTGGAGCCACATATGTGCCTAGATGTTTAATCTTGGGGGGGATGTAGGAGTGAGGGATACTCCTAGCAGTTGAGGTCAAAAGAAAGAAACTCTGGATAGATCTCTGACTACTCCGTTGCGGTTGAGAAGGGATCCTGCGGGCAGGGGTTGCTCTGCTCTAGATGTGTAGGGAATTGCTCCTCTTGATGCTCTGGGGGTGTGTGGACCGATGTGCTATTCGACCCCTTCGAGCTGGTCTCAAAGAGTTTCGTTGGTCTCCCAGAGAGGAATGTTGAGGGGAGACTCAAGGTCTCATCACTTTTCTATTTGAAGTACTATGGAATTCAACTCACTACTTGTTTCTCCCACTAGGTGGATCAACATGAAATTATGAGGTGATCTTCCTGGTTGTCTCAAGGCGAGGTGGGGTACGTAAGAACTGAGATTTGTGGCTAAATATCTCCTTGATGAAGAGGGCTAGGCATCTTTGGTCTTGATATCTGAAGAAAGTAAAGAGGGAGCCCATTGAGTCTCTATAGAGGCAGTGGTAACATCTTTTGATATCATAATATAGGGGCATCTAAAAATGAGGTGCCTTTCTATCTCAAGCTCCTATAGGTGACACATTTGACAAATCCTATTAGATCGTGGTATATGATGGTTGGTCTCCACTCAGAGTCAATGAGATTCAACTCGAAGCTGCCCCAAAGGAATCCTAAAGTGAGTGCATCCAATGTCTGCGCGTATATGTGGGGCAAACGATGATACCATTGTACCATCCTGCAACTCTAAGAAGTGCTCAAGGTAAAAAGACATCTTTGAGCCCAAGCCCATCAGAGGTGAGGTCCAAGTGACCTGGATGTATAATTTGTAGATATCCTCTCTGATGGATTGTGTTATGTGGTACCAGTACTAGCGCACATTCAGATGTTTGCCCAAGGAGAGGGGTCGTATTTTTCTTCAGGGCCATGATGGGGTGTTATCAATACTTTTTGAGAGGTGGTTATGGACGGACCCTTTGGTCTTTCCTTTAGGAGTACTATGGCATAGTGGCATTGTTGACTGCATCATTCTAGGGCTTGTAGCCCTGAGGTTGGTGTCCGAGTCTCCTAGGGGTGGGTCACTAGGTCACATGACGCCTTGCTTGCTTCCCACACCGGTGACAGTATTCCAGCTCTGAGGTTCTTGTCTCCCCTTCCGGTCACCTCGAGCACCCATCCTGGTCCCTCTCCAGCAGAGCGCCCTCTCTCCTTGGTGCAGTTTCCATGATGGCGTCATCCTTGGTCACCAGGCGCACATGCTTATAGAGGGGGGATGTTGATGGATTTTCAACATTATTGGGGTTAGATGGGGCATGGGGATTCCCCCTGCTCACTCCACCTTTTGGTGTTAATCTTTCTATTCAGTTTTAGTCATTTTTAGCAGTTTTTAGGCACCTAGGGGGAAAATACCAATGTTCCCCCAAGGTTCCGAGACGGCGGGACGTGGGTGCGGGGAGACGCACATTCGGGACGTGTGGAGACCACCCCCAAATTTTAGAGAAATTCGGGGGGGACAGCGGGATGCGAGTTATAAAATTTTTAAAAATATGCAAAATATAAATTCCAACAATAACAAACCATCCCATGCAAATTAGTGAATTACTAAACACTACATTCATCATTGTGCAATCATGCAATGTAAATGCAAAGTTCAAACAAATTACACTATTCATTATGATTATATTAATATATGAATCTATGATTAACATGAACATCATATTTCATGTTTGTCACTTTTGAGTCTTTGTCATTTGATATTTCAGTTTTGAGTCTCGCCGGAGTTTCGGAGTTTCGGGCGGGTCGCCCACAAGTCTCGTTGGAGTTTCGGGCGGGACGCCCACAAGTCTCGCCGCCCACTGAAACGTTTCGCTGTGCGTTTCGCCAAGTTTTGCCCAAAGCGAGACATCCCAAAACGTTTTGCATGGAGTTTCGGAGTCCCCGGGACGCAAGAAACGCCGAAACGCGTCCCCGACCCTTTGGGACGCGTCCCCGTGGAACACTGGAAAATACTCCAAGTAGCCATCTTTTGGCCATCTTTAGACTATTTTATATTATTTCATGTTATATTTTTACATTGACATTTATTTGGCCTGTCGACCTGGTTATTTTGTAAAGGTGAGTTGAGAATCATATAAATACAACTCCTCACCTCATTTGTAAATAATAACGCAAGGGATAAATTACATTATGTTGCTCTTTTACCCAAGATAGTCTTTTGGAAAGTGATGCACACCTCTTGGAGTTTTCTCTTCTTTGCCTTGTGGATAAAATTTGGATGCTTTCTATGGTTTGCTCATGCATGGTGGATCCTAGGAATTGTTGGAACAACACAAAGCTCAAGTAAGTCTTGTTTTAGCCTTGCTTGGTGAAGGTAGGTGAGTTTCTTGTTTTTTGATGATTGTATGGTGGCCATAGAGCTGCATTTTCTCTGATTTAGGCCTTCTTGTCTGTCTTCTATCTTCTTTGCATGGTGGAAAACGCTCCCTAAAGGAGGTTTTCCCTAGTTTGGTTTCAAATCTCTAATTTTTCCATAGATTAGGCTCCTATAACGAACCCTAGAGGTTGTTGTAGGAAGCCCTAGTTTAGAAGTCAAAGAAAAAGTTACTCCAAGAGGGAGGCTGGTCACCTCTCCTCTAGGCCTAGGGTTAGGGCTACATCCATCAAAAGCCCTTGTTTTATCAAAAATCTCTTCCTTTATCAATTTACTTGCATTTTCATGGTAGAATTATGGGTAGAATTAGGTCTGCAATTTTATGTCTGAAACCCTAATTTTTTTTTAAAATTTTGGTCTCCCTAAAATTTCAGCCCTCTCTCCTACAAATTCGACCTACCTATTTATCCTAAAAAAACCCTAGGGAGAAATTTTTGGAAGCCCTAAAAACCTAAAAACAATTAAACTCCAAAAAACCTAAAAATAAAACCCTAAATTGCCCTAAACCTAACCCTACCATGCTGCAGCCCTTTTCTACCTTTCCTCTCTCCCTTTGGTATCCCTCTACAAGGCTGTAACAACCTCCCTTTCCGTCATCTCAAGTTTGTCATAAAAGGCGCAGCCTGCTATCCTGCTGTCTCCTTGAAACCTGCTATCAAAAAGACATCAAACAGACTGTAAAAGAGGTTAGTAAAGGACAACTAACTTGCAACAAAAGGATTTGTGCACTGTTGAACAAGAGTTAGTATGAAGGGCTGAAATATTACTGTATGCATGCTACGGGACTGTCATATCAGATATAGTTAAATTATTTAAATGTGTTGGTAGTATTGCTCTTGTGATTCATATTTGGGGTGGTAGGTGTCCTAAGATACCAACTATTGGTTGCATCCAGTCTTGCCTAAATTGCCATTATTTACTTAACTAGAAGTGATACTGTTGGTGTTTTACAGAGTTGGCAAATCCAACTTGACATGTACATGTTCATGGCTCATTGATTTGGTAATTGTCCTTGCTATTGGGAATTTCTAATTGCTTGATCATTGGATGAAATAGTTGCTTAAATACATCGCTGTTGATCACTTCACTGCCTTATTTATTACTGTTGAAACTACCTTGACTGTATTGCTACAGCAGTATTCATACACTTGGCTTCTTTACTTGATAAATGATCACATGCTTAATATAATTATTTGGTGAATGAATCTGTGCTAAAACTGTGCCAAGTTTACTTTGGTAGTATCTACATCATTTATGTATCCTAGTATGTTTTCTTCATTCACTTGACTCCATAATAGGCAGTGGTCATTAATTCAATTGTGTAGAAGATATAGTGTGGTTGCCTAAGTGTCTTGCAGAATAGCCAAAAGGGGTCTTCCCTTGGAGGTCGCGACACTCCGAAGTAGTTGGAAGTGTGGCTGAGGTGACATTGGGTCACACTCTCCTTACATTTGTCTATTGGATACTAGCCCTGCTAGTTTGTCGGGTAACATACTGATTCAATACCTTTCTCGGCGGGAAGAGATGGCTCGGTGCATCAATGGAGAATCTGAACGGGGGAGGGCGCTCTAGGGAGATGGTCACTGGCTGGAGAAGCGAAGATGCCTCAACGTACCAACCTTGTGCTCGTCCTATGGGGTGAGTCTAAACGATGGCTTCTGAGGAACAAAGTGCCAAGTAGGGGTACTTGTTTCTCTCGTTAACATGGTATCTAAGTCTAGATATGTACGAAACAAAGGGATCATCATCCCCTCTCAGAGACCTTATAGGCATTGCCAAACGAGATCTATTACCACTAGGTAGACGAGACCACCCAGGAGATAACAAAGGGACACCTTTTTCACATAGTAGATCAATGGTCGATCTAGACTTCCTTCGGCTCGTCTTTATGACAACATTCTATATTGAGTTTCCTCCATTCGACCTCGAATGTCAGGAGAGATGGATTTAGTGGATCATGATATATTTGTATCATCATTATCATTATTTGCTCTCTGGTCTTTGAATCCATCCTATTTGTACATCTTCTTCCCAGTATGGTTTATCGCACTCAGAGTCTAAGGTTTATTGGGCCTTAACATAGTTTCATATTTTACTTACTTTTTGTATCTTGTTTTCTCTTTATAGGAGCCCTCTCGGTGCTCCAACTTTGTATCAACAACATTGTACTCAATAATCCCATTCACCTACTTTTGTGGTCATCTATTGGACATTAATAAAATTATCTTATCTTATCAACATAGGAGGACATCTTTAAATGTAATACGCCTTGGAGGTTTGTTGAAGTAACATGCACAAACTGCTTGTAAATGTCGTCTAGGATGATCTTGTTCAACTCCTGCCTAATTGTGTCGAGGAGGCACATTCTACTTCCCAATAGTAGTGGGATGTGTAACTCCTTCCGTGCTCATTGTGGAGTTGACACGTGTCCTTTATATATATATATATATATATATTAGAAAAAATAACATGTCGACTCAAATTAGATTTAAAACATTTAGAATGACATATATAAAACTACACAAATTAGATAAAAACCATAAACATTGCATTACACACTTGATTTGAAGAGTGCAAATGTTGAGGAAGAGCTTGCACCTCGAGAGATTTGATCCCTCTCGGCACTTGTTAGATCCTTTTAAGATGGATCTATGTTGGTAAGTAAGAGGTGGCCAGGTGCATCCAGGGAGTATTTGAATGGAGGAAAGACGAGCCATCAAAATACCAACAAACTCCAAAAGATTTGAGACCCTTGCAAACCATCATCGGGTATGGTCATGAGGGATAGATGAGGTAGTGGACTTTGATGAACAATAGCCCAAGTATGGATATCGGTCTCGCTCCCTCGTTGAGTTGGAAAAACTCCAAATGCAGTGTAGCACTGAAACAAGGAGGAAAGCAGTCTCAAGTTGGAATGGTCAAGCATCAAACTCTACAAGAATGATATGATGGGGTATTGTCTGCTTGCATTTGATGATGTGTTGAAGGAGAAGAGTCTATAGTCTCTCAACTAAAGCCCAATCACTCTCTAGCAAACAAGGCCCCCAGACGTCTGAGCCACAAAGAATTGTGGGTTGGACAAGGGTATCCATGAGGGACATCTTGGATGGAATGCCTTGAAAATGGGGCTGAAAACACTATATATCAATCATGACTAAGGACCTATAACTTTTGTTGACTCGGGGTTGAAGAGCATGTCACAAATTGAAGTGAGGCCATGAGAATTGTACCCCAAAATAAGTATAGGTGTTGGTGGTCTCAATCTCCTCTCCTCTGAAAAAGAAGTGGTGGTCCAAGTGTACTTTCTTCAACCCATTGAAGATTATAACCTTGGTTTTACCCATGTTAACCATCAACTATTGAAGATCACAAAAAAGTGCAAGAGCATTTAACTGTCTCTGTAGGCCCTTTGGGGATTGAGGCCAAGAGGACCACATCGTCAATAAAGTGCAAGATAGATATCAAGACTTGGTGGAGGTGGCACCCATCTCCGTCCTAGATATGATCATGCAAAAAATACTCTTATCTTATCAATTTAAATACCAAAGAGGGTGGGGGGTAGGAGGTGCCCCTGCTTGACCCCAGTGGTACTCTTGATAAAGTTGGACATCCCGTGCACAATATAGAGATGACCTAGGGTCAACTTGTATAAGTGCATAATGGGGGCTAGGAGTGTCTCGGAAGTGCCAATGCATTTGAGCCTTTGGAATAGGGCCTCATGGGGAACATAGTCAATGCTTTCTGAAAATCTACAAAGCAACAATAGGCTTTCAAAAAGCGATGTTGTGCCTCCTTAATGATGTTTTGAACTGTAAGGATGTGATTAGTGGTCTGATGTGCAGGTCTAAACATCATTTGTCTTGTAGCTCTAAGGAGTCTCCCCTCAATCTCACTAGGAAGCTTCATATGGAGGATTGTAGCATAGAGCTTGGAAAATGTGTGGTCGACCATGATCATTCGATAGTTGTTTGGATTCATGCTCGGGCCCGATTTCTGGATTGGGTGATTAGTGTGATGTGACCAAGATTGCGAAAAACCTATATGGACAACATGGTTGAAAGGTTAGCCAAGTTGTTATCTAGGGCATGGAGACCATGTTTGAATTCTGCCTGGAGCCCTTCCTCATTTGTTGCTTTGTGGTTTTCATCACCCAAATTACCTCTTTTTGAGATTTTGGTAATAGGAATAAGTAGCAAGCGCTTGGAGGGGAGCAAACCTGAATCAAGGACTTCTCAACGACATCATATATAGTAGAGGTGTGAGAGAACATGGAATATGGATCTAAATTAGGTGGGAGGGGGGATGGCGGAGGAAGATGGTGCACTAGAAGCTTTTGGGGGAATGGATAAGGGAAGCCATCAAATTATGCCTTCTCTGTGAGATGAAGAAGCATTTTTTGTGGCAGAGAGGCAACATAAGAAGCTTTTAGGATGGGGTAAGAACGACAATTATGGGAAAAGGCATGTTGAAGTTGGCTATGGAGGAGAGCTATGTTGTCTGCATCATACCACTAGTTCATGGGACATGAGTTGGTTTTGGGGAATGGAAAATGGATCGGGTGATGTGGAGGTAGGACTTGAGGGTTGCTTTCCAAATGGTAGATGAAAGACAATTGTATTTGGTGGATGTAGAAGTGAGATGAGAATTGGGGTTTAGAAAGAAGCATCTGGTAAAGGTGGGTTGAAAATGATTTCGAGTCTCTTTGGTAAAAAGAATATTTGAGAGAGAGAGAGAGAGAGAGAGAGAGCATGGTCTGCTAAGGGGATGGAGGTTATCGAGAAATGGCACACCAAAGGGAGTAGTTCCAAGTTGGACATGACATAATTCACTACATTAGCTGCCCCACCATGTGGGAAGCATGTCAAGTGACAGGAACTCGATAACAGGGGAGGCCATTCAGGATCAACAACTCATGAGATTCCCCCAGCTGTAAAAGATGCCTGCCATAGTAAGTCGTCTGACAATTTGTGAAGTTCCACTACCATTGATTCTACCTCCTGAATACAAATGGCATCCTCAAATTGATCATGGAGAGGGATTTGGAGTGCTCTAATGCAGGCGTTGAAGCCACCCAAGAGGATGATGTCCCTAGTCAATAAGTATTAAGAGATGTCGGTATACAAATCTATATAGGGGTCCTCATTGGAATCATTATGAATAGCGAACGACAATGACGCTGGAGGGAAGTAGCAAACTAGACTGTAAATGTCTTTAAGGAGAGAGGCTATGCCTCTAACCTGAATCCACATAAATCTGGCAAAGTCATTTGTGGCGATTAATAAAACTTGTGTGTTTGAGGACACACTTTGTCACAAACCCTAGAGAATTCTCCTCTAACCCATAAGAAGAACAAATGTTGGAGCCGGATCCAGTTCCACTAGTCGGGATCCCATAAATCTTATCTAGGGCATCTTCCATCTAGGGCATCTTCCTTATGAACAACTTTAAAACCGTCTTTGGAAAGGGAAGGGTTTGAACAAGAAAATGACCCCAAGCCACCAATACCATTACTGTCAGGAGGGGTCACAAAATTTACCCGAACCCTGACAACCATAGAGGGGAAAGTAGAAAAAATACTATTGCACCCCCAAAAATCTCCTCCTCGGGCACTGTGTCCTCATTGTAATCCACTAGTGGTTCGTATGCCTCCATTCTACCCTTCCCTATCGTCACGACTCACAACCTTTGCCGAGAGCTGCCAAACCCCACTCTACTAACTAGGGTTTTGCAACAATCCATCGCCATTAAAACCTAAGTTAAGTTATATCTAAAAATCAAGTCTATGTAATAATAAATACATAATATTAATTATGCCTATTACATGCCTGGCCATCTAGAAGGATTTATCCTTGAAGCACGAAAGGAAACGGAATGAAAAAATTGTTCAAGTGTAGAGCAATATTGATTCACTGTAGAAGCATCAATCCATTCAAGTTTTACTTTTATTGGAAATAATTGTTGATAAGAATTTGGAATGAGATTTCTCTTATTATGACTCCAAGTAAGTATTCAAGAAGAAGTATTTGAATTTCGAGTCTTTGGAATGTAGACAAAGTATTGTCTTTGTTCAAGCTAACGTTGTTGTTGATAAAATCTCTGATTAAAGCTATGACTGTTATGATTGGGATAACAATAAGGTTTAATTATAAAATATTTTTTCTTGATCTTGATTTTTAGGACACACAACATTAAACTTGAATTTTGTATTGATATCTCCATCAGATACATAATTTGTTTTGAAAATCGATATGGTTTCTTCAGATTTTTTATTATTATTTTAAATCTTTAAATTCAATCAAGCAGGTAGACATTTTCTTATCGACACGGTGCTTTTCAATTGTTGAGAGGGACTTTTTTTATTTGTTTTAATCGTTTGACTTCCTTAAACAAAGTTTTCTTTTGATTTTTTAGATGAAAAATTTCAGTGTTCCACCAAGTTTCCAGGATGTCATGCATCTTGTTGAAATATTTAACTCTGAAGGTCCTCCCCCATAGTTTTGGTGTGTGTGTGATGAGGGGGACAAAATGGCTTTTGTTCCTTGCGTTTTATTTATGTAAAAAATGACATTATGTAAATATAAGAAATATTTGTACTTTATAGTTGTGGGTCATATTTAAGTGATGTATTTAATAATTGACTTTAATTATTAAAAAGTGCATCTAATGTCAACCCTAGATCTAGCAAACTATTCCTAGCCATTACATTGGTAGTTAGAAAGTTAGTTGCTAGAATTAAAGTATGAAATAATGAGAAGGGACAAAGGGAAAAAGACCACCAAGAAGAGAAAGAGGAGAGTGAAGAAGGAGAAAGTGTTCCCAAGGTAGTTTGGCACATTTTCCAAGAAGATTCAGCAACACATTTCCCAAGGCAGCCAAAAGGTGATCGCACAACACTCTGACAGGATCGTACAAGAGCAAGTGTGGGCACAAATTCCAAGGCAACGGTTGTAGCATTTAATGCAGTTTGTCAGTACCGCACAACAGAGTTAATTTGGCACGAAAATAGAGGCATAACACTAAGTAGATGGCTCAAGGGTGGGTCTGTTGGACCGTCTTGCTTAACTATAACACACAGTAAACACACAATGCGCTCACAAAGACTAGATGTGAACTGGAAATGCCAAGGAGTTGGATTCTATTACTTGAATCTAATTCAATGTTACATACAAAGCAAAATAAAACAAGTCGGCCTTAGCCTGTTACAATATACAGAAACAAAACTCTGTTCTGTCGGTGTGTTTCTACCCTCTGTGTGTGATCCTCTCAGTCTTCCAATCCTTTGAACAACGAAAGAACGATTGATCCTCGATGGTGGATTCTGGATCATGGATTGTGGATTGTGGATCCCTTCCTTTGTGCCTTCGCACCAGTCTTCTACTCTGCTCCACTGCTATTCCCGAGGTCCACCCTGCTGGCTTCCCCGAGACGTCCTTCTCTGTCCGTCGCTCTTCTCCCTGATCCTGCAGACCTGCAGTTGTCAACGCCTCTCTGTGCCTGCACAACCTTCTTAACTGCCTTTAACTTCCTCAACAACCCCCAAGCTAAGTCACCGGGCATGTCCGTTTAGGGCCAAGTGTCCCGTGGGGACTCTGTGGGCGCGGACACGACTGCCCCACGTGGGGGACATGAAAAAAATCGTGTCCCGATTTCGGGACACGCGTGCCCTATCTCTGCACATCGTGTCTCGATTCCAAGACTCGAAAAGGCGCCAAAAGGCAATCCACGGGCCCATAAAACACGTTTTTTTTTTTGTCATTTGTGAATTGAAGGGAGAGCTAGAGAGAGCCCATAATTGGTTTTTTTGCAAGTGAAGGAGTTTCAAGTTTGTTTTCTTGCAGGTGAAGGGATTCCAAGTTGATTTCACAATCAAGGTTGAAGGAAAATGTCTCAACCAGCTAGGGCAGCAGCTAGAGGGAAAAGGAAAGGGAAGAATGCCCCATCTAATCCCTCTCGTCCTATTCCTCCTCCAAGCATAACCTCTTTTGCTCCTATTAGTGCTCCAACTGCTTCTAGTGAAGCTCATGCTCATTTTAGCCATGTTTTGGCAAGACAACAAGCACAAGAGAGTAAATACCCTTTGTGGAAGTATGTTACAAGGAAAGAAGGCGTTGGAGCAAAGCTTGGTGGGGGAGGCAATGTGTGTTGGACCTGCAATTTTTGGAAGCATGCTTTCAAGAGCACATATTACCGGGTTAAGGGCCATTTGTTGGCCCTCCCTTGTGGGATTTCTTCATGCAAAGTGGTGAGTGTTAACCAAAGGAGGGAGATGGAAAGAGGACCATGTTTGGGTAGGGAAGGTGGCTGCAGCAAGCAAGACACAACATCATGAGGATCCTCTTCCATCTTGAGGAAACCCTCTAGCACTAGGAGTGGGGTTGATGCTATTGCTTATCCAACAAGAAAGAGGCCAACTTCAAGTGGTCCAATGGATAGGATTTTCCAACAAGAGGCGTGAGAAGAGGTGGACCTCTCCATTGCATTTTTCTTTTACCTCAACTTCATCTCATTCAATGTTGCACGGTCACCTTTGTACTTTGAGATGTGTCGATCTATAATGGAACGAGCTCCAACTGGTTATGTGCTTCCTGGTTCAGAGAAGCTTAGAAACACATTGTTGGTTAAGGCAAGGAAGGAGGTGGATAAAATTATTGATCCAATTAGATCAAAATGGTCCACATGTGGTGTTAGTATTGTTTCGGATGGATGGACGGATGCAGCACGCCATCCACTCATCAATTTCATGGTGTCTTCCCCAAATGGACTGGTGTTCTTGAAAGCAGTGGATGCTCTTGGGAAATACAAGGATGCACAGTATATGGGTGATTTGTTCATCAAAACCATTGAAGAAGTAGGTGTTGATTCTTGTGTACAAATAATCACGGACAATGCACCTGTTTGCAAGGCTGCTGGCATGATTGTGGAAGCTAAATATCCACAGGTATGTTCATTTTGGACACCTTGCATAATTGCATTGTTAATTTTCTCATTTATTTGAAATTTTGAGTTGTTAGTAACTTAGTTGTAGTCTTGTAGAGTCTAGGAGTCTAGAGTCAATGACTCATTTATACTTTCTTTTATTGATCTTACAGGTATTTTGGACACCTTGCATTGTCCATTCTTTGAATTTAGCACTGAAATCTATTGCTTCAGATGTGCCATGGATTGGCAAACTTATTGAGGATGCACGCCAGATCCGTAACTTTGTACAAAACCACACCAATGCCCTCACAATCTACAAAGAGTACACACATCTTTCATTGTTGAAGGTTGCAGATACTTGGTTTGCTTCCTCATTCATCATGCTCAAGAGGTTGAGAGAGGTCAAAACCGCTCTTGGGTCCATGGTGATTTCAGAGTTTTGGTCTTTTTGGAGAAAGACGGATCAGATTGCTTCACAAAAGGTGAAGGACACGGTGTTAGATGATGGTTGGTGGGATAGGGTAGATCTTAGCATCAAGATCATGGAGCCAATAATTTCTTTGTTGCGGTTTGTAGACATGGACCAACCCATCCTAGCAGATGTTTATGAGGGGTGGGATTCCATGATTGAGTCCATGAGGACCATTGTTATGGAGAATGAGTGTGCTAAGTATGAGACATCGACAGAGAACTTATGGTCCACCATATAGGACATTCTTATCTCCAGATGGGATAAGAATTGCACACCTTTGCATTGCTTGGCCCACTCATTGAACCCCAAGTTCTATGCTCAGGATTGGCTCAGTGGTGGGTCGGGGCCCTCATCCAGAGTCCCTCCTAACATGGATGGAGAGATCTCAGAGGGGAGGAAGACAACATTTAGATGGCTACTTCAGGATAGAGACCACCTTGAGGTGGTGGAGGAGGGATTTGCAGAGTTTTCCAATGGCACTGGGAGATTTGGAGGATATGAGGTTGTTAGAGACATGGGGGTTAAGAAACCCTATGTTTGGTGGGCAACTCATGGGGCAACATGCCCTCTTCTACAGAAGATAGCCTTGAGGGTCATCTCTCAAGTTACTTCATCCTCTTGTTGTGAGAGGAATTGGAGCACATATGGGAACTTGTATAGTGTGAAGAAGAGCAGGCTTGAGCAGTCCAGGGCAGAGACGATGGTGTATGTGCACTCCAACCTTAGTCTTATTTACAGGAAGAGGGAGGAGTGGGCGAAGGGAAAGACAAAGATGTGGGATGTATTTCCTGATGATATGGGTTTGGATAGCAGTACTGAGTTGGCATTAGCCAACATGGATCTTAATGATCCAATGCTAGAGCCGATCACTTTTGATGAGGGTGATCGTATGGAGGAGTCATCCTCCACAGCAGCAGATGCAGTTAGTCAGATTGGCAGAGCGAAGGAGGAGGAGGAGGTGAGAATCAGGGCAATGATGAGTTTGTTGATTCAGGCATGGAGGAGGACTATTGAGTCATTGACAGATGGGATTCTTCCATCTTGATCCACCCTTTTTTTGTATTTACTATTAGACTATTAGTCTATTTGGCATTTGCCAGTGCCCAGTGGCATTCCGACATCTATGTAATACATTTTGATTTTGATGACTTAATGAGAAATATGGTTTCGAGTCTTCGACATGCATCTATGTGTCTCACTGTGATTTGTGATTGTGAATGACAAATGTGTTGTGATTTGTGAATGACAAATGTGTAATCAATAATTGTTTTGATTCTAATTTCTATTGAATATTTGTAATTGTAAATGTTCTAGTTTCTAAATTTTATTGGATCTGTATGTCTATTTTTAAATTTTAATATATTTAAAGAAAATATATATGTATATAAAACGTGTCCTTCATGTCCTGATTGTGGGGGTCACAGTGTCCCGTGGGGACACTCGTATTTTGGGGACACTCATGTCTCGTGTCCTCGTGTTGGGTGACTTAGCCCCCAAGGGTTGTAGGTCGATCTCCTCGACAACAATGCTTCTCTAGCTTTGCTATAGTTGTCGGTCTCATCACTTTCCTCCCGACTGATCTGCACTCCACTGCGTAGACCATTTTTTTTACCTCGTCGGTCTTCGACTTAACTTCGTCGACTTCAGTTAATCTCTACGGCTGTCGTTTATCCACCCCGTACTCCACACTTGGCCTCTGCCGCTTCCCTATCGGTGTCGCATCTCGACTATATTGTCGACTTTTGACTCTTTCGACACCCGCATCCTATTGACTATACTTCGACAACTTCGCTCGACTGCCTGGCTTCAACTTCCAGTCTCCTTCTCACTAGTGGTCGTCGACAATCCCCCTGGTCGACTTCATTCTATCGATCAACTTCTACTGTTTTGCCTAGGCCTCGATCCCCCTGCGTTAGTCTCCCTAGGTGAAAAAGAACTTGATTGCTCCGTCAGTCTTCTGTATTCTTCCTCTGAAATCCATGTCGCCTCATTCAACTCATCATCCCTCCATCAGACTAAGTATTCTTTCTTCCGCAAACTCCTTGTGTGTCCGACTTCGTGCTCATCCACTACTTCGGCGATCTCTTCCTTGTGTCGATCTGGAATTTGCCCTGTCCAGTCGATATTCGACACTTCCGCGTCGCTGCTTGTTGAACCTTCTTCATACCTGTACAGATCTGATACATTGAACGTAGGAGAAGTGTTCAATTCCTTCGGTAGCTCCAACACATAAGCATTGCCCGAAATCTTCTTCAGAATCTTACATGGTCCAATCTTCTTCAGCTTCAGCTTGTTATATGTTCCTGTCGGAACCTCTCTTTCCTCAAGTGTGCATAGACTAAGTCTCCCTCACTGAATGACTGTAGCCTCTTCTTTCTGTCGGCTTTCAACTTGTATGCCGCGTTGCTCTTTTCAATGTGCTTGTGCACATCTTCATGCACTTCTTTCATATGCTCTGCGAATGTCTCTGCATCTGCGCTCTTTCTGATTTCTGTTGGTATCGGAACCAAATCCACCATGCCATGTGGGCTTCGACCTTGAGCAATTCGGAACGGGCTCATACCTGTCAATCGATTCACAGAGTTGTTATATGCGAATTCTGCTTGCACCAACACGTTCTCCCACTGCTTGGGTCTGTCGGCCGTCAAACACCTGAGAAGGTTTCCCAAACTTCTGTTTACTACCTCTGTTTGTCCATCAGTCTGCGGATGGTATGCCGAGCTAAATTGTAATTTCGTATCCAGCTTCTTCCATAGGGTTCTCTAGAAATGATCCATAAACTTGGTATCTCTGTCCGATGTTACACTCTTCGGTAACCCATGCAATCTGATTATTTCCTTGAAGAATAGTACATCAAAGTTTCTGGCGTCACTTGTCTTCCGACACGGAATAAAGTGTGCCATTTTCGAAAATCTGTCGACTACCACAAAGATTGAGTCATTACCTTGTTGTGTCTTCGACAATCCTAGTACAAAATCCATGCTCAGGTGCTCCCATGGGACATTCGACACTGGTAATGGTGCATACAGTCTCGTATTCTGACTTCGTCCCTTCGCCAACTGGCAAGTTCGACATTGTCGTACCCACTTACCGACATCTGTCGCCATACCTGGCCAATGGTATTTTTCTTCGACCAACGCCTTGGTCTTGTCGATGCCAAAATGACCTGTTAATCCGCCACTATGCAGTTCTTGGATTAGGTTCTCTCTTACGGATCCTCGGGGAATACACAACTGTTGTCCCTTGAATAGGTATCCCTCTTGGATAAAATAATCCAAGTATGGTGTTCTGTGACACTCCATGGTTCGCGACTAGCCTTCCATGCTTTCGCAAAATCTTCGTCGGTCTCATACTCCGTTTTTACCGACTCTATTCTTGTCGCCTGAACTGTCGTTGTGTTCAGCAATGCAACTCTTCGACTCAGCGCGTCGGCAACTTTGTTCGACTTGCCCGACTTATGTCGCAACATGAAGGTATATCCCTGCAGGAATTCGACCCATTTTATGTGCCGCTGATTCAACTTCGAGTGAGTATTCATATACCTCAGTGCTTGGTGGTCTGTATACAACACAACCTCCTTGGGCAACAAATAATGCCTCCACTTCTTCAACACTTGTACGATAGTGTAGAACTCCTGGTCGTAGACCGAATATTTCCGCTTCACTTCATCCAACTTTTCGCTGAAGAATGCAATTGGTCGGCCCTCCTGGCTCAACACTGCGTCAATTGCCATTCCGCCTGGATCGCAATCGACTTGAAAAACTTTGTCAAAATATGGGAGAGCTAACACTGGGCTCTCGGTCACCTTCTGGTTCAAATTGTCAAAGGCTTTTTGGGCAGCTTCTGTCCACTTAAACTCCCCTTTCTTCATGCACTCCGTCAACTGTGCACATATCCAACTGAATCCTCTGATGAAATTTCTGTAGAAACTAGCAAGTCCATGAAAACTCCGCACTCCTGTCGTGCTTGTCGGTTCTGACCACTCCAATATAGCCTTCACCTTTTCTGGGTCCTTCACTAACCCTTTACCTGAGATTACAAATCCCAAGTACACCAGTTCTTCCTTCATTAAGAAACATTTCTGCAGGTTCACCATCAGCTTCTCTTCCTACAGTTTTCCGCAGCACTTGTCGAATGTGCTCCAAATGTTTGGCTTTGGTTCGACTGAATATCAAGATGTCGTGGAGGTATACTACGACAAACTTTCCCAAGAATGGTTTCAGTACCTCGTTCTTCAGTCGCATGAACGTATTGGGTGCATTAGTCAGTCCAAAGCGCATGACTAACCACTCATACAGTCCTTCCTTCGTCTTGAAGGCTGTCTTCCATTCATTGCCTTCTCTGACCCTGATCTGGTGATATCCACTCTTCAGGTCGATCTTGGTGAAGTATCTCGCTCCACTCAAACAATCCATCAAGTTGTCCATCCTTGGCAATGGAAATCTGTACTTGATCGTGATCTTATTGATGGCTTTGTAGTCTATACACATCCTCCATTCTCCACCCTTCTTTGGCGCTAATATTGCTGGTACCGCGCACGGGCTCAGACTTTCTTTGATCAATCCTCTGTCCAACAACTCCTGGACTTGTCGATTGAGTTCTTGACCCTATGTTGGAGTCATTCTCTGCAGTGCCTTGTTTGGCAAACTTGATCCTGTAATCAATTCGATCTGATGGGATATGCTTCTCGTCTGTGGCAATCCCGTCGGTGCCTCGTCGACTATTATGCTCTCAAACTCTTCGAGCATCTTTTCGACTTCGGTTGGAATTCTTTTCATTGTCGACCTTTCGACACATGGTCCTTTCGGAATGATGACGAAACATCCTGACTGTTTCTCCTCTGCTAGGAATTCCTTCGCTGAGCACATCAACACTCGCTTCTCCCAATAGTTGCTCTCGCCCTGCTTGCTGTCGGCGCGATCCTCCTCATTTGGCTTCAGCATCCTCCGCGTGCCATTTTTCCACACTGTGACTATGTTGGCTCGACCATCATAGATTATCTTCCGATCATATTACCATGGCCTCCCTAACAACAGATCAAAAGCATCCATTAGGATTACGTCGCACAGTACACTCTCTTCAAGGTTTCCAACTTTAAAGTTGATCATGCGCTGTCTGGTTACCTTCACAGGAAGTCCTTTCCGTAACCAGGATATCTTGTATGGATTTGGGTGTTGCTGACATCTCAAACCCAACTTGTCGATGACCTCCGTCGACACTAAATTCTTGGTACTTCCACCATCGACAATGGTTTTGCATTATCTGTCAGCAATCAACACTTTGGTCCGAAAGATGGCTTTTCGCTGTACCGGCTCCTCCTTCCGCTGGTTGTCTTGAACCAACGTTCTCTTGGCCGTCATGTTTCGACCTTTTCCTCTACCCTCTTCACCACTGTCGGATGTCAAATCCGTCTTCTCGTCGCCTTGATCACCTCGTCGACGTCTGGGTTTCGACTCTTCCGTCACGTGTATTTTCTCTGGGCATTCATAGGATTTGTGTCCCACTCTGCGACACTTATAACAAACAATTGCTGGCCTGTCAACTCCTTTCCTTTCTGCTGGGTTGTTTCGACCAAACGCACCCCGACCGCGGGTCTCTCGACCATCCCGTCGGTTTTCTTGCGCTTTCTCTCTAGTCGCTTCCCCCTGCCTCACGTCGGTTTTCTTCGACGGCTTCTCTCCTAGTTCCGCTACTTTGACCCTTCGCGGAAACAGTCTTCGCACCTCGACCAGTCATCCTTCCTCTAGTTGATGCGATTCTTCTCGACAACTTTTCTTTTGCCTTCAGAGCTAGTTGGTAGGCTTCTCCAACCATTCTGAACTTCGACAGGCTCAACTCGTCCTGTATGACATACTTCAAGTCGTTTACATATCTTGCGACTGCTTCTTCGCCTTCATCGGTTTGACCGGATCTTATCGACAGTCTATAGAACTTTTCCGTGTATTCCTTCACGGTCATCTCTTTCTGTCGAAAGTTTTGCAACTTCCTAAACAAGGAAATCACATAGTCGCTAGGAAGGAACTTCCCTTTTAGCTTGGCAACCATTCTGTCCCAAGACTTGATTTTTTCCTTGCTTTTCTTGACTCTATCTGCCTGTACATTGTCCCACCACAATGAGGCATGACCCTTCAACTTTAGACATGCAGTCTTAACCCTCCTAGGATCCTCTATCTGCTCTATGTCGAAGTATTTATCCATTTCTTTGACCGCTCATCTCTGTCAGTAGTTTGATGAATTTATCTTTTGGTTCTTTTTCGACTTCTTCCCGGGCTTCCATTTCTTTGACTTCCTTGTCGCTATGGTCAAGTGCTTCGGGAATGCATCCACGCCTCTAGCTTTCTTTGATCGCTTCGACCTCATTGGTCAAGCTTCTCATGGTTCGCATGCACTCGTTGAACATTTCGCGATCAACTGTAACTCCTGTGCCTCGCGCTCTTCGTCCTACACAACGGACATTTACACCTCTCTGTGCCATTCTTTCAACCTCAGCTGAAATCTCCTCTCGTCCAATCGCAACCAGACTTTCACCACGCGTGCATAACTCTACCCAACCGCAGCTGGAGTTGTTCACGCCTTCACATATTCTTCCTTCTCACAGGATTCTTCTGCTCTGATACCACTTGGCGCAACGGCGGGTCTGTCGGACCCTCTTGCTTAACTATAACACACAGTAAACACACAAATGCACTCACAAAGACTAGATGTGAACTGGAAATGCCAAGGAGTTGACTTCTATGACTTGAATCAAATTCAATGTTACATACAAAGCAAAATAAAACAAGTTGGCCTTAGCCTGTTACAATATACAGAAACAAAGCTCTGTTCTGTCGGTGTGTTTCTACCCTCCGTGCGTGATCCTCTCAGTCTTCCAATCCTCTGAATAACGAAAGAACGTTTGATCCTCGATGGTGGATTCTGGATCATGGATTGTGGATTGTGGATCCCTTCCTCTGCGCCTTCGCATCAGTCTTCTACTCTGCTCCACTACTGTTCCCGAGGTCCACCCTGCTGGCTTCCCCAAGACGTCCTTTGTCCGCTGCTCTTCTCCCTAATCTTGCAGACTTGCAGTTGTCAACGCCCCTCTGTGCCTGCACAGCCTTCTTAACTGCCATTAACTTCCTCAACAACCCCCAACGGTTGCAGGTTGATCTCCTCGACTGCAACGCTTCTCTGACTTTGCTACAATTGTCGGTCTCATCACTGTCCTCTCGACTGATCTGCACTCCACCGCGTGGACCATTTTTTTTACTTCGTCGGTCTTCGACTTAACTCAACTTCACTTAATCTCTACGACTGTCGTTTATCCGCCCCGTCCTCCACACTTGGCCTCTGTCGCTTCCCTGTCGGTGTCGCATCTTGACCATATTGTCGACTTTCGACTCTTTTGACACTCGCATCTTGTCGACTATACTTCGACAGCTTTCGCTCGACTGCCTGGCTTCGACTACTAGTCTCCTTCGCACCAATGGTCGTTGGCAATCCCCTTGGTCGACTTCATTCTGTCGATCAACTTCGACTGTTTCTCCTAGGCCCCGATGCCCTTGCATCAGCAGACAGTACAACAAGTATAGGAACGTGTGGGCAAGGCGTACTGTTGTTCATTGGCACAAATATCTCTGCTGTGTTGCCCGCCGATGTGCACACAGTAGCGGAAATATTTCGAAGCTGCTTTTGGGAATGTGTGGCCTTGGGGGCAAGCAAAGAGTCAGGTGTTGTCACCTGATCCCGACTTCTCCGTTTAGGCAAACTCCTAACGAAGCCAAGGGGGGTAGACCCTACAAAGAGTTACTAAGGCTCTTTAAGTGTTTTTGAATGTTTTTTGTGGATTGGGATGATTGTTTTTAGGGGTTTTTAGACAATTTGCAACAAAATTATATCCAGGTATAGATTTGCAAGATACAAAACACAACCACAATATATGCTGATAAATGACAACAACTTTGTATGATTTAATCAAATATAACATTCACATCATGATATCATAATATGGATAATAAGCAAATAAAAAGATTGAACAGTTGTTGTTGTTGAAGTACCAGTGCCACTGGAGTCACTGTCTTGTTGGAATACTTGGAGTGCTTGGAGATGTTTTGCAAATGTATCTTGGTGAATTTTATTGTAAATTTTGAAAGTGAGGTGGATTATTGTGGGAAAAAGGGGATCTTAAGATATACCTTTCGGTACAGGAGATATGTCCGGAATACAGCCTAAGTGGCTCCGTACAAGGACATTTGGGATGGAACGGAGTCTTGAGAGCGGTGTTCAACACTACACCAACAAGGATGTAGTATAATTGGTGCTCTGAGGTCTCTTCCCAGTGGTTCCCGCGTCCCTAGGCAGAATTTGCCCACTTTTGACTGTAGCGATCAACGCTGGATTTTCGTTGGTTTTTTCGGGAATTTATTTTATTAGGTTTGAAGTTGGATTAAATGTGAGGAAATTGAATAAGTTACAACTGTTTCTGGGTATCCCATAGCTCCGAAGGACTGCTGGTGGGTAGAGGATACGCAGTGTAGTAAATAGGTTCGTCCCAATTTTATTGATTAGGTGATGAACAAAAGAGCCATTGACTCTCCGACATAGAGCACTCTTGATCTACCTTATGGCGAGATTCAAGATATTTTGCAACACAAATTATGCTAAAGCAAAGTAAATCTAAAACAACTAAGTAAAATAAGCTCTCTGATAGAGAGTGCTCTTGATCCACTTTTCAGTGAGATTCAAGAGACTTTGGGTTCTTTTTAAACAATTTATATGAAAGTAAAAACTAACTAAGACAGAAAAAATAGTAAAACCTCTCCGACAGAGAGTGCTCTTGATCCACTTTGCAGTGAGATTCAAGAGACTTTTTGTTCTTTTTAACAATTTATATCAAAGTAATGAAATCTAGAATCTAGCTAAACCAAGCTAAAGCAATGATAAATATTGAAACTAATCTAAACTAACCAACTATTTAACTTGTGTAGGTATAAAGCAAATGAAAATAGAACTTCAAAGGACGATACAGGCTTCCGCCAGATTGGGGAAGAAGGTTGTGGGAGCCGTAATCCCGCTTGCTCTTTATTAATGTTTTACACAAAGATGGTGTTAATCTTCCTTTTGAGGGCACAAGGAAAAGAATTGGGATGGAGAAGGGGGAAGATAGAAGTTTTTTGTGCCCTTTTGCTCTGCCTTGCTCTTCTTGCTTTTGCTTTAGCCTTTGGGCTTTTTTGCTTTGCCCTATTGCTTTCCTGTAGATAAGAGCTATAAACAAAGAATAATTAGTAGATTAGTATTGCTAGTTGTAAACAAAGAATACAAAGTAGATCAACAAAGATAAAGCTTTGAAAATCATATCTAGATAATAAGTAGATCTATAAAAGATAACACTTGCAACTTTGAACTACTTAAGGAGAGTGAAAGGATCAATAAGATGAAAAGCTTAAGTAAAAGATCCAACTCTTTTAGGGAGAGCGAATGCACTTGAATGATGCAACTTTGAGACCTTCCACTACTCGTTAAAACAAGGGCGAATAGGTTAGATGGATGAAACTTGAAGTTTGAAAAAACCTATTGCATGCACAAGAGCAAATGCATAAAAGATGTGAGACTTTTAGAAGTAAAGCAACTCGCTTTTGGTAACCAACAGAAATGAAAAAGGAGTTTGATAATTTGATTTAAGAAGGTGAAAGAAAGAGCCCTTTAACTCAGTTTTGAAGCAAGAGAAGAAGAGGTTGGAGATCCTGCAAACACAAGGAGATTAGATCCAAAATAATTTGTTATGAAGCCAAACAAGATGCAGCTGAGCTCAAGCTTGTCTTCACGCTTGGCGATCCAACAAATCTACAAAACAACTCAAAGCAAGTGAGATAAAAAACTAGTGTGCTAAGTAAACAAAGATTCAATCAACATAAGTACCACTTAATATTGTTTGTTCATTAAAATCTTGGAAAACTTCACACAAATAATCAAATTGAAGCCTACAAATGATTATTCTATGCACTAGAATTATAGTCTTCTAAGCTAGATCAAAATACTACACTTGTATAAGAGGAGAAAAGATTAGAATGGTATCACCTCAATAATTTAAACATGCATTCACCATTTGAAACCTTGCACCCATGGACCTCCAAAGTCTTCCACTTTTATTCCAAAAATATAAGCAAATAGCATTACAATTCTTAGCAGAGGTCTCTTGCAATCCACCCTGAATGATGGAGCTTGAGCCTGCTTAAATAGAGTTCACGAGGAGAGGGCGAGAGAGCTCAAGGAGGAGAGCGAGAGCACAAATCGTGGAGAGACTCATGCATATGTTGAAAGCTTGGAGCTCTTGGTTGGTAGATGGATGAGGTGGTTGCCACCTCATGAGAGGGGTGCCCCTCTCCATTGTAAACAATGCCCCTCTCTTAAAAAACATCGCCCACCACCAATGCGCACATGCAACCATGGGGAAGCCGCCCATGTGAAGGAGGCCCACGTTCACCTTTTATTCCATTCGCTTATCCTAACTCAATTTTGGCATGTGCCTTTTTTAACCATCATGGTCGTACACCTCATGAAACCCATTTTCAACCTTTTCCAAAGTTTATAATAATCATTTTTTGATTTTTAAAATTTTTGTCCTTGGTGCAATTTTCTCTTTTTTAATAATTAAATGCCAACTTGTCGCATCTTTAATGAAAACTGCCCCCAAAGGCAACGTAATCACTCGAAAATAGGAGAAAGTGGGCACTAGGGTAAAGAGGACGCTTTGAGCGTCAAAACGAGCCTCCCCACGCCAAATGTCGCCTCCAGACGACACTTTTATTACGTTTTGAATTTTTCCAATTAAACCATTAAAAAATGGTCTAATTTACGAAAAAAAATATTTTTGTCTGAATGAAACCAAACTCCTATGGGACCTAGTGCATGTCCATACGACTCAATTTAGATGGCTAACATGTAAAAAATCCTAGATACTAAGACTTCAATAACCCCCTTAGGTTCAACCACCATGTTAAATACTCCAGCTTTGGAGGTGTGAGTGAAAAACTCAGGAATTATACTTCACTGAAGAGTAAGGCATAATTCCCAAGATAAAAACACTCTAGAGTATCACCTTGATAGTTAACCCTAAGGAAAGCCAAGTCTTTTATAAAAGGACCATATGCTTAGACCAACTTTATATAATTCCCCCAAGGGGGTATGAATATGCAGTTTATTACAAAAGGGGCAAAAATTGCCCCGAAAATGAACTTCTGAACTTCTGAACTCTGAAGATGAACATGTGTCATGTTCATGAAACTGTCGGCTCACAAGAAGTCCAACTATGGTACAAAATAGTTGGTAACATGCTGATTTAAAATTGTGAAATTTTGTCAGTTTTGGGAAAGAGAAAAATTCTGTGTAGAGAATTTTTTTGAGTTCTTCTTAAATAAAAAGTTCTTCTCTTAGGGTTTTCCCAAGGTTGGGTTTTGCCCTGGTCAAGGTTGACCAAAAATCATTGTGGTCAATGTGAATGTTCAATTTTATGTGTTGGAAGAATTTTGGCATGGTGATTTAAATTTAAAAAGTCTGAAAGTGAATTTTTAATTTAAAACCTAGTTGCTAAAGTGTTTGACGAAATGCCTGAAAGAGAAACTTCATGATTTTTGTCATTTTTCTTCATTGTATCAGAGCTATACTAAACAAGGCAACAAGCAAGATTGTTTCACAATGTTCTTTTTGAAAGAAGGGCAGAAGAAAGTTGTGATTGTCTTTTAGAGTTGGGAAGTTTTGGTTGTAAGTGATTTTCCAATGACGAGTATTCGGTTTGAGGATAGGTTGGACGGGGTGTCCAACTATGTACCATGGAAGGTAAGAATAACCGCAGTACTAAAAGAATGGAAGATCTGGAAGTTTGCTAATAAATAGCACCATGACCAAGCCCACTGACAAGGATGAGCTTGAAGAACATGAGGCTCTTGAAGCTAGGGCTCAGAGGGTAATTTTGGATGGGGTTAAAGACCACTTGATTCCACATTTGACTGAGAAGAAAACAACCAAGGAATTGTGGGATACATTGAACCACCTGTACGAGGCTAAAAATGAAAACCGGAAGATGGCACTTAGAAACAAGTTACATAGTGTTAAAATGGTGAAAGATGAGAATATAGCCTCCTATCTGACTCGTGTTGCACAAGTAAAGGACGAGTTGGCAGTAGTAGGGGAGATAGTCGCAGACTCTTAGATGGTGAGGATAGCCCTGAAGGGCTTCACCAAAAAACTGGGACGTCTTTGTCAAGTGTATTGTGGGGAGGGAGAAGCTTCCCAGTTGGAGTAGACTTTGGGATGACTTTACCCAAGAGGAGATCCGGGAGGGGTCTCAGATTGGTCAGGTTAGTCACGATGTTGAGCAAAATGTGGCACTCATAACCAAGTTAGAGAACAAAAAGAAGAAAGACTTGACTAAGATCAGGTGCTTCCATTGTAATCATTTCGGACACTATGCTTCCAAATGTCTGGAGAAGAAGGGGAAGTTGGAGAGAGATCCAACAACAACTGCCTCATTGGAGGAATATGCTGCAAAGTTCGAGCAAGAATTCTCTCTGGCTTCCATTAACTCCAGTGTGGGGAGTTCAGTTTTTGAGCATGTCTGGATAGTTGACCGTGGGTCAACTAGACATATGACCAGATTGTATAGTGCCTTCCAGATCATGACATAGTTGGGCCCAGGGCATTATGTGCAGACAGATATCGACAACCCATAGGTAGCAGTTCAAGGTGTTGGAACAGTTAGGTTCCAACTGGACCTTGGTGAGGTCCTGCAGGTACATGGAGTTCTTTTTGTTCCTGGGATGAGAGTTAGCAAACTCTCAGTTTCATCCTTGGAGGATGATGGTTTTGGATTGATGGTCCGGTCTGGTCATGTCTTCCTTTATCGAGTGGAAGAGCCTGTTGGTACCGCTATCCTTCTTGGCGATCGCAGGGACAGGTTGTATGTGTTGAGAGGACGTGTTGTACATCCAGGATTAGGAGGTTGGCTGTCTGAGTCAGATTTTGAGGATGGGACAAGAGTTGCACTGGTCAGTCAGCTATTTCTATTTCTTCTGATGAAGAGAGTGGATCTCTTCAGAGCACTGGCAAGAGACACATCAAGTGCAATGATGGTGAGCAGGTTCAGGAGGCTTAGGTGGAGTCTCAAGGTTCAGAGTTCGAGTTTAGGTTCGGGCACTTATCTCCAAGACGCATTCTAGAGCAGGAGGGAGCTGCTTAAAAAAACAGGGATGGAGATACAGTTAGTGCCGGAAAGACCTCCCTCGTTAGGAGGGAGTGTTGAAATATTTAACTTTGAAGGTCCTCCCTCATAGTTTTGGTGTGTGTGTGTGATGAGGGGGACAAAAAGGCTTTTGTTCCTTATGTTTTATTTATGTAAAAAGTGACATTATGTAAATAAAAGAAATATGTTGTACTTTATAGTTGTGGGTTATATTTAAGTGATGTATTTAATAATTGACTTTTATTATTAAAAAGTGCATTTAATGTGAACCCTAGATCTAGCAAAGTAATCCTAGCCATTAGATTGGTAGTTAGGAAGTTAGTTGCTAGAAGTAAAGTATAAACTAATGAGAAGGGACAAAGGGAAAAAGACCAAGAAGAGAAAGAGGAGAGTGAAGGAGAAAGGATTCCCAAGGCAGTTTGGTACATTTTCCAAGAAGATTCAGCAGCACATTTCCCAAGCAGCCAAAAGGTGATCGTACAGCACCCTGACAGGACTGTACAGCAGAACGTGTGGGCACAAATTCCAAGGCAGCGGCAGTAGCATTTAATGCACTCTGTCAGTACTGTACAGCAGAGTTAATTTGGCATGTGTGGCACGAAAATAGAGGCTGTAAACTGAGCAGACCGTACAGCAAGTACAGGCACATTTGGGCAGGCCGTACTGCTGTTCATTGGCACAAATATCGAGGTAGAAATCTGCTGATTTAAAATTGTGAAATTTTGTCAGTTTTGGGAAAGAGAAAAATTCTGTGTAGAGAAAATTTCTGAGTTGTTCTTCTTAAATAAAAATTTATTCTCTTAGGGTTTTTCCCTGGTCAAGGTTGAGCAAAAATCATTGTGTTCAATGTGAATGTTCAGTTTTATGTGTTGGAAGAATTTTGGCATGGTGTTTTAAATTTCAAAAGTCTGGTGAATTTTTAATTCAAAACCTAGTTGCTAAAGTGTTTGATGCAATGCCTGAAAGAGAAATTTCATGATTTTTGTCATTTTTTTTCACATCTGGGGGATGTGTGGAAGCACCCCCCAAATTCTAGCAAACATCACAGGGAATGTTGGGGTCTCCGACTTAGGAGATTCTACCTGAAATACTAAGAAATATAAATTAAAATGCATGAAAACTGAAACATTATTTATTGAAATCTCAAAACCTAACAATTCACCAATAACATTCATCATTACATGTAACATAATAAATGATAAACGATATGCGTAATGATGTAACATGTTACATAACATAATAATCATGATTCAGAAATCATTTATCAATATTGTATTTCTCATTATATTTAGAAAATTTGAAAGATTTAGATCTTAAGTCTTAAGATCACTGATAAAAGAGCAGGTCAAATGACAAATGAGCATCATTGCTCAAGGCAATGCCCCATAGTCTCTGCATCTAGCTACTGCATGAAGGAACAAGGACCAACTGTGGGAGTGTCACTATCTGAATCAGAATCCTTTGCATTCTCCAGAATACTCAATGGCCTACCAGCCAACCCGAATTGTGCCTCATCAGGCCCTCCTCCTCATCTGTGCATTAGGTTTACAGTCATTTTGTGGTCTATTTTGCATTTTTGTCCTTTCCCCCTCTAAACAACGTACTTTGGTCAAAAGGGAGCATGGGAGAGTGTCTCATTTTTTGAGGGGGACGATCCTACTGTATCCCCTTGCATCCCCCCAAAAGCAGACGTGGGGAAATGTCCCCCTTGGAGTGCCCATGTTTGGGACCATGGGGAGCACTGGGAACACATCCTCTACCCTTGGGAACATGTTCCTGTGTAACACTGAAATTTTTCTTTATCTTTCCCTAATAGTACTTGGTCAATATTTTGCAAGTTTTCCTAATTCCTTTTGATTGTTTCTGCTTCAATGCTGCGATTCTTGATTAGTTTGAATTATGACATTATTGAATTGGAGCTTGATCCCCAACTTGTGATTTTTTTTCTTTCCATTTTTGCAACCTTTTTATATTTTGAGGATGTAGCTGATGATTCCATTGTAAAGTCATATAGTGTTTTCTTCTTTTTATTCTGCCAAAACAACAAGCATTTCTTTCCCACATTCATGGTAATACTGTCTGGAGATTTCATCCAAGAGTAACGAAGAGCAATCTCAGCGTTTTGAATAGGTATGACCATAAACTTGGTCCTAGAAAATATTCATCATATCGAGTGATAGATTACTAAATTTGGAAGTCTTTACTGCTAATAGCCTAATACATTAATTTCCTTGACATTTTCCCATGATAATTGTAGTCGCTTTGCCAAATTAATGTTACCGATGGTTACAATAACATTAATTTAAGGGAGCTATTCAACAAGAATCAATCATTGTTATCATTGACCTACTGGATAAAGATGGTTACATTGACATTAATGTTAAATTTTAACATAGATCTGAATTTGATAGCAGTAACAGTCTTCTTTCAACTTTTAGCAGACTTTAAAATTGCAATTCTGAGATTATGTAGCAGTAGTAAAAGAACAGTAGAACATCCTATGTTTTAAAAATCGGCCAAATCGGAATCGGAATCGGCCGATTCACCGATTTATGGCCAGACCGGTTCGAACTGGTTTCCAAATCGGATCAGAGGACCAGTTTGGTACCGAACCTGTCCGGCCCACTGATTTACGACAAAAATTGGCTGATTTTTGTGTGGGCCCGTGGGCCATTAAAAAGGTTTTTTAATGTTTTTTTTTTTTAAATTTTTAACGTACTCACTAGTTGCTACACTACCCTCCCAAGCCCCCAACCCAACCCCATTCACATTTGTGTGTGATAGCAGCCGCGGGAGTGTGCACTGTGGCAGTGTGGACTGTGGACAGCGAGAGAGTGGGTGACATTGCGACTGGAGTGGAGTGTGGACTCTGTGGAGTGGGCCGTGGAGTGTGTGGAGTGGAGTGGAGTGGAGTGGAGCGTGGAGTGTGTGTGGACTGTGGAGTGGGGAGAATCCCGTGGGGAGAGCCACTGTCACCTGTAGGCTGTGTGGGAGTGCTCAGTGGACTGTGTATTCCAATTTCTAACAGAAATTTGCAAGGTAATTACAATTTACACATAATTTTTATTTTTTAAATTTTAAACAGAAATTAAAAATTTAAAAAATTTGTGAATTACACATAATTTTTATATTTTAAATTTGAAACAGAAATTAAAAATTCATTTTTTCTTATTAACAGAAGTTAAAAATTCATTTAATTTTTTGTTATTATGTTTGGAATTTTGCTCAGAATCCAGATCTGCAGTATAGAATCATGGCCCCAAAAGCAAGAGATCCTGCATGGATCCATGCAGATGTTGTTCAGGGTGGGGGAATTTATAGGCTTAAACAACACTTGGCTGCCATCAAAGGCCAAGTTAAGGCATGTGAAGCCCCACTAGATGTTATTGGACAAATTAGAGTTGAGATGCAAGAACATTTTAAGAAGTTTGAAGAGGGAAAGGCTAAGCAAAGAGAGATAGAGGAAGAAATAGGGAAGAAGAGGAGGCTTGCTGAAATGATGGGTGGGACCTATGCCCCTGGTTCAAATTCAAAAGAAGGCTCTTCATCTATCCCTTCTACCACTCTTAGGGATCTTTTCCAGTATGTTCTGCCCTCCGAGACTACACAAGATAAGGGCAAAGCCAAAAAGAGGGGTAGCATTGAAAGCTATTTCACACCTTCCACCACTTCTGCCAGTGTCAATGCTTCTCAGATGCAACATCCAACACAAATTCAACCCACCTTAGATGACCACTGGAAGAAGCAGTACAAAGAAGGTGCCCATGAGTACATTGCAAGATGGTGGTATGATGCTGATCTCCCATTCAATGCTGCCCGCTCTTCTTATTACCAACCTATGTGGGATGCCGTTGTAGCTGCTGGTAAGGGCTTCAAAGGCCCTAGTATGCATGACTTGAGGGGATCTCTTTTGCAAAAAGAGATCGTTTCCATAGAAGAATACCTGAAGGATTTCAAAGCTTCATGGGTAAACATAGGATGCACTATCATGTCGGATGGATGGAAAGATCAGAAGGGCCGACACCTTATAAACTTTCTTGTCTCTTGCCCATGGGGAACCATGTTTTTGAGATCATGTGATGCATTTGATCAGGTGAAAGATGCAAATCTGTTATTTCATCTTTTGGATGAGATTGTTGAGGAGGTGGGGGCAGTTAATGTTGTGCAAATCATCACAGATAATGCCTCTAACTATGTTCTTGTTGGTAAGATGTTAGAGGAAAAACATTGGACCCCATGTGCGGCACATTGCATAGACCTCATGCTTGAGGATGTATGCAAACAGGACTGGATCAAGTTCACTGTGGAGTATGCCAAAAGCATCACCAAGTACATCTACAACCACGGTTGGGTATTGAGCTTGATGAGGAGACAAACACGGGGCAAGGAGCTTGTTAGGCCCGTAGTTACTAGATTTGCAACTCACTTCCTCCTCACGTTGCAATCTCTCCTTTCCCAAGCACAGAACTTGGAGCAGATGTTTTCAAGTGATGAATGGAATTCATTTAATTGGGCTCGCACACAAGATGGAAAAGACATTAAGAAGAAAATTAAAAGCTCTTCATTTTGGAAAAAAGCAGCAGAGGTTGTGGCAATTACTGAGCCACTTGTTAAGGTGTTGCGGTTGGTGGATGGGGAAAAATTGGTCATGGGATACATTTATGAAGCTATGAATCAGGCAAAGGAGCAAATAAAGGTAACATACAAAGATAGAGTAGCCAAGTATGGGCCTATTTGGGGGATCATTGATAGGAGATGGAACAAGCAACTCCATCGCCCTATACATGCAGCGGGGTATTTCCTGAACCCGAGGTATCATTATAGAGATGACATTGATGCTAATCCGAGTGGGGAGATATCAGATGGATTGTATACCTGCCTTGAGTGCATGGTCCCAAACGAGGTGACCCAATTGGAGATACATCGACAGATCACCTCTTTCAGTGCCTCCATAGGTACCTTTGGCAAAAATGTGGCTAAGATTGCAATAGATGAGGTCCAACCAGGTAAACAATTCCATTGTTTTATTAAATTATGTAGTTTAACTTTAAAGTTTAAATTGTAAATACCTCGATTCTTTATTTTTTAGCCAAATTCACAATCTAATTTGCTGAATTAACTACCTTGACTCTTCGCATTTGCAACACAATGGTGGGAGGCATTTGGTGGTCAACGTAAACAATTGCAAAAGTTTGCAATTCGAGTCCTGAGTCAAACTTGCAGCGCTTCTGGGTGTGAGCGCAATTGGTTTTTGTTTGAGCAGATTCACACGAAGAAGAGAAACCGTTTAGAGCAGAAACGGTTAAATCATCTAGTCTTCGTGTAGTACAACCTGTGACTCAGACGCAACCAATTGATGAACAAAAGCCCTGATACGGATCCCATTCTGTTAGATGATATAGATCCAACCTCAGATTGGGTAGTGGAGACCGCAGAGCCAGAGTTTGGTGATGATCTGGATGTTGAAATGGAGGACTTGCTGCAGCCTCATATAGGTTCAGATCCTCTATTGTCGATGCCATCAATTCATACAGGTGTCGATCTCGATATTTCAGGCACGCCAGGCACTGGTGGACTAGGACCTCGTACTTATAGGCGACAACGACGACGTAGGCATTTAGCCAATACTACTACTGCAGTAGTAGATGACTGTGCGCCTGAGCCTGTGGAGCCTGAGATTGAGCCAGATGTTTTTTGCCTTTGCTAGTCCTTCAACTTCTGGGTTCTAGTTCCACTTCTACTCCTAGCCGTAGTAGTGGTGATGAGTTTGATCATGATGATTGATCAGCGACGATGTATGACAGACACAGTTGACGATGTTATGTAGTTGACTATATAACATGTTATTTTTTGGACTCTACTGCCCATATAGCCTATAGGCCTCATTTGTTCCAGTTTCAGTCTCCTAGATATGTATTGCACAGTACACTTGGTGCCATTTTGATATATTGACTATTATATGGTATATACATGAGCAGACATTGGATATTTTGTTTCTAATGCTATGGAATTATGAATTAGAATATTGAAAATGTTGTTTTTCTTAAAAATTTAAATATTTTATGTAGTTTTGAGCAAACAGATTCATTAAATTCAAATCGACCAATTTATGACCGATTCATTACCGATTCCGGGTTGACCCTTGACCGATTCTGAGTCCAATTTCGATGTTCTAACAGTAAAGAAAAGTCGACCATCCACAAGAAACACAAAATTTTTACCCTGGGGAAAACCTTTCAAGGTATAAAAACCCCATCAAGAATAATCTTCTTTATATATGAGATGACTGGGAGTTACATGAGCAGATATAAAGAGCAGGCTTTACATCACAAATTAAACTTGCCTCTAGGGCACTTTAACCAAGAGAACCTGCTTGTAGATGATGAAGACAACCCTGAAGGGCCTGAACAATTATGACTGCTGCCATCAACCAGACTGTCACACAAGATCAAACCCTATCCATTCCCATCACTGAATTGAGATAACTGTTGACCAAAAAAGAGAATTCTGTGGCTGCCTTTGACTGTTTGACTGGACCGTTGACTGTCTGAAGCTTTCAAGACTGCTGATTGACTGTTTGGATGCCCAGCAGGTTCGATGGCTGAGTATCATCCCTTACAAGGCTGTGGCTGCATGAGATAGGCCCTAAACAGGGCTCAGCTTGCTTGGAACAGACCCTAGATAGGCTCGGCTGAGTGGAGAAAGGCCCTAGCAGGGCTGCTGTGCATGAACCAGGCCCTAAACAGGGCACGACTTGCTTGCTGTTCACTGCGGCTGAGAGAAGGAGACTCTAATAGGGTTCGGTTGAGCTGAGGACAGCCTTAACCGGGCTCGGGTGGTAGCATATCAAACCTCAGCAATTTCGGCTGTCTTCAAAACTTGATCAGACCTCAACAATAACACAAGGAATCCCTGTGACTGCCTTCAAAACTGAACTGGTTCATGATGAGAGAGAAGATGCCCCACGAATTTTTCTTTTGGATCAGAGATGAAGATTGCACAAGTTTGTTGTTCAAATGGGAGAGATTCTTTATTTATATTTCACCCTTGAGAGTCTCTTCCGTATATTTAGGAATAAACAAAATAGCTAAGTTGCCAGGGTACCCGTACCGGGGGGTTGGGCACCCGTACCAGTACCGGGTACCCGTACCGCCGTACCGGGTACCGGGACTGGTACCTCTGGGAGTACCGCGTAAGTACCGGGTACTTCACCCAAGTACCGGGTACTTGGTCACAGATTTTAGGGTACTTCCGGGCATGAAATTTGCAGGTATTACTCAACTTGCAAATGATGAACACGCACGAGATTTTCCAATAATGAATGGCATTCGTGAACAGCTGAAAACAGTAACAGTTCTGGAAGCTGGTAGCCCAGATCGTAGTCAAGCTCTGCTTAGACTTTCTGTGAAGCTTAGGACATTACAGGTGTTTCTCTCTTCTACATCAATCCTTGCTTGGTGGCTAGGCGTGTTCTTAGCTGTAGGATTGTACTATTTATTTCTGTTATTGAGCCTCAGAATTAGTTGTTATCTGGTCCAAATGCATTTTGTAGCTGTAGCACTACCTGACAGTGCAATGATTCATGGCAGGCTCACTGTATGGAACACTTTCAAGAAGAGGAGCAGAGTCTACTCCCTCTCCTAGAGGCTGCAGAATTGGGCAGTAGAGAACAAGAAGCCTTACTGAGTAGTTGTTTCAGTGTGATGGAATTATCTCATTCGCAACATTTTCCATATTTGTTGTCAGGGTTGCTTCCGCATGAAATTCAAGAATACTTGCAAGTAGCTCAACGGTGCCAGGAAAAAGAGAAGATCCAGGGAATGATTCAGTCACTTCGGTCAGCTGATGATGAATGTAAAACCCAATTGGCCATAGTGCAGAAAAGACTTCCCGCACTTATAGAGTCTGGTTACAGTGCTTCTTGACATTAGTAGTGAACCGTTGGCATGCCACATATTTTATGGTAATTAGCTCAGTTCACCCGTGAATGGCATTTGAAATCCAGGTTGCGTTTCGTGGAATCAAGAACAAGGCAAAACAGAGTGCCTGATTTTCTCAATTAGGTTGAAGTCTGTTACTGGTTGAAAACTTATTAACTTAATAATAAAATTATTAATATATTAATATAATTATAAATTATAAATTTATAAAATTATATATATATATATATGTCTACAGTACCCCGACGTACCCAAGTACCCTATTTCAAAAAGTGGCGTACCCGTACCCGTACCCGTACCAGTACCCGTCCCAGTACCCAAGTACCCTGGCAACTTAGCAAAATAGTAAAATCCATCTAGTTAGGGTTTCATTATTTTAATTTCACTTTTAACCCTTCACAAAAGAATTTGACTTTTATGTTGGACCTTTGGTCCTTTACAAGTGGGCTCTTGATCCTTCATTGGGGTTATTGGACCTTCAATGGGCTTCTTGGTCCTTAAAGTGGGTTCATCGACCTTCAATGGGCTTCTTGGTCCTTCAAGGGGGTTCATGGACCTTCAATGGTGGGCTCTATGACCCTAGCTCTTTAAGCAAGTAATCTATGACCTTTCTCTTGGTCTCTATTGTCCACACTTGCCAACTCAAAGTACATCATCATACATAAAGAAAATTATTCTTATTCTCCTTGCTCACCAACGTCATGTGCTAGGTACATCAACAAGGGGTGTCCAGTCCCTTGAGAAGGTCCCATAGTCCACTGACCAAGGAGAGGAACACAACACTTGCCTAGATCCAATCTAGGACTTCACGTTGTTTGAATCAACGTCCTGGTCCTTGACCAGGTTCTTCAGCCCCAGGCTGAAGGTTGATCGAAGTCAACATCTTGGTAACTGACCAAGTGCCTCCATTCTTAAAGAATGGCTCTTAGCCCTAGGCTGAGCTTCAGTCCCAGACTGAATTATGTTGATCAACCCCTTGGTCCCTGACCAGGTCCTCCATTCTCCTGGGGAATGGTTCTCAGCCCCAGGTTGAGCTTCAGACGCAGACTGAATATTGATCAACCCCCTGGTCTCTTACCAGGTCCTCCATTCTCCTGGAGAATGGCTCTCGATGCTACTCAAAAGTCAACAATTAATTTGTCAAAACGACTATAAGTACATTACACAATTTTTAATCCTTTTTCCATTAAAATCCATTTTTCCCTTATCATTCCAATTCTTTTATTAGTTCAATATCCTTTTAAACTACAAAATCAATCTTACTCTATCTTTTCTTAAAGATTTGAATGGTGGAATGCTGGGCAACAAAATGTACATAGAACCTTTTGATGCACGGAGACTGGGCTTAAATCTATTGGGAAGTTAGGCGGCAATTCTAAACTTATAAGTTTCCAATATATACCTTATATTCAAGTGGGTACTCTATTCCTAATATGTGATTGAATGCCTTAGGTAATTTATGATTGGTGGATTTAGTTTTTTGGGTCAAATGCATGAAGCTCAGTCTACATGTTTTGCTGGTAGACTTCATGTTTTATTTTATTCTATAATTTACCCTGCTTTTAATCATTATTTTAATTTTGGAAAGACACCGCTCTTTGGATGTCAACATTTCATGGAACACCCAACTTAAGTGACAGTTATTCACAGCTACCTGAGAGAAATGTCATTTTATTTTTGACCTACAACTCTTGATTTTTGATTTATTCATGGTTGTTTTGTTTTTCTTTAATGGATGTGATTTCCCTTTGATGGTGGCAGCATGTCTGTATTTTAAATGGCAGTGATTCCTTTTGATGTGTCTACAGTGGCTGCCAGGTGGTTTTAGGGGATATAAAATTAACTTGAACTGTAGTTAATCCTGGATGTCTAAAGTGTGGTGTTTTACATGGTTGTTTCTCACAAATGAGTCATTGTAGTATTTTTAATTTCTTTAAAGGATTACATCAGCATTATCTCTCTTAAAATGGATTATTTCTTGAGCAAAAACTATCGTTATCCACAGATACAATATATAATATATCATTTACTTGTGATATCTTGGCCGTTCTTCAGCCAAAATTATGTTTGTTCTTCAGTTGAACCACCTGTCTGCAGCATCCCACGTGTTTATAATCTTCTTTTCTGCAGAAGCGTTCTTCATCATTCAGAAGCAATAGCATAAGTCTATCAGGCAGCAGGATGAAGTACATTGATACCACTTGTCGGAGACCAAAACAGTCAAAGAAAAACTTTATTAACAATTTAAGTTAGGGTACTGGGACGGGTACCGGTACGGGTACGCCACTTTTTGAAATTTGGTACTTGGGTACGTCGGGGGTACTGTAGACATATATTTATATATATATATTTCAAGTTTATATTATATTAATATATTAAATTTTCTATATATAATATAGAATTTTCAAGTTATATACATAAGTTTTCAACAAGTAACACACATTTGACATTGGCATTGCACATTAATTCAAATTACATATATAATATTGATATTGATATGAATCATCAGCATGATATATGTCCATGACTCCATGACTCCATTGTCATACCACATCCAAAATTTGACAAATGGCATTTGCCATATTTCCGAACACTAAATAAAAAATACAAAATAGTAAAATGAAAATAATCAAATACTAAACATAAAACAACTAGAAGTAAACATCATAGCTGATCAGGATTGCAATTCGATTTCAAGGACCTGTCGTGTGTTTTCATGAAGTCAAATGATGAAAATGAGTACTATCATGCATCAGGTAGAGGAGACTCTGTGGTTTGGAATCTCAAAGAATAAGATCAGTCACAATTTATCAAATAGGTTTCTGATTTGGAATCTCAAAGAATAAGATCAGTCACAATTTATCAAATAGGTTTCTGATCCTTGCCATGAGAAGTGGACTGACTAGGATCTTGTTGGAGAACTACTTAGCAGATTATACATCCATAATTCCTGTAGTATATTTCCATACTTAAAAGTCAAAAACTGAAAAGTTAAAAGCTTTTTCAAGTAGCTTGTTTTCAGCAGTAAGGGACCATATGCATCACTACTTTCAGACCTGTTCATCACTGTTATGGTAGCAGTGTGTCACAGAACAGGTTGGCACTATTCAAATATGACTTTAATCCTCCTCAAAGCACATCAATAAACAGTCTTTAATCTTTACCTTCTGTTTAATATTTATTATTTCAAAGATAGAAATATGTTACAGAAATAAATACTTGTATTTTTTTATTATTCATTATGATTGCAATTAATTTGTATAGACGGGAATAGTGGTAAATTTATTAATTATTTACCATCACTAATCAGTAGTGAATCGTGATGCATGAACAATGAACATTACATACTAAATAGTAATACTGAACAGTGAAAAAGAGGGAGGTCTCGATTCACAAATGACAGTGGCCTCCAAACTTGACAGTGAATGAAGAGAGGCCTCCAAACAGCGGCCTCCAAACTTGACAGCGATTCAACGAATGAACAGCAGAGATAAAACGAAATGAAGGGGTTGCGTTGAGCTCTTAATGAGCCTTATGCCTGAGTTTTTAGGTACGTGGGAGAGGGCACCACCATCGCCATTGCTCCTAATCACTTCAAATCCAATAAAAAAATGGAATTTCAAGTATGCAGGGTCAAATATTAGGGCCGGAAGTACCCATAGAATACCCAAAATCGAGGTACTTGGGCTTTTATGAAGTACCAGTACCCTCAGCCTAGTAACTAAGTACCGGGTACTTCGAAGGTACTCCCAGAGGTACCAGTTCCAGTACCCGGTACTGGTACGTGTGCCTGACCCCCCGGTACGGGTACCATGGCTAACTTAGAATTTAACATATATCAGATAAAAATGAAAGGTGAAAGGTGATTACAAGATACAGTAGTGAGGAATATTTATACTTGTGAAGGGAGGAGGTCACAGTGAACAGTTGTGATTCCTTATTTATTAATAGATGATTAATTAGGTATTTGACAAATTTAGACATAAAAAGTGAGTGAATATAACTTAGAAGTGCTTTGATTCCTTATTTATTAATAGATGATTAATTAGGTATTTGACAAATTTAGACATAAAAAGTGAGTGAATATAACTTAGAAGTGCTTTCTCGATGTCATTTAAGAATTTGTAAAACTTCAGGTGAATACATTGATAAAAAAATTGAATGATACTTTTAATGTGACATTGTGAAGATGCTCTTTCCACTTTTTTGACAGTTTATTGTCCTTCTTTCCTTTGCAAACATGCTTTGGCTATTGAATTTGTTGCTGCAGATTTCCATTGGAGACAAAGGTATATGCTTGTTTTATTATAAGCTGTTTACTTTTCAGGTTTTCAGCAGGCAAGATTCTTTGGAGTCAGAACATCAAATAACGCGAGGGCTGAAGGAAATATGCCACAAGCAGATGCCACAGTTAGCGAGGATAGTCTTCAAGAGTGGGCTAAAAAGGATAAACGCAGGCTACTACATGTCGTCTATCGTGTTGGGGATTTAGACAAAACCATAAAGTATGCAGTTATATTCCAATACAGTTCTCTCACCTGGCATTACCTAATTTGCTTGGATGTAAGATTTGATTTTCCATACAATTGCAGATTTTACACAGAATGCTTGGGAATGAAGCTTCTTCGAAAGCGAGACATTCCTGAAGAAAGATATACAAATGCCTTTCTAGGATTTGGTCCCGAGGAGACTAATTTTGTGGTGGAGCTTACATACAGTGAGTTTACAGTGTGATGCATCGTATAATCAATATCTGAATTTTCTAGTATTCTTAAGTTCTAATTGCTTTATTTCATTACTCTTAATCCTTATGCTTGTAAAAGATATAATCAAAACCTGCGATTTCTATTAATTTTTAGGATCAGTTACATTAATAGTAATACACATTTTATTTGATTCTGCAAACTTGAGTTGCATTTTATTACTCTTAATCCTGGGATGTGATTAAATAAATTTTTAAAATTCCACTTTATTTCAATCATATCCACTTGTAGGTGATCCTGTGATTCACTCCTATGTTGCTTTTTGGCAGATTATGGAGTAGATTCGTACAATTTGGGAACTGGTTTTGGTCACTTCGGTATTGCGGTTGAGGATGTAAGTTTTATTTACATGTAATCCTAGGAAGACCTTTTAAGGTCGTTGTTGGTATTTTTTAAATTGTTTCTAGCTATGTGCATTAAAAATGATGAAACTCTTCTGCATTTTTCTAGAACATGTTTTTCTTTATATTGTGACTATTTAAATTTTCAATATCCCACCACTTTGCAATTTGTACCCCTGCAATTTCATCCTTGTATATATTTCAAGTTAAATTAATGTTTGTGAACAATCTGATGTCTGCATTAATACACTGTTGTGTACAAACTACAATGTCTTTAGTAGAGTATTAGACGCTATTTACATGAGCTATTTTGTCTCTGCTCATGATTTTAGAGTAATGTTATATTTGTAGAAAGACCACATTTATATAGAAATAAGGGCCTAATGACTTTATTGGTGGCTTAAGTTATGGTTTTGTTAGGGATTTTCCATGTAAATAGGTGTTCCCCCTTCTCTTATGTATCTCATATGCTTTGTTAGGGTTTTTGTATCACGATTGCTATAAATAGGGGTTCCCCTTATGTTATGCATCTCATATTATTTTATCAATACAATCAACTAGTTACTCGTGTTTATTGGAGACTTATTCCTCCATTACATAGATTTGTAGGTGCAATCCATCCCTGGGTGTGCAGGTGCCTCCATTGTTCTTTGTTTATTTTTTGTTACTATTGTTCCTTTTCCATCTCTGTTCCAGTGGTAGTTCCATTTGGTTACAAGAATACTGCCAGTTGGGATGAAAGCAAATTTGATTTTCTCTCTTGCTGTGTATTCCTTATTTTTCTACAAAAAAAGAAATTGGAAAATGATGAAGGGGAAATCTCAGTATCTGGCTAAGGCAAAATTGCAGGAAAGCTTCAAGAATTTTGTGGGAGAACTAAGAGAGATGAAGCAGCTACGAGCTTTAGGCAAAGGGCCCATGGAACCTCGTCTAGAGTCTTCATTCCATATCATGAGGGCTCTGAGGAGGAGTGTTGAATTTTTATCTATTTCCAGATCTTGACAATTATTTCACAATGAATTCAAGCATTCATTTCACAATTTATTTCATCCCACAGTTTCATTGAATGAAAATATCAACTTAAATTGCAGTAGAAACAAAGGATCATAGAGAGATAACCATGCACAAGAGACACAAAGATTTTATCCTGGGAAACCCAAAAGGGAGAAAATCCAGCCAACTTTTCTTAGAAGAAATCAATCCAATTCAAGTACAATACCATTCATGAAGATGAACCCTAGCACAAGGTTACTTGGGAACGGGAGCGAGAAGCGAAATTTTCAAAAGCTTCCGGTTAGGAAGCGTTTTTTATATAATATATATTTTTTATATATTTTGATGCATATATGTCAACAAATGCAAGTAGAAGTTCATCAATCATCAGATAACATCATATAACATCATTCATCATTGAAAAGCATGAAATAAACAATAATACCATATAACTGTTAGCTTTTTAGCTCGGAAGGCACTTCGCATAATTTTGTCTTGTATGCGGAAGTGACCTTGCATTTACATTACCTAGGCACTTGACTTTTTCTAAGTTGTAATAAAGTGGCTCTTTTTATTAAGTGAGTTTTATGTAGTGTTCCTAGTCCATTATAAAGCGATTTTTTATAAAGTGACTTTATGAAGTAAATGTGCACATATTTCATAAAGTGAAAAATACTTTATTAAAAATTATAAGTGAATTATTTTGGAGGTAATGATTTTCATCCCTTGATCTTGTCAAATCAAGATTAGATCTTGACCGTTGGATTTAGGGATTGGGAAGGTGAAAAGTCACTTTCATGTTATAAGAGCAAGCCTAGGGCAATGTGCAAAGACATAGTTTTCAAGAGAAGTTTTTCCAAGAGATTAAGCATTTGGCATTTTTGAGTTGTTTGTGAGAGAGAGTGGTTCTCTAGTGGCTCAAATTCTTAGGAGAGGAATTTTTCTGGAGGTGGCTCGAATCCCAAGGCAGCTCTGCTGCGTTTTTATTTCTGGCATGTTTTTCGAGAAAGTTGCTGGGCATAGATTTCGAGGGATTGCACACAGTTTGAATTTTTTTTTTCTTGCACAATCCATACAGTCGGTATGGTGGCACAATTTTCGAGGTGTTGCATGGGACGGATATCAAGTTACTGCTGGGCACATATTTCGAGGTACTGCTGGGCACAGTTTTCGAGGTGCTGTACAGTCATTAAATTCTGCCTTAAATGCTGCTGTAACTCAGTTTTTTATGCCTGAAAATGCTTAATGAAATTTTCTCTTGGACTGGTTTTTCCCAGGGGGGGTTTTTCCAGGGTTCTGTTTTGACCGAATATCATTGTGCATTACAATTTCAGATTGCTGTTCTATTTGTTTTTCTGCTGCTTAACTATCTCAGCATAAGTGTTTCAGCTTGTTGTTCATTTTTTAAGTGACTGTAAATTTCATTTAATTAGTTACTATATAAGTCTGAAATCAAGGTTTTTGCTGGGTGGTTCATTGGCTTTTAAAAGCCTGATTTTCAACAATAACATCATTCATCAATCATCATTCATTGATCATTTACTAGTGAATTCATGATTTCATCAACCATAGGTTCAATATCCATGATTCCATAATTATAACATCAAGATTCAACCTTAAAGCTTCAAATTCAAAGCTAGGTTCAGGTTAAAATTTCAAACTTGAAATGCCATGTAATGTTTACAAAATATATGATACTAAATATAAAAGAGTCAATAGTGCCGAAACTTGAAAGTACTGTAAACAAGAAAATACAAGAAAAGTAGATTTTATGGAATCATGGATGTTTCCTCTTGCCACGAGAAATTTCCATTTTCTTTTCTCGTGCTCTCTGAACAATGGGCGTGGGATTATCATCCCCAGTAGCCACCACTGCTCAGCCACGTCCAAGACTCGATCTTGCACGACCCCCCCTCACTGATGCAGATGGAGGTCGTGAACCTCTAGGCAAAGATGGTGCATTTGGAAATGAGGAAGAAGATGGCGGCGCCATTGGTAGTGGTGCTGCATATGCATCATCCTCATCGCCCAAAAGCTCTTCCTCCAAGCGCTCCAAAGCTATGGCTCCATCCTCCAAGTTATGCTCGTCTGGATTGTTGTCCCAAGTGACATATGATCTATCAGTTTTGGCACGCTCACAATAATGAGTCAACAACCTCAAGTTGTAATGTACATAAACCAAGCTTTCTGCTCTGTTTTCATTTAATCGGTTTCTTTTCACTGAGTGGATGAAGCTATAGGTGCTCCAACACCTTTCTGCAGAGGAACTATTAACCACCTGTGAAAGCACTCTAACAGCCAATCTATGCAAGCGTTGGCATGTTGAGCCATACATGTTCCACCATTCGATAGGAGGTGCCCTATCTTGATCTCTAATTGCATGCAAAGTACCAAATGGACCAACTTCACTGAGGTATTTGCTTAATTCACTGCGCAATATGTCACATTCCTCTACATCAGGGACCAACTTCTCTATAGCATTCATGTACGCAAGATGTATCTCTGGATCTGTGTGGGGCTTTCTCCTAACCCCACCCCCAGGTGCTGGTTTGGCCAACCAAGATGGAGAATAATATTTTGGTGTTAACACATCCACTAAGGCATGCAGTGGAATGTTGAGATGTTCCCACCTTTTGACCACATGTGTGTGAATATGGTCATACAAGACGGATCTTTCTGCTCAACAATATCTTTAATTTGACCCAGCATGCTATCCATCTGCTCATACACCTCCCCAATCATCGGCTTATCTGTATCTGCAAACCGAATCATGTAATAAATGGGCTTTGTGAACTGCAAAACATACTTGACACTTGCCCAAAACCCCGCATCAAGAACTGTTTCTTCCACCTCCTGAAAATCAAGCCTGTCAGATGCGGATGTACACCTATCTTTCAAGACCTGCCATGACTCACTTGATACCATGCTAGCCAATGCCTCTCTTACCTTCAAAAGACGCCTGAAAGTGAGGTAGTAGCTAGCAAATCTAGTCTTTGCTATCTTCAATAGCTCCAACTTTGAGTGACTGCGGAAAATGCCATGGGCATTGCTATGGTTGGTTATAGATCTTATCATCTTCTTGCCCTTTTTGTACAATTCACCAATCCATTTGTATTGATTTTCCTTCAACTTAATGATGTCATGCATCAAAAGGTTCATTGTGTGAACCAAACACCCAGACCAAAATATGTTGGGGTATTTATCTTCAATGATTACTCCCGCTGCCTTACAATTAGCAACATTATCGGTTATGACTTGGATGACATTGTATGGACCAATATCTTCAATTGTTTTGAGTAGGAGTTCTGCAATGTTTATGCCAATCTTGAATTTATCAGAGTAGTCATTGGCTGAAAGGAAGACTGCACTAGTAGCAGACACACCAAGAACATTTATCAATGGCATGCCTTTTACATTTGTCCATCCATTTGATACAATTGATACCCCATACTCATTCCAAGCATTTGTGAATTGCCCCAAAGCATTTTGGATCTTGCCTCTTTCCTTGTCAAGCCCCACAGTTCTAGCTTTGTCATACCCTGGGCTCTTGTATCCTGCTGGAGCAGTGCGAATGGCGTCTACCATTTCATGCCAATAGGGTGAGCGAAGGACATTGAATGGTATGCCACATGCATAGAGAAACCGGAACACTTTTGCATCCACGTCATCCCTACCACCAACGTCAAGGAAATCTGCTGATATTGACCTGCGTGACCTAGGGGGTGAGAATCCACTACCTTGGGTGGATGCTGATGGGCCTCTAGTTCTCGGTGAGTTCAATGAGGGGTCATGGTCAACCCTTGCTTTTGATTTGTTTTGTGCTTCAAATTCTTCCTTCTTATATATGGTGTTGGTTGTGGAGCCAGATCTTCTAGTCTCATAGATGATATTGTATTAGCTGTGTTTGTACCCCAGTTTTATATGATATGTACGTGGACTGTACAGTCACCCCAGCGGGGGGGTGTGGGGGGGCATCGCCCCCCCATGGGGTTCCAGGGGGGACTATCCCCCCTGGCCGCCCCCGAAGAAAATTTTTGAGGCTGTTTTCGCCAGCTGTTTTGCGGGCCCATGGTTTTGGGTATCCCGTGGTATTTTCCCATTGCATTTCCCTTATAAAATAAAGACATTGTAATACGGCTAGGGATGATGATGTATTAGGTTTTATGCATTGTAAAGATCTCTGAGATCAGGAGAGAGACTGTGAAACAGAGAAGAGGAAGTGCAGCGGTTATGCTGCAGGTTGTATCCCTTCACCTTGCTCGACGGTAATAATAATAAGGACTGGCAAATTCAGTGTGGACGTAGCCCAAGTTGGGTGAACCACGATATATTTGTGTCTCTCTTGTAATGTGTATGTGTGATTTATTTGCATTTTTGTTTATTGTTATTGCTCTACGATCCTGTTTTTCTAACACATGGCTCTTTGTGTTGATGGCACACTTTTTTTGCAAACACAAACTCCTACAGTTTTGTTTTCATCACATGGCATGTTCCCACATAGATGTCTTCTCAGACGAGTATATGAACCCGTGTAAGTCTTTTTACAATGGGGGCAACCAAATTTGGCGGTTCCACTCCCCTTGCTTCCTCCCTGCTTGGTGACATATTTCCACAAGGGTGTTGTGCCCTCCTTGGTTTTCATTCGGTTTCCCTCCTCCTCCTCCTCCTCTTCCCCTCCCTCCTCCTCTCCACGGTATGTGCCACTACCCACTTCTTCATCATCTCCCTCTCCCTCATTCCTCCTCCGGTTTTCAATGAACATCATCAAACCAACAAATGGAACCAACAAAAGAAACCATAAACCCATCATCATGTTTGTTGGACTTGGAAATTGGAAGTGGAACTAGAGTTTAACCTGTTGCCCTGAAATAGAAATGATGGAGAAAGCATGGGAAAGAGTAGGAGAGGAACATTTACAATGACATTCTAGATTCTAGTCAAATTTCAAGCTTAAAAAATTCACGTCTCAAGCATCAAGCATCAAGTTCAAACTTCAAACACAAAGCAAATCAACAAGAAAGGGTTTAGAGCCTACCTATTTGGATGTCCAAGACTCCAATGGTAGTGAGTGTGCCAACTTGCCAAGGCTCCAAGCATCCAACCTTCTTCAATCTCCAATCACCAATGGCACCTTCTCCTCTTCGCTTCTCCCCTTCTCCTCTTCTCTTCTCTTCTCCTCTCCTCTCCTCTCTTCTCTTCTCAAAGAAATCAAAGTGACAAAATGGAGTGTGGAGGAGGGCTTTATACCTCAAAGCCCTATTCCCCCTCCAAAACCCCAAGCGTGGACCCCACGAGCTCCAACTTCACCAAAAAAATCGCGGGTTTGGGTGAATCGTCCGAGGAAGCGATGGGAATCGATTTAGGAAGCGACCAAATCATTTTTTTTTTTCGCTCGGAATTGATGGGGGAAGCGACGGGGAAGCGAAGAGGAATCGATCCGGAAGCGAATAGGAAGCGACGCTTCGGATCGATTCCTGCACGCTCTCACACAGTGGCAGGGAGCGAAAATTTTCGGCCCGAAGCGCGCTTCTCAAAAAACGATTCCACCCGGAAGCGAAAGCGAATTGCGCTTCCGACTAGCTTCGGCCGGAAGCTAGCTTCCGGAGCGGGGACGAGGGAGGGGCGAGCGCTTCCCTGCAACTTAGCCCTAGCACATGAGAGGTTCTCCCTCCTTCACAAGAAACCCTAACAAGGGTAGCGAACTTCTAGAGAGAATGAGAGAACCCAAAATTATTGCTTCTTGCCTTTGCTAGGCCTTCTTTGGAGGTGCGCACAAGTGGAGAAGAGAAGAGGTGATGCTGATATGATGAAAATGAAGTGTGTGAGCATTTTATTTATATTCTTCAGTTCACTTGACTTTTTCTTCAATGGGGCCCACTTGTACACTTGATGGGGCCGAGTTGTCTTCTTTGTTAGGGCAGACTTGTTCTTTCTTCTTAAGCCGACTTGTCTTCTTGCCTTCAATTTTCTTCCAGGACTTATTCAATGCTATCTAGGACTTCTTCAATGGTTGACTTGACTTCTTGGTTATTTCTTCATCATAAAAAAGTTGTCCTTGTTGATGTTCATCTCCTCACATGCACGTCTATTAACCCGTAGAGCTCTAATGTTGATTTGGCCCCACTCTAAGAAGTCCTGGCACTTCTTAGAGCCTATGTCAAATTCAACATTGGACTAGACTTGTATATTCCACAAAGAGATGAAACCCCTTAACAAATAAACAAGTCAACTCACTCTAATATAGAATAGATCACTCCTTCTCGGAGCACTCCTTCTGACAGTATGCAATGTGACCTCTAGCCTCTTTTTCAGATCACTTCTTAGAGTAAGCATCTCGAGCTCTTAGTCACTTCTCATGACTAATCAAGGCTACGTTGAGGCCATCCTCCACTAGCCATTGGTCAGTTCTCATGACCCTTAGCATGCACAAAGATTGTTAACAAAGGCTGTATGCATGGTAAACAAGGTAAGGAGGTAGGGCATAGTCTCTTGGATATACAACTCCACCAATAATCACATGCAAGGCATATTAATGATAGCCGAAAGTTGGATGGCGAACTAGGAGTCAAACTTATTAATGGATAAAGTGTGGCCAAGATAGCATAGGTCTCCCTAGGCGTGGCACACTCCCTAAGTAGGCCTTTGTTTTTAGGTCTTCAAGCATGCATGCAAACTCACTTCATCTTAATGATTTCTAATTATGAATTTCCCATAATAAGAACATGCATCTCCATCTAATCAACATGAATTTTCCAAGAACACTTGAGGATCAATTCGCCCTCTTGTGGATGATGCCATGACTGTCATGTTATAAGTCAATCCTCCCTCATGGGCACTCCGACATCTCTATAAATAGCTGCCATGTGTCCATAAGTGATGAAGCCGACACCTACTGATGATGAAAACATCCATCCTCTATCCAAATCGAAAGTCAACCCCAAGTCCAAGATTGCATACTAGAACCTTAGCACTACCCCCCTGTACTCACTAATTATAGATTTGCTAAATATAGACATGCCAAATATAGCAGTTCAACTCCTAAAACATAGGAAACTTGGAATATGAAGAGAATTGCTAGAAGGACACTTTCTAAATATAACACCTATGAACACCTTTTGATTGCACGAAAGGACCAGAGCTGGATAATGGACGGGAGAGGAAGGTCGAGAGATGGGAGAGGAGAGTAGTGAGGGACAATGAGCACGAGTAGGGCGAAGAGGGAAAGATGGAATAAGATGTGGATTGGGAGATTGCAATCGCGGGCAGGAGGATTTGGGCTGCAGGAGTAGGTGGCTAAGGAATGAGGTCAAGAGGAAATGGGCCATAGGCAGGATAAACAAGGTGGTTGGCAAGAAAAACAAGGCCACGGGCAAAGAAACCAAGATTGTATGTAGGATGAAGGGAGAAAAAAGGACCGCAAGCACAGTGAAGCTAGTTTCAAGCAGGGTTTGCTTTGTAGGTACAAATCTGGAATGTATAGATTTGGTTTATATGGAGGGTTTCTTTTTTGATTGCACAGGATTCAAGAAGGAAGGGGGGAGAAGGGATGCACTCCAACTGGCTTTGAAAAGGATTCAACAATTATATTTGATGGACTACAATGTTTGCATGGGTTTGAAAACATTTTTTGGCGTTGGAGTCCTTCAGGGAGTGACCCCTTGACTACATCCCCTTCAAACACTAATGGGGAGGGTGGAGTTCGAATGATTGTTAGATCTTTAAATGATGATGGGGAGGTTGGGAGATATTAGGGTAGCTTCCAGTGGATGAGGGCTTACCTTTGATATTCATTGGACATGAGGTGGAGATAGAGAACTTAGATATAGATGAGAGAGTGGCTACTCAGGTGGGAGGAGGTGTCGATGGTTGAGCCCTAGGTTGTGGCATCTTCCATGACACAATTGGAGGTACAACATGATGACTTCAACTTGTTCTTAGTAGATAATAAAGAATACTTTGATGGGTGCACGCACCTTGAGTCTCGAGGAGTCATCTTGTATTTCCTATGTCTCATGCTAGACAAGGAAGCATTCAATAGATGGACCTTGTTGAATTGGGAATCTAAAGGAATCTCATTGATCTCTTATTGGGGGTTGGGTGCAGAGTATGTGTGCTTGTTGTTCAACTTTGATGTGGTAGCTTGTCATGTATTATCGTTTGGTATGTGGAATATTGCTAGTTGTCTTGCTTATGTCAAGTCCTGGAGAGCAGATATTGAGAGGACCATGGTCAAGCTAACTATCTACTTTGGACAAATTCCATTCCCTATCAACGGACATGCATATGTCTGTTGATTTGTTTGCACATCATTTTGGTAAAGTGCTCATCCCATATGGCAGACGTAACTCCTTTAGAGCTTGATCAAGGGTTTCTGTTGAGGTGGACCCAAAGTAGAAGCTACCAATCTTTATTTCAGTATGCACCATTGATTGGGTTTGGACAATGGAAAGGTAGATACTTGAACCTCTTGAATGCTTGCTTTCCACGCGAAGCTCAGGATCATTTGATTCATGACTGCCCTCATCGTCGACCAGAGTCGGGAGAGGATAAGGATGAGGGGTTGTCTCCCTCAACTCTAGGCTCATGCATAAGTGGCACCTTGGTGGCCGTAAAGCTTGATGTTGCTAGTGGGCTTTTTGTTGGGTCGGGTGATGGTGGAGGAGGTCGTATGCTAGAACAGGTACTTGTGGACTTCGCTCTAGTGGGCCAATAGTGGAGGTGGGGGTACTAGTAGGGGACTTGTAGTTTCATGTAGGGATGCCAGTCAAGTTTTGGTCCAGGTCCAGATTTAGGTGTCGATTTAGGAGGCCATGAATGGTAGGTGTTGTTCGTAGCAAAGATATTACTCAGGATCCAATCAAGGATCACAACCCTTCCTTAGCAAGTGGACAACCAAGGATTGCTCGGTCAAGAAATTATGTGTTATAGATTGAGGCACAACCTAAGTTGCACTGAAACAAATACGCATACGGATACAGGGGGGCGGACACAGATACGACAAATTTTCAAAAAATATGGATACGATACGACAGGGAAACGACATATATATATATATATATATATATATATATATATATATATATATATATATAATCTAACTAAAATTTAACATTCATCATTTAAATTTTAAATTAAAACTACATATTTGATATTATCCTAAACCATTTCTTCCATGTTAAACCTTTTAAGTATATTCTCTTCCTTTTTATAAAACCCATTGCCCCCTTTTATTATTTAGTAAATACTAAAAACCCCTTCTCAATTCCATCCATTATCCTCACTTGTTAAAAAGAAAAAGCAAATGGCCTTTCGCAAACCTCTTTTGTCCTCTTATGATCTTTTCCTAAAGTAATTTAGGTATAATAAAAGAGGCTATCTACCCTTTTTTCGTGACCTTTCCACATTTCCACACACTTCGAGGGGGAATCCTTCGAGCTTTCTTTAAATGGTTTTATTATCAACAAAGTGGACCTTAGACTACCATTAACATCGCCCAATTCGAAGGCAAAGACATCAAATAAATTTGAAATGCCACACCACGTGGAGCAATAGTGCAGGTAGTTGTTACGGTGTTGGGCGGAGAGACGTATGGAAGAATTCTCTAGGAAACAAACTGTTAGTTGGAAGATGACAGTGCAACGATGCTCTTCAAATCATGAGAACGTAGACAAAGGAAGCATAGGCCGTTGCACACAACAATAAAAAATGCTTGTCGTAGCAAGCCCAGTGCATTGTGAGAGACACCCGATGCAGACATATGAGAGACACCCGTGGCATGAGGAGTTAGAGGAACGAGGAGCCGTGACCTTTCCACATTTCCAAATTCCACCGATCTGTTTCCAAATTTCACCGATCCGTTTTCGTTTTTACTGATCCGTTTCTGATTTCATCGATTCGTATCTTGCTACGATTGAAACGTATCCATTTCGTTTCGCCACCGTTTTGAATCCGCTTCCGTTTCAAATACGGGGAACGACGTTTCAGGGGGTTGAAGATGACGTTTCCGATAACTTAGGGCACAACAGATGGGAAATGTTAGCATGGAGTTTGAGTAGAGGGGTGATAACACTTCTCTTGCGCATTTGAATAAGATTGTGAGACTAACCCGCAACGAAAGTCATATGAGGATGTGGTAGTCTATTGAATGTTTCCTTGCATTCCTTTAGAAGAGGACTTCTTAATGGCCAACCATTTTAGTAGCCTTGGGCATTCCTTTTTGTTGGAATGAAGCTCTTCCTACTATCATGGAATGTTCGAGGGCTGATGATTCCCAATCACAAGTAGAATGTCCAAGGAGTGTTATAGAGATTCTAGTCAAATGTGGTCTTCTTGCAAGAGGTCAAGTTAGTTGGTTTTTGAGCTTAGAAACATGATAAATTATTATTGGAATGGTCCCTTTTCAGCTTCTTATCATTCTCAGGGAAGTGGTGGTGTGGTGCTTGCTATCTCTTTATCTCTTTAGACCTTGGTTGGTGTGTCTAGATTGGATCTAAAGAATAGATGTGTTTAGGTAACTCTTTTGATATAGGACAAAGTGATTGGGTTTTGTACAATGTATGCTTCGAATTCTGGCTCGAAGCAAGCCAAACAATGGGTTTGGATGGCTTCTTCTTTGTTTGTGGCAGAGTAGATTGTTGGAGGGGACTTCAGTTGGTTTAGTGGGATGGGGACAGGTGTGGTGGTAGGGTGGCGATGATCAGTGGATTGTAGAGGCAGGCTTGGTGTAGATGTAAAGATGCCTTGCAAGTCTTTGATCCAAATTGGAAACAAAAAGGATTGGATTATGATGGGTGGTTCACATGGACCAATTACTGACAAGTTTAGGATAGAGTTTAGGCTTGGTTGGATAGATTTTATAGACCCAGAGAGGAGATTGTTTTTCGAGCAAGCTTTGTCTAGTGGATGTGTTGATGGATGTAACTGGCTCAGATCATCTTTAATCCAATCTGTGATCTTTGTTGGACTTTCTTAGATGTACCCATTTGATATCCATTGACTTTGATAAGGCTTATGATCAGGTTGATTGGTCCTTCATCTCCGAGATGATGACTTGCTTGGGTTTTGGTTCACACTGTGTAGGCATGGTGAACACTTTGTTATCTAATGCTTCAACTTTTGTGTCGTTAAACAAGGCCTTGTGACCTTGAATTGCTTTTTATTAGTTTATTAGATATGATTTCCCTTTGGTGTCGTATTCATATGTGTTGACTGTGGATTCCCTCGGGTATTTGTTAGAAGAAACTCGTATCGTTGGATAGATCACGGTTATTGCGCCTCTTGATGGCTCTAAGATGGTTAACAACCACTCTGCAGATAACTCTCTTTTATTTGTTAGGGTTGATCAAGGTTTCGTTAATGGGGCCCTTGCTTGTTTGGATACTTTTGTAGTGCCTCAGGTGCCATCGTTAGTCCTCACAAGATTGACTTTTGGTTGATTGGGTTTGATTTTTTGCTGCCTTGGATCTTAGTTTCTTGGTCTTATATTTGTTTGGGAACACTTGTCTGGTATCTTGGTATCTCGTTTAGTACAAGTTTATTGCCAATGGATATGTGGGATTGGTGTTTGCAGAGATTACATAGTAAAATTCATGGTTGACATTGCGAGGATCTCCCTTTTGCAAGAAAGTTAACAGTAGTGGGTTGCATTTTGTAAGCCTCCCATGTCTACTATTTGTCTTGTTGGTTTCCTAGTTGAGCTCAATTCCTTCAGCTTGAGCAGATTCTTCGGTCATACTTATGGTCTACGGATGAAGGTGCTAGAGGTCTACCCTTAGTTGCTTGGGATGTTTGCACCATGCCCAAAGATGGAGGGGTGCTGGGCCTAACTATTGTTGCCACTTAGGGCAGTATTTTGGCAGCAAAATAAATAGTGAGATGTTTAGAGGGTTAGATGCCTTGGCAGGTTTTGTTCTTCATCAAGTCCTTTTAGCACAACATATTCCTAAGGTTCAAGGAGTTTTTGGTATGTGTGACATTGTCTCTTCTCCCTCCTTGTTTTTAGGTTGGTGGGTTTGTTTTATTACAGAGTATCTGGATGAAATGGAGGTTGGTGTCTAGTTTGGTATGGTGGAAGTGGGAGGGCAATCAAGTTGGGTGGGATCTTCTCTCTCGTCCGATCGTCCTTCTACCATGGAGTTGCATGCATTTATTTCGGACTACAAGTTGCTTAAAATGGTTATCTGGATGCTTGGCCCTTTTTGGAGGAATTAAGAGTGGATCTTTGTTAAACCACTAACGCAATATGATTCTCATCATCTATATTCAACTCTTCATTCAAGACACCCCCTATTGACGGTGCTTAAATCGAGGTGGGCTTTAGACTTTAGTAGATCTGAAGGTGCGGTGGGTTTGTCATCTCCATAGTGTTTGGGGGGTGCGACTTTCATATAAGATGCGTGATTTTGCTTGGTTGGTTATCTGCCAAGGGGTTCCATCTAAGACCAGGTTGGATAAGATTGGCCTTTTGGATGGTCTTTGTGTAGCTTGTCAATGACTGGAAATGGTCAATCATATTTTTTTGGAGTTGTTGGTTTGTTAGACAATGTTGGAGACTAAAGTCACATTGAGGATTAGCATCCTACCGTGTTCCAAAACAAGTTGTATTGGAGGGAAATTATCTTATGGGAACATGTGAGCTCTTGTTCGAGATTCCTTTCTTGGGCTATGACATTGTTTGCAGATTTCGTCGCATTTTGTGATATGGAAGCTCAGGTGCAAGTATGTGTTTGGTCAAGAGATGAGTTTTGTGTTTGCCTTTATTGCTTTATGGAAAGATGAGATATGTCACCAATTGTTGGCTAAGGGAGTTGTCTTGATCAAGGATGCCAGAATTTTGGCTCTTTCTATATATTATTACTATTTTTGCTCTAGTTAGTTTGAGGAAGAGGTTATGATAGGCATTATATATACCCTTCGACGCTTTGCATTTGAGTTTGTAAATATGTTGTCAAGGATTTGGGGGCCTATTAGTGGGATTGAGTGGTTTTCACTCTCCCCACCAGGGATCAAAGCTCATTGAGATGTTGGCTCGTTGTGATAAGGCTCGAAGGGTAGGCGACCCCTGGGATGTAGGCTCACCCGGTGGGCTTCGAGACGTCTTGGCCCCTGCTGAGTTACAAGTTATTGGTATATTTGGCTTGCGAGTTGTTGGATATACTCTTGGGCCCTTGGGGTTATAGTGGCAGCCATTAGATTTGAACTTGGCCCTATCCTAGGTAATCCCAACGAGTTACCAATTCCCCATGGTTGAAAAAAATATGTTTTTGTGAATATAAGAAGCGTTTTTAATTAAAAAAAGTATTGAACACCTGAAAGTAAGCATTGCTAAAAGTAGCAGCTTCTCCTATGTTGATGAAAATAATCTCGTTAAACTCCTTTGAATATGTGCTCTAATTCGACATGCAAGCCCTAAAACCCTAACTACTAAAATAGTAGTTGCGTGAAACAACATGCATGTCGCTAGAATGAAGCTTGATGGGATTGTAGGGTCATAAGGACTGAGAATGCACAACTCACTTTGAAATGCAAGCCCTTGAACTTTGGCTCCTAGAAAGTAGGCGAATTGCTAATAAATAGCAAGTTCTAAGAATTTCACGAAGCTAAATGTGTAGCAGGCTCTAATCAATTTAGAAACTTGCATGTATTTTAGATGGACCAACATGATGAAATCGAGTTGGAATTTAACCCTCCAATTGTGCATTCAAACTGAGGATTAACAATGTGTCACTACAACATTTGGATGGGGCAAACCATACCTAGGGTGAGAGATGGATTGCTAAAAACCCTAGAAGGGATTTTAGCAATTTTGAAAATACTTTAATTAAGAGAGAAAATTGTAATTAGGATGAGCCTTATGATGTTCACTCATGCACTTTTTCTTGAAGGGCTTGAATGTTGAAGAATACATTGAGAAGTCTCAAGTCTTTGAGTTCAAGGCCAAAAACTCTACAGGTCTAGTGTGGGACATCTATATTTCAAACTTGTAGACATAGATCCAAATTGAGGTAAATGTTTTTGAACTCGACTCTTTTGTAAAAAAATTACTACTAGAAAAGTTGAGAGTCATGCTGAAGCTAATAAGAGGAAAATACTATGCTCTAGCATAAGGGATTATACATATGATTGGATGGCCAAGGAAAAGGGAAAGTTTGAAATACCTCAAATTAAAGCCCCTAGCCGCCAGCCCACTCAAAACCTTGATTCCTCACCATTCAATCTTGAGCCCACTCAAAACCTTGATTCCTCACCATTCAATGTCTAATGTAAATGCTCTCAACCCTAGCTCAAGGGTCATGTTTCCAATACTCAAAAAACTATTTATGGTTGAAGACCTACACCACTCCAACTTTGAATATGAACCTACAAAGGATAATTTTTTTGCGGAACTAGATAATGATTCTAGTCCATAAGACCGATTCCTTGCACCATTAGAAGAAGGAGAATCTTCAATCTCCCTTGTTGCAATCATTTTGTTGGGTAGACTTGACTCTTTTGAAAAAACTGTTACTACTAGAAAAGTTGATAACCTTGTTGAAGCTAATAAGAGGAAAATACTTTGTGCTAGCACAAGGGATTATACATATCTTTGGAGGGCCAAGGAAAAGGGGAAGTTTGAATTACCTCCAATTAAAGCCCCTAGTTGTCAGGCCACCCAAAACCTTGATTCTTCACCATTCAATCTCTTAACATAAATGCTTTCAACCCTAGCTTAAGGGTCATCTTTGCAACACTTTAAAAAAATAATTATGGTTGAAGACCTATACCACTCCAACTTTGAATATGAGCCTACAAAGGATGATTTTCTTGAGGAACTAGATAATGACTATAGTCCACAAGACCAATTCCTTGCACCTTTAGAAGAAGGAGAACCCTCAGTCTCCCCTTCCGCAATCATTGTGTTCGGTAGATTTGATACCTTCAAGTTTTATGCCCATATTAAAAATAAAACTGTCCTTGTTATGGTTTATCTTGGTAGTACACTAAACATTCTTGTTAAATTATAGGTTAAATGTTTGGCTCTCCATCTAGATAATTTTGAACGCTTTCCTATCAACATCCCAGGCCATATATGTATCTAGTGGGAAGGCATGGTGGACAAGGTGGAACTTTTCGTGGAAGACTTTAGCCTTAAGGACAAATCCTATGTCACGTGTAGGAGGAATAGATGTTGTTTTGGGTATTTAGTGGCTTATTTCCATAGGGACCTACTCCACTAACCACAGAAAGAAATTCCTCTCCTTCCAACAAGATGGTTGCGAAGTCACTCTCAAAGGATTGGGACTTAAAGCATCTACACCATGGACTCAAAATACGTCTAAACTTTTGAGGAAGGGACACTTTGGCTTCATGGCTTGCTTGTATTGTATGGAGACAACTCCTTATCAACAAATTGATATGCCAGGCCTCTCCATTGTACTTCAAAGTATAAGGTGGGCTTCTAGGAGATGCTTATAAGACATTCACCAAATAGGGTCATGGAACATGTTATTGAGTTGGACCCTATTAAAGTTCCCACAATGGTTCGTCCCTATTAATATGGCCGTTTTCAGAAGTCTGAGATTGAAAGGATTATGGAGGAACTTTTGGAAGATGGGATCATCACTCCTAGTAAGCAATCTGACGTTGTTTCGGTTGTATTGGTGAGGAAAAATGATGGTTCTTAATGGGTTTGTAATATGTATTGGTTATATAGCATTGGATCACTATTAAGAGTAAGTTTCCCATGCCTCACATTGAAGACTTGATGGATGAGCTACATGGTGCCAAGTTCTTTTCCAAGATTGACCTCTGTTTAGGTTATTACCATATCTCTATATGGCTCTAGGCCAAGAGAAGACTAAATTCAGGACTCATCAAGGCCACTACCAATGTTGAGTCATGTCACTTAGCTATGTGATGCTTTTGCTACATTTTAGGACTTAATGAACAAGGCGTTTGGTAAGTATCTCTGCATGTTTTTCCTAGTTTTATTTTACTCTCTCTCTCTCTCTCTCTATATATATATATATATATATTCCAGATGCTCTGTGAATGCCTTGATATATATATATATATATATATATATATATAATATAATATCAAGGCATTCACAGAGCATCTGGAGCATTTGGATCTTGTATTAGATATTTTAGGACAACATAAGCTTTATGCACCACTTCTAGGTTTGAGTGATGCCATTTGGCTATGGAATGCCCTTGCTACATTTTCAGGCCTTAATGAACAAGCTGTTTGGTAAGTATCTCTGCATTTTTTTCCTAGTTGTCTTTTATGATATACTCATTTACAACAGGGTATTCAGAGAGCATTTGGAGCATTCAGATCTTGTATCAAATATTTTAGCACAACATAAGCTTTATACAAAAGGATCCAAGTGTGCATTTGCCAAGACTTCTTTGAAATATCTTGGCCAGATTATCTTTGTGGATGTTGTTTGTACTAATCCTACAAAGATTTGATCTATTCAAGAATGGCCAATATGTATGACTGTCAAGAAGCTTTTAGGATTTTTGGGCGTAATGGGGTTCTATTGCAGATTTCTTTGCAATTTCTCTGCTAATGATAATCCTATCAGTGATTAATCAAAGGATGACTTTCATTGGCGTGCTAAGGCACATTGTGAAAGATAATAGGAAGCCGTTGCTTCAAGATCGACACTTACTACCCTTGATTTCACGTGGATCTCCACCATTGAGTGTAATTCCTTTGGGATTGGACATGGTGCAATACTTTGACAGGATGATAGACCCATTGCCTTTGGAAGCTTGAAGTTGAATGACAGAAAGGTGTGCATGTCCACATAGAACAAATAAATGTTGGCCATAATTCATGTAGTGGCCAAGTGGCATCAATTCTTTAAATAATAAGTTCTCTAGTAAAACTAATCTCCTTAGCTTGAAGCAGTTGTTGACATAGGGTACTTTCATAGAGGAGCAACATAAGTGGATTGCCTGCCTCCAAGCCTATGACTTTGAGATGATTTACAAGAAGGGTAAGGAGCATATTATTGCAGATGCTTTATCTTGGCGGGATGAGCCACCCATGTTTCACTTAGTCAACTACGTTGTTTGGGTACAAGAACTCCTCATAGACTACTTTGCATATTCTCCTTTAGTTTGCCTTCACCATGGCATTATTGATAGCAAGAAGGGCCAACCTTGGACTATTAGGAACATTGTCATCCTCATTAAAAATCATATCTATTTGCAGCATGGCTCTCGTCTTATCAAATAGGGTCTTCAGCATGAGCATGCATCTCCCTTTGTTGGTCGTGTTTTTTCACAAAACTTGTGGAAATGTCTCCTCTAACTTCAACTGGGCAAAAAATAAGTTTGATATTGAGCGATTTGTGGCAGAATATGACACTTGCCAGCGAAATGAGGTGGAAACAATGCCTTATTCCAGCCTTCTCCAACCTAATGCAATCTCCAACCAAAAGCGGAAAGAGTTATCTATGGATTTCAACACCTGTTTTCCACTCTCTAAGGTAAGGATGCTATATTTATTGTAGTTGATCGCTTAACCTAGTATTCTCATTTCATTCCCTTGATTACCATGTTTATAGCTTCTGAGTTTGCCAATTTATTCTTTAAGCACGTCTATAAGCTCCATGGACCCCCCACCACATCATTAGTGGCAATAATGTTATGAACATTGGAATCTTTTTATTTTTACATTTTTTTGAAAGATAATTGGAAACTGATAAGTGACAACAACAATAAAATTTGTACCGGAAACTGTAGATTTAGTGCTAACAAAAAAATCTAGCAATTATTCAACGGTATATTGATAGCAAATTCTACAACATCAACAATAGGGGAAAACAACAGTAGTTGCTAGTAACAATCCTTGAATTCTTGAAAAGCTCAATACACAATCTCTCAAACTCTCTTGAGGGGGTATGGAGCCAATTCAGGGCAAATACAAGGCAGTATGGGTGCTGCTGCTTTTGGTCTAAATAGTCTCTTGTAGACTATTTGCAAGTTGCAATAACATACTTCCCAAAAAAAGCCCCTAATCTAATGCCTAAGACTCATCTTATAGCTAGTGATTGCACTTTTTTTATAAAAAGAGCAGTTACACAACTCTTGATGAGTGACAAACATATGAGTGGGAGTTATTAAACACTAATGTAGGTGGAGTTGCAAAAGATCTCAAATTGAGGGGGACATTAATGTAAGGATGCATGACAACAACCATTCATGTGAGCATGCATAATAATAGCCATTAATGTGAGCATGCATTAGTAACTCTTTAAGCCAAGGAAATCAAGAAAGATGCTCCCATGTAATTATTATCACTAACAAAGCAAGTTATTTCTAAATATTATAACAAGAAATTTTCAAATTGGTATGAGTTCCTTTTAGTTTTAATGAGTGTTTCCTATCATCTTCAAGCAGATGGGAAAATAAAGGTGGTTAATAAGTGCTTGTTGGGATTATGTTTGAATGTATATAGGGGTTAGGTAGGAAAAATGGATGCAATGGTTGCATCTTGTAGAGAATTCATATAATACTACCGATTATTATTCCACCAAAATGACCTCCTTCAAGGCATTATATGGTTTTGAACTCCCTTCATGCAAGGATTGGGTCATTCAAAATGTTATGAAATCCTGTCCAAAAAGTGATGAACCCCTGCAACAACTGACACTCTCTAGGAAATGCAAAATCTCTATCATCCTCAAGTACAACTTGTCTGTGGAAGCAAACTGCTTGAAGCGACAGATTGATTAACTTCACTCTAATAGTTTGTTCACAGTTGGAGATATGCTATTTGTTTGACTACAACCATACAAGAAAATGTCTCTTCGACAACAGAATAAGAACACGCTTCAGGCCTGGTTTTATGGTCCATATAGATTAAGTAAAAATTGGGGTGGTTTCTTATGCAATTGGTATCCCCAACAAGGGGTGTCTTCCAAGGTGGTCACATAGACCACGATTCTCCTCATGGGCATTGAAGGTAAGCTCATACTAGAGCGTTTGGGCATTCTTGATGTGAGAAATCTCTGCAGCATGGAACTTGCGAAACTTGATTTTTCAGCTTTGAGGGCAACACTTTTTCAAGGGAGAGGGCATGTTGTGTACCTAACCACAACATCTTTTGTAGATATTAGTCTCTATGTACATGGGCTATTTTGTGTCTATGCTCATGATTTTGTAATAATGTTATATTTGAAAAAACCACTTTTATACATAATAAGGCCCTAATTACTTTATTAGTGTCTTAAGTCTTAGGTTTTAGTTTTTTGCATCATTATTGTTATAAATTTGGGTCCTCCCCCTTCATCATGTTTTTCATGTCGTTTTATCAATCAATCCACTCGTTATCAGTGTTTATTGGAGGCATTTTCCTCCATTACTTGAATTTGCAGGTGCAGTCCACCCTTGGTGTGCAGCCTCCCCCATAGTTTCTTTTCTTGTTGAAGTTACTATTGTTCATTTTCTATTCTGTTCTATAATAGTTCCATTTGGTTATAGGGACATGGCACATGTAATTTTTGATAACTGCATATAGACATTTTTAATATGATATGCATCTTTTTATTGATTTAAAGAACCATTTTGTTTGCGTTGGATATCTTCTTTACTTCGACAATTCTACACTGATAAATACAGTGCATCTAACCTTTATGGCTAATGTCTTATTTTTGGCTCTTTTGACTTTTTGTTCCATATATCTGATGAAAATTGTTCCATTACATTACATATGGGAAGCACCATTTCCTTTTAATTGCTTTGGTCATTGACATGGATTCAACACACAGACTTGTGAATCCAAATCTTGCCTAATCAGCCTTGATTGGGGGTAGTCTATTCTGCCAGAGTCGTGCAGGAATCGCACTGGCCCCATCCATGTGAAACCACCTTGTGGAGGCAAATCGACCCACTAGGAGCAAGCATGCCATTAATGGGTATTGAACTTGGGTGGGAAGGATAACATAACCCCATGTTAACAACCTATCCTATACCCCATTGACATGGAAGCACCATTTGCTGTGAGTTCAAGATATTGAGCTATTTATCAAAGGCATCCCTTGGTGCAGAAACAGGGGACAACAAAGCTGATAGTTGAGAGCCCAAGGACTAAATACAAATGGTAGCTAGCCTGGATATCGATCACTATTCTCAGGCAAGAGAACCATATAATAACCAGCCTGGTTATTGACTACCACAAGAGTGGAGTTGATAAGGATGGACCTCGAGACATGCAGTGGGTGATTTAATCACTTTGCTTGTTTACAGATGTAGCCTTAATCCCTGATCAATTTGATTTGATGTCAAGTACTCAATGAATAAACCTATGTGGCTTGGTGGATACATCCCCACCCCTTTGGGGGCATGTTCTTGCATCTCCTTATAGGGGATGGAGGATGGAGGGAAACATCCCATTCTAGTGGATGTTCCTGCAGAATAGGGGGCATTGTCCCCTCAAACTGAATTTTAGCATAAATACTATAAAAAAAGTTAAAAAATAATAAAAATTGCACTAATCTAACTTATGTCTAACTAAAACACCAAACATCAATAACCTGTTAACTTTTAAGTTTTTCCTCTGTTTAATAATTTAGGCTGGTGCTGTTTCAAATGAAAAAATTGGAATAAGCTGTTGGCAGCATTAAGAATGGTAGGTGAAAGTGTTGAAGCCTTGAAACATAATATTTATTTAGTTGGGTTGGGGATTCAATTGGGCAGTAGTGAAGATTCAAGAAATATTCTATTGAAGCTTAATAGCAATCCAAATTTTCATGTCACATGAGTTTGAAATTAAATTTGTTTATTTTCATGATTCATTTTTAATATCAACTGAAAAAATGATATTTGTCTTCTATGGAATGGTATATGTATGCTTCACGTGGAATTGTTTAATGTGCAATTGATTATGTTTAATCACCTTTTGTATTTAAAACATTTCATTGTTGCAGGCTTTTAAGTTCACCTATTTACTTCTTCTTATCCTATTAACATAGCCCCCTGAGATTTGCTCCCTTTCTCTCTTCTGTCTCAGAAGCTTGCCTCCTTGCATCTCCCTATAACTCAGTAGTGCATCATGGGCATAATCTGATTTGACATTTTTGGTCCCATCCCAACATTTTAGTGTTGTATTTGGAAAATACATCAAACTGGCTACTGGTCACCCATATTTTAGACTAAACTCTTTTTTGTGCTTTGGATTGAATATATACATTGCATTTTGTTTGTAGTCTGCAAATCTCTATACGTATTCTTTGTGATGGCTATATTATTAAAATACTTATTTAACTTTTTATCGTTGGGATTATCTCGTTTTTGCTTTTGTAGTTCTTGTGTGTTTGATTGCCATGTATGATGTAACATGTGTTTAGATGCTAATTTAGCAGGTATTTTTTTTCTTAATTGGTTCTTATTTCAGGTCTATAAAGCAGTTGATCTTATTAAAGCCAAAGGAGGAAAGGTTTCTAGAGAACCAGGGCCAGTGAAAGGGGGGAAAACTGTAATTGCCTTTGTAGAAGATCCAGATGGTTATAAATTTGAGTTGATAGAGAGAGGTCCTACTCCAGAGCCATTATGTCAAGTCATGCTGAGAGTAGGAGATCTTGATCGTGCAATAAATTTTTATGAAAAGGTGAGGCATGGAGTAATTGAATTTGAGGAGACATATTCAAGGTTTAGTAAGATGGCACTTGAGTTTTGTGACCGAAGCATCAAAATTATAAAATCAGGAATGTATCACATCTTTTAAAAGATGCAAACTAACGAATGTTGATTGCCCCTCTTTTAATGCAATGCGTATAATTTTAAGTTGATCAGAAGCCTGCAAATTGCATACCTTCAATAGTTCATAGGTTAATTTTTTGATCTAAATGGAATTGCATTTCTTTTTTAAATGAAGGCTTTTGGAATGGAGCTATTGAGGAAAAGAGACAATCCTGATTACAAGGTAATAACTGCTCATTGGTCCATTCATAGTTAGTCTGAGCTCATATCTGAGTTTGCATTGAAACTCAAATAACGTTTGATATTGATGAGTTGCATTGCTTGGAAGGGCGTTATACCGATCAGTATGAATTGACTGTTGTTTGTAACTCAGTTTCTATATTTGCGAAGTGATCAGTTCTTTTTTTAGGATTAATACTGAAAATCATATTATTATATATTTGCAGTATACAGTAGCTATGATGGGATATGGACCAGAAGACAAAAGTGCTGTTTTAGAGCTGACTTACAATTACGGAGTGAAAGATTATGACAAAGGAAATGCTTATGCTCAGGTAGATGGGGAGTCTGGTTTTTTCATTTTGCATATCTGGGTCGTAGCCTTGCAGTATTTTAAAAAAACACTTGAAATTTAGGACCAGAGTGTATTATAGTTGAGAATGGGATTTGCATTTTTTCAGCATGCTGTGTTTGCTTGTTCACGAAATTTTGCTAGTTCCCATTACTGAATTGGAAAATAAAAAGAAGTTCATGATGTTTTTTAATCTATTTCTGCTTTTATAGGGTAGTTGTCTGTTCTGTAAAGAGATGCATAATGTATTCTGATAGAAACATGATTTGGTTGCTACTAGGTTGCAATAGGTACAGATGATGTTTATAAGACAGCAGAAGCAGTTCGACAAGCTGGGGGTGGCAAAATAACTCGTGAACCTGGTCCGCTGCCTGGAATCAGCACAAAGATTACAGCTTGTGTTGATCCCGATGGCTGGAAAACGGTATGTTATACTTAATTTGATTACTTCATGTTGATACAGATCCTCTTAAAAGTGCTATTTGCTTTGTTCAGAGCATTATTCCAAATTGAAGTTCATCTCCAGTGTGAATTAGGACACAATGATGTTAAAATTCATATCTTATACTCTAGGTAGGCATGCATGTACGAGTGATAATGAAATGTTAACATGGAAGATCTTGATTGACTGTCATGATGTTCTGTGTGTAATTAATACTGCAATGATTAGTTAACAGTAACACTATAGCATTATCTACATTCAGAAGTGTTGTTATTTACCATGAATTTAGTACTTTTTCTTTTATTTTGCTTTTCACATTATTTCATTAAATCCAAATCATTTTTGGAAAAATCGGCATTGGCAAAAAATCGTCAGGGGTTCCGGAATACAACTTCTCCAGCAACATCGGGAAAAAAATGAAAAAATCGACAAACTGCGGCAAGCATTAAAAAATACAAAATAAATTCATTTTTTCAAAATTTTAAACGTATAAACCAACAACAACATCAAATAAACACATTGGCACATAAATATAGGAAAAACACTGATATATATATATATATATATATATATATATATATATATATCAGTGTTACAAATATCATGTCGGCAAATATATCGCCGAGGGTCCAAAAAGAAATTATTAGATTTATCGGCGAAAATGTCGGCAAATATATCGCCGAGGGTCCAAAAAGAAATTATTAGATTTATCGGCGAAAATGTCGTCAAATATCGGCAAACTTAAAAAAATACTAAAATATTCATTTTTTTTCAATTTTCTAAACATCTAGATTCTAAAGCAACAAGAACATCAAATAAACACATTACCACATGAATATGGAAAGAAAACCGATAAAAAAGATGTATAAGATGTCTAGTGATACATCACACATAAAAAATGAATCGTGTCCTAGATCCTGATTCCCCGACTCATGGATCACCAAAAAAATACAATCAATGTGTCTCATATGGAATGAAATCAAGTAAATAAAGTAAACTATGGATTCCCTCTACCCCTTTTACGGGCAAAGGTAATCGCTTTGGTAATGGCTTTGCCTCTAGAGCTAGAAAGCCCAGGCGGTCGTGGGGGTCGTCGTGGACTATGCCGTCCTCCAGAAGTGCCTGGAAACTGATGTACTCTAGAAGAATGATGAGGTAGTAGACCCTCATCAAGTCCTCTACCATTGCTACTGCTACCATTGCCCATATATTTGGCTCCCTCTGATTGAGACCGTGGCTGTGAAACTGGTAGCTCCGGTGGTAGCACACTCTCAAACCCCTCATCCTCCCATGTCTCACTCTCCATGTCCCATGTATCATCCTCTAACCAATCAGGGGCTGCCTCCATAATAGGTTCCTTAGTCTCCATTCTCCACGCAGCAGTGGTGTCAATGGCATCCCAATGAAATGGCCTGCACCTGATATTTTTTCTCAATCTGCTTCACCCACAGGCTGATATTGTAGGAGACGTACACTAGATCATTTAGGCATTGGGTATCCAACTTGTATGAGGACCATAAATTTATTAAATTACAATTTAGAATATATAAATTACCCATGGGACAGAAATTACAAGTTATAATGAATTTATAATTTAATTTGAAATTCTCTAACATTTTGTGCTTCTTGGTGTGTATTTTTTCAAATACACTCTAGTTGCGCTCACAACCAGAAGAGCTACATGTCTGGCTAAGGATCTGAACAACAAGCTTTTGGAGATGGGGTACTCATGAGCCATAGGTTTCCCACCAAGTATCTACAATGGATTGGAGAAACATAAGATAAGGCATTCAAAATTTGAAATTTAAAACAAAGAAAGTAAAGAAATTGAATTTTGAAACAAGTTGAAGCTTACTTGGCATTATGTTCTTCTTGTCATTAATAGCCATCTCAAACCCAAATGTTCCCATGGACCTCCTATAGACTTCCAACTCTTTGGAAATTTCTGAACGGTTAGCTGCACTTGGCACCATCCTTTGACACACTCTAAGAACTCATCCATTACCTTTGGATCAAACCTGAAGCCATATGAGTAAGAGAATGCGGGGTTGAGGTATAGCCCTGCAGCATAAATGGGGCGATGAAGTGTATTGTTCCATCGTTGATCAATCACCCCCTTCACTTGGCACCATCCTCTGACACACTCTAAGAACTCATCCATTACCTTTGGATCAAACCTGAAGCCATATGAGTAAGAGAATGCGGGGTTGAGGTATAGCCCTGCAGCATAAATGGGGCGATGAAGTGTATTGTTCCATCGCTGATCAATCACCCCCCATATCAATTATTGTTTCACATGCTCCTCATCCCCCTTGTCCTCATAATAGGCACAAATGGCCTCTTTGGCCCTATCCATGGCCTCATACAGGAATCCCATTGCGGGCTTGTCTCCATCAACCAAGCGAAGAACCTTTACCAAAGGTTCACAGATGGTACGCACTCCTTCACCCCATCCCAAAAACTCTCCTGGTATGACACTAGCCTGAATATGGCATATCCCTCTACTTTAGTGCTAATTGATAAAGGAACATAGTTTGTAAGTCCCACATAGAAGTAAGGAGAGACTGAAGAGAGATGAAACAACTGGCAAAGTGAGTGATGGCGGGACGCACCAACTCCTTGTCAACAGTGAACTGCCTCATTAAGCTAAGCATAGAAGCATGATTGTATATAAATTTGGTGATGCTTCTCGCTGAATCAATGGCATCCCTGATAAACTCAATCTTTCCCATATCCTCTAAGATCAAGTCAATACAATGTGCTGCACAAGGAGTCCAAAACAATGTAGGATATCTGCCCATAAGCATCCTACCAGCTGCCACATAATTTGCAGCATTGCCCGTTATGACTTGGACAACATGTTGCGGACCTATCTCTCGGATGAACCAATCCAACAACTGACATAGTAATGCTGCATCTTTGATCTGTGCAGATGCATCCACAGATTTTATAAACATTGTGCCCCTGGGACAATGAACCAAGAAATTGAGAAGGGTCCTACCCTTCATATCAGTCCAACCATCTGACATCACAGTGCATCCTGTGACTTTCATGAAGCTCGAAGCTCATGCAACCTAGAAGTGCAATCGACCTTTTCATTATCAAGGATGGGTCCTCTCAACTCCTCATAAGTGGGGGGCTTATACCCCGGCTCAACAATAGTAGTTAGTCTCAAACATAGGCATGTAGAATGGGTTCCTCACAAAGTGGAATGGAATATCACTCCATAAAAGGGATCGACCCACAAGTTTGTCTCCTTCCTTTTTTTCATTTGTCTTGTACATTGACCTTATACCTAGTTGTCCACCAGGTGTGGATCCCAGAACACAAAAATGAGATGTAGTTTAAGGCATTGTGGAAGGTGAGGATAAGGTCTCACTCCCCCCTCCCCCTGAAGTGTGTCTGGCTGTCCCGGATCCTACTGCCACTCTCATTCCAAGTTCCTTCCTCAAAGATTTCCTTTCATCTTTCCTGTTGCCAATACCTTCAATTGCGAGTTTGGCCCTATGAATAATTTCCAGAGTGGAGTTTTTACAAATATCCACCTAATGCCCTGTAAGTTGTGCGAGGTGGTATTTGAGCCTACTTATCCCCCTTGTCATCTCCTTACCACGCAAATTGCATCTAAGCTTTTGCCGATTATGTGGATCAACAGACTCTGCATACTCCTAGAATGGATCCAAAGTCTTCGACATGTTTGTAACTTTGTAATATGGAAACTAGTTTAAAACTTTGAACCTGTAACATACAAAAAAACGTTTTTTAGCATATTTCATTGCAAAAAATTGCAAATCAGACAAACAAGGAAAATTAATTTACATTTATAAAGTTAAACTTAAACTACCAATTTTTGCTTTGTAATGAAGCATATCAAGTATTTTCCAAGGATTTTTGGGACTGTTTTGACTCCTGAGTCTTGACATCAAAGGTTCAAAGTTCAAACTTTCAAAGTTTCAAACAAGCATTAAGAGGCAAGAGGCAAGGGCATTTGGGCACTCTTCAACCCTCATTAATTTTGGGCATTCTATTTGCATCAAATGATCAAACAGGCCTCCTTTAATTTTAATTTTAATTTTTAGTTTTGATTTTTAACCAGTGAAGGAGGGCACACTAATAAAACGAGGGCTGTTTTTAATTTTAATTTTTAACCAATGAAGGAAGGCACACTAATAAAGGACTGCTTCAATCACCAGTGGAGGAGATCACACTTGTTAGGATCGGTTTCAGTCATCATTGAAGGAAGAGGGCACACCTTGAGGGTTTAATGATTTAATTTGTGGAAAAAACATGAGAAATAAATGCAGGAAGGCGGTTTAATGGTTAATCAATTCACATACCTTGACGACCGAGGCTTGGATCGGTGTTCTCCGTCACAGACCAGCTGGAAACATTCTCCTCCACGGACCAATGATCTTTCTCCTCCACATACCAGTTGGTAGAGTTCTCCTCCATGGACCAACAATCGCTCTCCTCCACAAACCCAAAGCCCTTGCTCTCTTTCCTCCAAGACTGTTCGCAGCTCTCTTCCACAGCCCCAAAACCCTTGCTCTCCTCCACTGCTCAAGAGTCAAAACCCTTGCTCTCCTCCTCCAAGACTGTTCTCAACTCAAATGATGGAGAAAAACGCCAAAAAAGGCGTCTTTTGTTGACCCCCTAGGACAGTTGATGTCCAGTTATCGACTCGCGATTTTTCAGTAAAAATCGTGAAAAAATCACCTAAAGTATCGCCAAAATATTGTGGAAATGTTTTTCAATATTATCGCCGAGGAGTTCGGATCACGATATATCGTGTTGTTGGCGAGAAATCGCCAATGTTGGTAACATATATATATATATATATATATATATATATATATATGCCAATAAAAAAGGATACATTAAAGTCAATACTGAATCCTGAATCCTGATAGCTGTCCAATCAAGGACTCAAAAGTGGACTATTAATACAAAATGACATCAAATATATAATGTATCTCATCATCATGAGTCATCTACAATGACAAATCTAGTAGCTATCTATCCTGGAGAATCAATGACCTCTCCCCCTTTTATGGGAAAAGGTCATCGTTCGTTTTCCAGGAGTTCATGCTTCATCTATATGATGATGAGTAGAGGGTGTTGTTGTATCAACCTGTGTAGAAGGTGCTGCTCTTCCTGTACCCCCTATGCCTGTTGCTGCTCCCCCTCCAACCATGCATGTGCCTCCTCGATAACAGGGGCTTTGTACTCCACCTTCCACTCATACAATATATGTTAAAACTTAATACTGTCCAAGGAAATGGATTCCACATTAGGTATCTTCTCTAGTTGCCTCATCCAATGTTGAAAAAGTTGGCATAGGCAAAAAATTGACAAGGGTCTTGAATACAACTTCTCGGTAACATCGGTGAAAAAATTGGCAAACCGTGACAAACATTAAAAAATACAAAATATATTCATTTTTTTCTTCAGAATTTTAAACATATAAAGCAACAACATCAGATAAACACATTGGCACATAAATATGGAGAAAGTGCTGATATATAGATGTAGTGGATGCAAATAACTTGGAGCGGTTTGATTTCAATAACTCAGACTACATAAAATTTTACAATTTTAATGAAAAATTTATATTAAAGATTCCAAACTATGATTCCAAACCATTAGAGGCAAATTATGCAAAGTCTACTCATGTATATACCATCTTAGGGTGAATATATCAAAATGGCACCGAGTGCAATACATATCTAAATCAAAATTGAAAAAACATAATCATCAAAATCATTGTCTATGTTGGGATCCTATTCATCAATAGCACCATGTTCCCCCACCTCTATGCTCTAGCCCTTGCCTCTACCTCTAATCTCGAAGTTGATCCTCTAAGGACATCAATTAACACCCTACAATTTTGATGAAACTTCTTAATCCAAGCATTAAAATAAGGTAGAAAGAGCTTCCCATGCTTAATAAGTGATTTTGCTTGATTGAAGGGTACATTTTTTATTAAGGTCATGACAGAGGAATTCAATCAATTTCAACAATTAGGTATCGATACCACCAACATGAAGTTACATAGAGGGTTTGATGTACTTTATTAAATTCCAATACCTTACCCACATACATGATAGAATCTAGCGGAAAAGTTGCAATCCCGAAATCCTGAAAACCATTTAGTCTGTTGAATTCTGAATGGGATCTAAAACTCTACTTTTTGCATATGAAGTCTGATGAGGTTGGAACCAATGTTGCACGACTTAGACTCGGCTGGCATGTGACTTGTCGACTCGGGAAAGACTCGAGACATACTCGGCAAGACTTGGCAAATAGCAAAAAAATTTAAATATGGTCTTTTTTGGACACAAAAAAGAGGTTAATGGCATTTCCAATCCACATAAGTTATAAAACTACAATCTATGCAATAACTCATAACTTTAACTCCTAAGAGAGATTGATCCATCGTGAATGTGTGGTAGACAATGCAAGCAAGGGCATTCCAAAGGGATAGCCCAAAGTCAACAAAGAAACACCCTTGATCAATAGGTGGATATGTGACCCATAGAGTGCACAATGATCTTCCCTCAAGACAATTGTTCCATAGAATGTTGATCTCGGCATGCCTTAAGATGAACTTGACAACATTTTCTCCAAGTGTATCATAGAGAGGGACACAGGTAACATTATGGTCACATCATGCCTCCATTCAAGACAATATGATCCATAGCATCCAAACAGCTCGATCCTACACACATGCATAGCAACTCCTACCTTCAACACCCAATTCATCAGGCCTGAAAAACAGTTGAATTTTGGATCGAACTTGAGGCATTCTAGAAGAACGATCTTGTCGTCTTGACCTCATAAGAATTGGGCTGCATAATATCTTTATTCAACTCATCTCACGACCCCAATCCAAGGTCTATCCTGGCATTCTCTAGCATCAATTGCACACCCGTGATGTGAGCAACCATAGTATGATGCATCTAAAGAGAAGGTCGAGTCTCTTGATGTGAGCATAGATCCACGGGCTTCATGATATCTTCAAGTGTCAGAAATCCCGTTCTAACCACCAATCGCAACCCGTGCTTCAAATGTTTGGGGTCTATTTTCCTCTGTTTTTTCCCTCCAAATTTTATCATGCCAAACTGCATAACAGTTGGTGTTTGCAGGGTCCAATTTGTCCCGAGTTTCTTGGCGAGTGCATGCCGAGTTGAGTGAGTGCGTGCCGAGTTGAGCGAGTGCGGCGAGTTTTCAGTATTAGGTGAGTTTGAGACGAGTATGGGCCGGTTACTCGGGTTGGAGTTCCACTAGCCCAGACTCGCGAGTCCTTCGCAAGTCGTGCTTCACTGGTTGGAACAACTCTCAAAGATCCTTAAACAATTAATGGTAATGTTAAAAATTTAAGTAAAAGGATGGAAAATGAAAGATAAAGAGAATACCACTTTTACTTTAAGAATTTAACATTACCATTTAGTATTGTTGACTTCAATGTCACTTGTACAAATCTGATCAATTTTTAAAAAAAAAATCCGAGTTTTTAAAACTGTGAAAAAGCCTTCTTGGCGATTTTTTCCATTATGGCGCACTATTTACCAAAAAATCACGTTTTTTTAGAAAAAATCGCGCTGTTTACTTGTTCTAAAAAATCGCGCTTTTTCCTAGCCGGAATTTCGGCCTATTCGAAAAAATCGGCGATTTTACAACTTTGGCCTCACCCAAGTTGAAGATTGTAGTGGACATATACCCAAATCATTGAAACATGGGAAATCCAACCTGTAAGAGGGTCATAAATAAATTTAATAAGTTTTGAGAGTCATAAACATGTCAAGAGGGTAATAAATTATACTAATTGTAATTGCTTAGTTGTAGCTCTAACCTGTTGTGCTTTTTTGAGTGTGTTTTTTCAATCTCACTCCAATTGCATTCACATCCCGAAGTGTTGCATGTTCCGCTAATGGCCCGAAATGGAAAAATTTCGTAAATTTGGTGCTCTTGCATCGTAATTTCGCTACCAAATATCTACAACAAAATAAGAAAAAAAGAAGACAAACTACATTTCATCAAAACATAATTCAACTTTCAAATAAAATTATAAAACAAATTTAAAATTTAAAATTCTTATTTTTATTCTTCTCCTTTCCCCCTAACCCCCCATTCCATTTCATCAAAACATAATTCAACTTTCAAATAAAATTATAAAACAAATTTAAAATTTAAAATTCTTATTCTTATTCTTTCCCCCCTAACCCCCCCATTCCTTATCATGATCATGATCTTGAGTTTGAACATGATTCTGATTATGATCATGAACATGAATATGAACATGATTATGATATTCAACTTTCAAATAAAATTATAAAACACAATTAAAATTTTAAATTCTAGTGGTTTACGCAGCATCAAAATATTCCTTTCAGAGACAACATCGGCAAAGCCAAATAGTCCACTAGCCTCCTGGTATATCTCCATCTTGTGATTAATTGTTCTGTTAGTATTGGCATTAGCCTATTAGGTACCATCCTCTAAAGACATGTCAAGAGCCCTTCCATCACCTTGCCATCAAGATCAAAATCGCATGAGTAAGAATAGGCAAGGTTGAGGAAAAGTGTTGTTGCATGAATGGGTCAATGGAGCATCCTGGTCCATCGACTATTAATCAAATTCCAGATCATCATGTATCTACTATGTCTATGGTTTCCCTTCACATAATAAATCTTTGGACCTATCCATGGCCTCATATAAGTAGCCCATTGTGGGCTTATTATCCCCATCAACCAAGTGGAGAACCTTTACGGTTTACCAAAGGTTTACTAACCATGCACACTTTTGCATTCTTTCCCAAAAGGAATTCGTGACCCTAGTTTAGCAATGGCTGTCCCATCTTGTCTTGTGCTAAATGCACAATCATGCACTCATCACAAACACACATCTGCTTCAACTCAAATTGACATTAGAGCATAGACTGAAGAGAAATGCAGTTGTTGGCAAAACGTTTGATTGTACGATGCAACAACTCCTTGTTTCTTGTGAATCTCCTCCTGAGGCTATAACAAATGCATGGTTATATATGAATTTTGTGATGCTCCTAGCTTGATCAATGACCTCCTTGACGAAGGATATTTTTCCCATATCCTCAAGCATCAAATCGAGGCAGTGGGCAGCACATGGAGTCCAAAACAATGTGGGGTGTCTCTCTAGCAACATCTCTTGTCGGAAACCACATAATTAACTACATTCTCTGTTATGACCTGGACATGTTCCAAACCAATCTCTTGGACGAATGCATCCAACAATTCACACAATGTTGCATCTTTAACATGCGCTGATGCATCAATGGATTTAATAAATATTTCCAACCATCTGACATCACCGTACATCCAAACTTTATTAGCTCCTCCAATCTAGTATTGATGTCATTTTTTTGCTTGCAAAATTGCCCCTCACAACTCCTTGTATGTAGGTCCCTTATACCTTGGGCCAATAACAGCAATAGCGTCACACATTGGCTGGAAAAATGGATTGGTCATTGGTCTTTGTGATGTTCAAAGGTAAATCGCAATGAAGCACCACTTGCCCAAGACTCGCAAGTCTGGGCAAGTCAACCTCCAAGCTGGGTAATCGTGCAAGACTCGGTAACTTGCAATGACTCAGGCAACTCGCAGGGACTCGTCAAACTCCCAGGTACTCGGCTAGCAAAAATTAATAGCAATTTGAGTACAAATCTTTCATAGCAGCTTGATAAGATAAACTATGACGGTTCATTACAGGGGAAATTGCATGTTTATTACCCATCTTTTGTCTAAGGTTAGCTGGTTCCGTGGACGGATGAAGCACTTTGACGTGCACCCAAAAGAAATGGTTTCTTATCCTTCTTTTCGGTTTAAAGTTTAAACAATACGCCCACAGTCTTGCATTAGGTCTTTGGAATCAATGCAATGCAGGTGGCATTTAAAGCAGCTAGCATCTTCCAGCTCGAGTGAGTTCCGCACAGAGAGAATTCCACATAGAGCGAATTCCACCCCCGTCGCTTCCTAATATTTGGAGTCTTCTCCATATAGCCAGAAAAAGGTGGGAAAATTGCGATATTATATATTTTATTCCTAATGGACTCCCTTAGGAAAAATACGATCCGGAGAGGCTAATTCAAAGCCCTCGGGTAAAATTTATGACATATTTAAATAAAAAATAGTATTTATATTTTTAGAATGATTATTATAATAATTATATTCCTAAATAAATATGAATATTTTGATATTTATTAGAAATATTATTTTAATAAATAATTTTTTAATCTAAAGAGATAAGATATTAACAACAAACTTTATAATTATCATTTAAAAATTAATTTATAAAAAATTCTATCATAAAAAACTATATATATATATATATATATAGTTTTAAAAATAAAATTTTATATATAATTTTATGATCATTATTTAAATTTTTGCATATAAAATTGATTATGTTATGTTGTATTATCATAGTTTACGAGATAATGTTATGAATTAGTGCATAGATTGTAGTTTTATAACTTGTATGGATTGGAAACGTCATTAACTTCTTTTTTGTGCCCAAAATTTACCATATTTTAAGTTTTTTCCTATTTGCCGAGTATTGCCGAGTATGTCCCGAGTCTTTCCCGAGTCGACGAGTCATATGCCAGCCGAATCTTTGTCGAGTTCGAGTCGTGCAACATTGGTAAATCGCTCCAGAAAATCTTCCTCCCCATAACCTGGGTCTGTTCTTGCTTCTTTCTTTTAATTACTTGTTGGATGGAATGTTGAGCCCCATCTCTGGTTCTTTGTACAAAGAAAGGTGAGGTCCTTGTGGAAGGTGAATCCATGTAGTCCTTTCACTGCCCTGTGTCCTAGATCTACCTGTGGTTCTTTAGGATCTAGCCACTCCACCAGCAACAGCTTCATCTTTGTTAGCACTTAGCAGCTGCCTCTTCCTTCTTTCTATCCTTCTCATAAATAGCATCATGGGCCATCCACATAATTTTCAGGGTTGTTTCAGTGCGAATCACAACATCATGCGCTGGGATTTTAGCCAATTGGTACTTAAACTGGCTAATCCCTCCTGTCATATGTTGGCCACACAAGTTTACAAGACAATCTTTGATGGTTTGTCCATCCTCAGGTTCACCATATTGCCACGTTGGATCCAAAGCCTTTGGCATGTTGACAAGGCAATATTAAACCTCCAAATTGATCCTTTGGGCCAAAGAACTGAAAAAAACTAACATCACACAATGCTGAAAAAACGTCAGCTTGCTGTTAAATAAAAAACAGACCTCTAAATTGTTCTTTGAGCCATGGAAAATGATAATAAAGAGGCAAGCAAATATGGACTTTGAAAACCCAAGTTACAAAAATCAGCCGATTTCTCGCGCTATGCCGAAAAATCGCCATTTTTTGGAGGCACCGATTTTTTAAGAAAAAACCGGCCAAAAAATCGGGCCGATTTTTGCCCGAAAAATCGCCGTGATATTGCCCTCGACTCACGATTTTTGGGACAGGCAGAAAAAAGTGCGTTTTTTACTTTTATTGCCTGCGGGAGCATTCCCCGACTCCCCACCACACTGCTCACAGCCTCACTGTGCTTCTCTCCGTGAGTCCGCGGCTTCCAGAATCCACAGTGCACACTGCTCACTGTGCCGTCGGCCCGTCACTGCCTCTCTCCGTGGCTTCCAGCCCACTCCACGGACCAAAACAAACTGCTCACTGTGCCGTCGGCCCACCACTGCCTCTCTCCGGTGCTCTGCGGCTTCCAGCCCACTCCGCGGACCACAACACACTGCCTCTCTCCGCGGCTTCACGCCTCACTCCGCGGCTTCACAGTCCCCAGCTGGGCCAGCCCACTCCATGGAGTCCAGACAGAGAGCACTCTTGAGAGTGGCCACGCTGGAGTCCACGGCCACACTGTTAAGTTTTTTTAGGTTTAAAAAATTAAAAAAAAAACTTTAAAAAATGTTGTTTTAAATTTTTAATTAATGTTGTTTGCCAAAAAGAAAAACATTAACAAATTGCCAAACATTAACAAATTGTCTTTAACTAAACATTAACAAAAACGTTATTAAAATTTATCTTATTTGTTATTTGTAATTGTAATTTGTAATTACTAATTTTGCTGTTTTTACTATTTTATTTTTAATTTTTTAATTTTTTAAATTATATCAATCATGCAGCAGCATGCTAATCTTATATATCTTATATATCAGTTTTCTTTCCATATTCATGTGGCAATGTGTTTATTTGATGTCATTGTTGCTTTAGATGTTTAAAAAATTGAAAAAAAATGACTATTTTTGTGTTTTTTAAGTTTGCCGATTTTTTGCCAATTTTTGCTGATGTTCTGCCGAGATATCCCGAGATGATGTTTCCTAGACCCTGCCGATTTCCGCGCTGCGCCGAGATTTGTAACATTGTTGAAAACCCTGCAAAAATGTAGGAAAAAAAAAGGTAAGAGGGCGGAATTTGAAGAAATACCTGGGATTTGAGATGACCAACACCGTAGGCAGCTAGCAATTGATCCACGCTCCAATTTAAAACAGTTTGATGGTGATGAAAACAAGGTTTTGTCCCTCCTAAACCAGCTGGTTGATGATTGTAAACCTTCTCCCTCTTAGTCCCCAACAGCTGCAAAAGAAAATGACCCTCCATAAACCAAAAAATGGCCTTTATGTCACTAAACCTGCGGCCTGGGCAGTTTTTTTTAATCGTGGCACGATTTTTTCCACGATGTCGTGATTTTTTCTGGCCAAAAAATCTGCGCCAAGAAAAAATCGTTTTTTTTCTTTCCAATGTTAGTGAGATTTTGCCAAAATTTTCATTCATGAATCCAATATTAACCTTACTGTTTCACATATATTAAATTATTAATATATTATATTATGTTCTAATATTTTACTTATATTGTAATATTATTAATGTTTTGTAATTTATTATATTTTATTCTAATATCATAGAAAAGCAGGCAGATAGGGTGATGGTCTTTCTGTGTACATTATTCCCATGAAGTTATAACGAGCATATTATATTATGTTCCTATATTTTCACTTGTGTTATAAAATTATTATTATGTAATTTTATTTGACTATTATTTTAATATCTTAGAAAACGAGGCAGATAGGTTGATGGTCTTTCTGTGAACATTTTTCTCATAAAGTTATATTAACATTCCATATTATGTAATATTTTATATAATCTTCCCCCTTTCCCTTTTTGTTCCATACATGTCCCTTTATTTTTCGAAGTGGGTTCTACCTTTGGCTTAGATGCATTGACTAAGGGGTGTATCTATTGCATCAAAATCACTCTGGACACACCTGGATTGATCATTTTTGAGAAACACTGCATCCATGGGCCGTCAAGGTCCCTGGTGCTTCCACCTGGTCTTGGCTGCAAGAAGTTTAGAGCATGCCTTCTGAGAGTTGAACAGGAGTCGTTTGTGTAGTAATATTGTATGTTATTTATGATTTTTGAAATCTGAATGGCAATTTTCAAGACTCAAAACAGATGTGAACATCTAATTAACTGTATTTTACTATTTTAGTATTGTTCAATGTTCCACCAAGTTTTGGGGATGTGTGGAGAGACCCCCAAAATTTCAGGGATCGTCAAGGTTCATGAGATAGGGGATCCTACCCCGAAATTTGAATATCAAATATATAAAAAAATTCAACAAATTCTAAATATAAAAAGTTTTTTTAAAATGCATAATTAATGACACATTTGTACAGTTAAAGCAGCAACATCTGTGATTCAATTTGCAGTTGCACAATTTGGAAATCAGTATTCAAAATAGGAGAATCATTGTATTTCTCATTGTAAAATCATCAATGTTTAAATCAAAATAAAAACATTGATATGTCGTATGATTAAATCTATCACCATTTAAATAGTACAAATTCAAGACTGTAATAACAAAAATAAAAGTACAACGCTCAAGCCACTGGTCATGCTCAATAGTCTCTGTTTGGTCCTCTGGGTCTATGGAAATGTGAAGAAAGCTGGCCCCTAGTTGAACTCTAATTCTGTTTCTAAATTTCCCAGCAAAAAGTTTGGTGCCTCTCCAAGTTTTCTCTGAAAGAATGCTTGCTGGACCTGAAATGCACTTAGAATATGGTAAATATTTCCTGTTGTCCATATTACTATACACAAAATTCCTTCTTTAACCTCAATGCACTCAAACTAGCATGTTGAATGTGAGAAACAACAAAAGGTATGGTTTGGAAGGATTACATAGAGAAAAAAAAGTCAAGGTGAAGATATGGTGGGACATCAGCTTGCTTCAAAGGAAAGAAAAAACATTTTCTGCTGTTTTTATTTTGTGTTTTTATGAGGACGCCCCCTTGTAGGGGGCTTCCCAGGGTGCACCCCCAAGTGCTGGGAATGTCTCATTTCTGAAGTGGACGTCCCCAATGAAGTCTCAGTACCGGGGTGGAAGGGGACGTTACTAATGAAGTGCCCAAGTCTGGGTAGTGTAAGTGATGTGTCCTCAAACCCTGGGAATGTGTCTCCATAGAACACTGCTTTTGTACACAGGGATGCCTATGCTGTTGTTTCTAATTGGTATGGTTGTAAGACCAATTTGTCTATTGGATTGATGCTTCTTACTATCATTTAAATACATTCTATTTAGATTCGAAGTACATAACTTTGGGCATCATACTTGAACATGGCATGTGACAAAGAGAAAAGTATATCTTGAAAAGCACATGTATCTTCAACTTCTCTACCGATGTAGACTTGTTGATGTAAACCTTTATGCACGATAAAATTTTAACTTTTAAAGATTATATTTGTTAAGTATCTGTTATGTAATCAAACAGAACAATCAGTGGCATTCATTTCTAACTATGCCGATGGCCAATCAATCTAAATTACCGTTAGAAACTAAAATGATTCAAATTTCCGGGGGTACAGAACATTTAGAAATAGATGATGCTTGAATTGCAGTTGGGCTTGATACTTATAGAAGTGTGAACACTGAATTTGAAAATATTTTCCTGGCTTGTTTAGTTTAGGATTATACTTTATAGTTAAGTAGAAACAGCGATAAATATTTTTTCAATTGAAGTCTGTTAGTATATATTGGCTAGCCTTAGAGGAACCAAATCTAGTACATGATCCATAATGGAGTCAGTAATGGATTCTTTAGTCGTGTGCTGGTCCTTCAACCTTCAATGTCAGGATGTTGCTACTCCCTGAGAAAATATCTGGGATATCTAGGAGACTATAGTTAGATGCGAAGGATGACATCAGACAAGTCTGCAAGAGATGACGGTATTCATTAGGCATGGAGATTAGGGTAAATAAATAATGTGACACTATTGACATTTACATTCTAAACGATTGTTTCCATCTCTATTGGTGTAATTTTTATAGGTAGATTTATGTTGGTACTATTGTATAACTATAAACTCCTGAGTTACTTTTTTGAGTGTGTGCACACCGCATTTATACCAGGTGCATTGATTGTTTTAGTTTTTTGTCATTATTTCTTTGGGTTTCATTCCATGGGATATTCTTACAAATCAATCTAGTTCTTTTATTCTGCACCAGATAATTTAGTAATTTACTGCACTCTTCCTTTTGGATTGCAGTGCAAAATTTGCCAGTCTAGCTGACCTGGAGAGCTGGCATGGAACTAGCCAAATGCCCAGCAACATTGGCAACAACCGGTTGAGCCAACCCCTTGGGCTCCAATCTTTGGAAACAACTTGTACCACTCTCAAGCACTTAAACGAGAGTGAGATTGCTGGTACCTTGCCAGCTCCAATCAACACAATGGGGTAAAAATGTCACAAGCAGGTTTTCAACTTGCGTGGGGAGAATAACAACTTCTCTCTTAACCACCCAAGCTAGACCCAATTGACATAGCATTTCAGTGTCTTCATAAAGAGTGCCGGTCTTTTTCTCAAACATGGGCAAGCTATGCAAACTTGATGAAGACAATTGGAAGATCCCAGGAGGATAGTTTCTCTTTTGTATTTACCATCTTTCCAAATTGTCGATTTAGCCCATCATTTATTACCTCCTAATTAGCTGTAACCCTCCATTAGTTTATTGTAGAGGCCTATTAATATTATTTTTGCTCCCGAAGATCATGTTGTTAGTGCAAAGGACATCTTGGTGGCTATTGATAGATTTAATCTTTACCTTTTTTCTCTAGGATGTTAACATTACTTCTCCCTTTGTTGTTTGAGGGAAAAGCTCCAGTTTTGTGAGGTTTCTAGGTGAGCAAGAGGTAATCCAGCAGGGCATTGCTAACAACATTGTCCACATTACCCTTCTTATCTTCTAGAGATTGTGGAATGGTCCAATTAGTATCTTGGCGAGGTAGCTTGGGAATCGGTTGGTTTCGTGTGAGAAGCTGGCCTCATACAGGGAAATGAGTTCTACATGGGGGGTGAGATGTTCTAGCCTGGGTTCATATGCATAAAAGGAGCTTAATGATTTATTTTAGTATTGGTAGGGTCCCATATGGGGCACATTGGTGTCATAGTTCCATGGTGGCAGCCCAAATATGGGTGTATGCACCTTTCTTCTCCTAATCTCATCATTATTATCATTACCTAACAACATTGTCTACATTACCTTTCTTATCTTCTAGAGCTTGTGGAATGGTCCGATTAGTATCTTGGCGAGGTAGCTTGAGAAGCGGTTGGTTTCGTGTGAGAAGCTGGCCTCATACAGGGAAATGAGTTCTACATGGGGGGTGAGATGTTCTAGCCTGGGTTCATATGCATAAAAGGAGCTTAATGATTTATTTTAGTATCGGTAGGGCCCATATGGGGCATTGGTGTCATAGTTCCATGGTGGCAGCCCAAATATGGGTGTATGCACCTTTCTTCTCCTAATCTCATCATTGTTATCATTGATTTTCTGGCAATCAAAACCATCCATCAAAATAGGAATACATGCATACATGGAAAGTTCGAATGTTATTAGTACATCCTCTCAATTTGTTGTGGACTGATGCAAGTAGATTTTCAACAAAATTTGTTTGTCATGGTAACAAACATTTATCTATTGTCAAAAGAGGAATGTCCGAAATGAACTTGTATATTAATAATTTAATTCACTATTGTTAAATTCCCTGGTCACTATGTAGCCAAGTGTTTTTAAAGTATATCAGCATCTCTTCTGGTAGGATAGCTACCTTTCATCATAATTAGTCTATTAATATAGATGTACAGAACTCCTTTGACTTTGCTTGGATATGCAGGTGTTTGTTGACAATGCTGATTTTCTCAAGGAGCTGGAGTTGTAAAGCAAGCTGGAAAGAAGTTTGTTGGCAAGTTTAATATTTTCCATAAAAACACACATCTTACTACCGGCACATCGGGAATTTTACTGAGTGAGTACAGTTGCCTCACTAGCAAGCTATTTTGAGAATAGTTCTGAGTTTCTGATGATGTTTAGTGCATGGAGCTGATAGCAACCTGAATAGCATGTTGGCATCTTTTGTAAATTAACCTTAAGTCGTCTTCATTATTTTTGGCTGTAGTGCATTGTTTTAAGAGTAGATAATTCGTTTCCAGAAAAGTATTTGTTCCAGAAGAGAATTCCTATAATCTTCTCTGATTTGAAGCATTGTATCATTAATTTGTTATCCATATGCCTTTCTTTTAAATATCCTTCATTGCAGATTTTTTCAGACTGCCATTGTACAAGCTCTGTCTACGTCTATTTCAATTGATCTAATAATTTCTGCCTTTTTCTTCTACGTCTTCTTTTTTCATTCCTGGGCAATATATTAAGCAAGAAAAAATTTAATTGTCAGTTGGAAGCAAAATCCTAAGCATAATATTAACATTGCTTTATGTCCAAAAACAAAATATCGGATTTATCGGGGAAAATGTCGGCAAACATCGGCAATATATCGGCGAAATTACAAAATACAAAAATATTAATTTTTTGACTCAGCCAATATTTCCCGATTTTTGCCGATATTTTCTGATTTTTGTCGATATTTTCAAAAAATTGCGATATTTTCAAATGGTGATTTTTCCAGTGATATTATTGCTGAGCTGGGAACATCGCGATATATCATGATGTTGGTGATATATCACCGACGTTTGTAACACTGGTTTGAGTGCTGTAAGAATATGAAGTTAGCAGCACTGGCCATTTATTTCGGTACATCTTTTGAGGATGCAAAGTAACCAAACCCCTCTCCTTAAAGTAGGGCATGTTGTCTGGCGTTGAAAGATGATGCAACACAATAAGTTATATGCATTGCATGGGAATGCAATTTTCAGTTGGCAAGTGTGATAAAATTGGAAGCATAATATGTATTACCATGTCCATTAACCAAACCTTGATCACGCACTAAGAAAAAATCTGAGAATCAGTCATAACTGACGTTCCATTACGGTCATTCATGTCACATAAATCTATTAAAAGCATCACATAATCAATAATCTTTTTCTGCAAAGTCGCTTGTAGCACTCGCAGGGATTCTTAAACAACAATATAATTCATTGTTTTGACATATACAAACAATCAAAACAAATTGCTCCGACATATACAGACGGTTGCTAACATTTTGGGTTAAGTTTGTATCCAAGCATCATCTCCAATTGTATTGGCATAGAAAAGATACAAAAGAAAATCTACTATATAATAAAAAAATGACAAGAGAAGAGATTCTATAATGTGATCCAAGGGCATTCCTCTGTCTTTAATTGCACTTCAATGAAAATTTTCCATGGTTGTGCTCAACAACCAGATCTATGAATATTGGAACCTCTCTTTATGGAGTTTAAGCGGTTGAATTGGTCATCCCTGATGTGGATATTGTGTTGAATTTCTTCGAGCTATGTCTTCTATTACCCATGATGCCACATCAGGACAAATTGGTTTCTAGTTCCCCCCATCGTGTAGATGACACTCGCTGGCTTAAATTTTATATAAATCATATGTATTTTTTTCATACCTTATATATCAATTATCTAGCTTGACGTATAAGTTCCAACAAATCAAAATTAATTAATCTTGTGAAGGATGTCTTCATGAATAATAATAATTTTCTTTACAATTTAAGCAGCCTTAAAGTGCACCTTGTATTAAACAATGTATAGAGTTTTTTTTCTTCTAATTTGTAACGAGTGCAACAATAAAGGTACTGATCCACTAAACTAACATTTGTGAATATACATCCAGTCACGTTTGATCATAAATAGGCTCTCAATTAACTACCAAATAACTACTGAACGTTACAACCTAGTTGCGCTGCTTTGTTCTAGACACATGGATATGTTCTAAAGTTGTTTGGAATGCATAAGTGGAAGAGAACAAAAGCTCGTTCAATACACAAATTAAACCAAATTATGTGGATATTTTCTCATATGCAAGCTCTGAGCCTTTGATGTCTTCTTATGCATTGCGGAGTAAAAGTTGCTTTTCAGGCCCATTAAATTCTGCATTATTCTGCATTGGGATTCCTTTTCACATTCAAATATTTATTCAGGTATAGATTCAGAATCATTCCTCCCAACCACCCAAGCTACATCCAATAGACAAGCAACTTTAATGATCAACAATTTTATTCTGATTGATTCATTCATTTGGAAAATGATGTGTCATTGATTTATGCATTTGTGAAAATACTTATTCATCTCTAATGGTTCTATAAAAGTTTACACACGTAGAAATTGTGTATCTAATGAAACTTGGGTTTGTGCCACACAGAATATCACTTAAAATTATAATAGAATGGAAGCATTGCTATTACATTTAGCATAAGCACAATTTATAAATCTCTGGTGGGTCTTTGGCCTACAATTAAAGTTGTCATCTCTATATAGTTTAGCGTGCCTTAATTTCCAATCAGGTTCTCATTAAGTAATTAACTTACCTTGTTGTATTGCCACCACCGCATGTAATGCTTTACATAACACTCATTCACTAGTTCTCATTAAGTAGTTAACTTACCTTGTTGTATTGCCACCACCACATGTGCTGCTTTACATAACACTTTTTAAAATATAAAACAAGAGAAATCCTATTCTCAACTACTTTTAATGCAATGTGAAGTGTAGAATAAATATGTGTGTACTTAGATGTCTTTCACGTTTCAAAATAAAGTGATTTAAGCGATGTTTTCACTTCTCAAAATAAAGTAAACTAATTGGAATATTGTATATTATTTAATCTACACTCCTTGAATTGTTATGGACTTTTTGTATTTTCTATAATGAGCTTTTGATTCTTTTCCCCTATAGGCAATATATTTGGTTATGTTGAATAAAAAACATTTAATATATTTGTTTATGTTGAATAAAAAATATTTTTTGATAGCCATTTCTCCTCTGGTTTTGAGTAGACAACAAACATATGTCACCTTACACCCAAAATGTACAATATGTATGCCTAGACTCAAAAAGTACTCCATGATAGGGTTTTCATAAGAAATAAAATGACTTAAACAAGATCAGTCTTTTGTCTTATGACGAGGGTAGATGACTATCTCTATCCACATTGCAATCATAAATCAAACTAGGACAAGCAAAACCAAAATGAGAGCTTTAATTCTTCATATCGCATCAAATGTTTCAACCTTTTATCTCTTTTAGGATTCTTCTTTGTATACTCTTCATTCCTCATTTTTTGAGCTCTCAAAGGTGTTGCCGTGGTTAAGGTGGTGGTCACCCACTTTTGTAATGTGGTCTTCTTTTAACCTCTCTATATTGTAGTCTATCTTGTAATATAGACTATGTTACCAACATTTTCACCTCATTAATCTTTTTGGATGAGGTTGCCAATTCTTGTTGCCATGTGTAGGTTACTAGTGGCTTTCATTGCAATAATGTATAATCTTCCTAAACATATGAAGATGCATGTCAAGGTTTCACACTAATTCCATGGGGTGTTACTATCCTACATGAGGGCATCCAACTCCTCCACTAGGATGATCAATGCTCACCATTTTAATTCCTATGGGCTCTTAATCAGACTTGGGAGACTATTCACAAAGCAACACACTATGAATTTGTGCAGTGAATGAAATGTCATAATGATTTGACATTGCAACTTACAGAACAAGGTGCGTTTAGTTAAGCTTGCCATTAGTGGTACCAAATGATGTAGAAACACAAACCTCCTTAATCTGTTCAAGTTTATCTTACCCTTTGGGAGATTTGCCCATATGCCAAACAATGAAATCAACTTTTCCAATAAATTATTTTAAGATGTTTAATTGTTACACCATCAAATATACTCACTAAGTAATTGATGATTGTTATCTCTTTGATTAAGGTGACATTGGATGGAGTAATTTGACCTCAACATCTTAATAATCGAATTTGAATTACATAACATGTTAATAATCCTTAAGACAGTTGTCACAAGAGAACAACTCGGTAAGTGAAAGTAGGGTTGTTATAGTGTTCACGAGGGCTTAATTCATCAAGTAAGTGGCCTACATAGTCTTGCAAGGGGGTTGTAGATGATGTAGTTGTTGATGTAATTGTAACTTCAGAAGATATTCACTTGTATTTTATATTGTCTTTTATTTTGTACCTCCGACGGAGATGTTTATTCCTCCGGTCGAAGATGTCATTATTATATTTGGTCATGTAAAGTCATTGAGGTTAACCCTCCATTGTAAGTAGGGGCAATAGACCCTAGAGTCAGTTTGTATTAGGATTATTAGAGTCTCCTAGAGAAGTCGACCCAGTCAGGTTTAATTGGGGTTGACCTAGCTAGGAAAAGGTCGAGTGAAAGTTAGTGTATAAATAGAGAGTGAGATCTCTCATTTGGCATTATCACTCACTCACTCAATTCACATTAGTGAGAGAGAAGAAGAAGTTCGCATGGGAGGAAAAGAGAGGAGCTGAAGAAGACCATCTTTATTTTGGGTTTTACATTTGTGATATTGTATTTGTGACGATTCTATCTTTGAGGAAGTTGCATAGTTTTCTCCTTTACGGTTTCCCCGAGGAAAATCTTTGCGTCTATTGTGTTATGCTGTGCATGTTATTTTCTCAGATAAGATCCTAGATAATTTTGATTAAAAGTAGAAAATCTAACATGGTATCAAAGCTAACATGAGAAGAAGACACTATGCAGCTGCGAAAGCTAGGGCTTCTTAATTTTTGGACTTCTCTCCATAGATCATCAATGAAACGAAGCTAGGCTAGCTCGCCTAAGGAGGGCTCATCTTTCTGTCGAAGCATAAGTTGATTACGAGAATTTTCATTTTTTGGCTCGTCACTGCTGCCGGAGGAAAATTAGGGCTTCTCACAAAATTGGAATTTTTGAGTGCAATTTGAATAGGGACGTGCGCCTCTCCAAGATCGAAATTTTGATACCAAGATTGAAATTTTTGAGTGGGTAAAACTCCCAGAAAGTCAAATCCTAGTTTGACTTTGGACCAGAAACTGCAGAAAACCAAAAAAAGCCAGAAACTGCAGATCAAAATTTCGCAAGTCAATTTTCAAGGGTGAAATTTTGGAATCTTCAAAAACCAATTATACCATCATACTCGCCTCAGTCAAGCACATCTATCTGTCCAATCAGAAGTTCCAAATTCCAAGTTTGAAAATTTAGGGTTTCTCTGACAAACCCTAGGCCAGCGAGCTCCAGGACCAATCCCAACTCAACGTCTCAAATTGGTAAGATCTAAATCTTTGTCATTTCATTTGAGGTTCTCATTAAAGATTCTCACCATACCAAGCTTGAGGATAAGCTTGAAGGGGTTGATAACTTCCGAGCATGGAAGTATAGGATTGGGCTTGTCCTAGAAGAAAATGAATCGACATATATGTGAATGAAGAGGTTCCAACACCAGAGAGAGATGAGGCAAAAGCCTTACACAAGAAGAACTTGGTTAAGGCCAAGAGGATCATTGCAGATTCTATTAAGGATCATCTCATCCTACATGTGTCACCTTTGAAGACACCCAAAGAGATGTTTGATGCCCTGACCAAGTTGTTTGAAGGGAAGAATATAAATCGAAAGATGACCTTGAGGAACAAGTTGAAGAATGTGAAGATTCAAAAGGCAGAGACCATGCAGTCATGCTTTACAAGAGTATCTCAGATCAAGGAACAACTTGAAGCTATGGGAGAAAATGTAGAAGATGGAGAAATTGTGATGACCAACTTGAATGGTCTCCCTAGATCATGGGACTCCTTCATTCAAGGGATTTGTGCAAGGAAGAATTTAATCACCTTCAGTAGACTATGGGAAGAATGCTCACAAGAAGAAGCTCGATTTGTAGCTCAAGAAGAGAAGATAGGAAATGAAGATCAAGCTCTCACAACACACACCAGGAGGAATAACAACAAGAGGGAGCACCACCATCACAGTAAGAGGGAGAAACACCACCACCAAAGTCAGAGGGAGAACTTCAGAAGATCCAGAAAAGATCTATCCAACATTAGATGTTATACATGTGATGAGAAGGGACACTACTCCAGAGATTGTCCCAGAAACATAAGTGTCTCCCACAATAAGAAGACCAACAAGAAAATACACCATACTCACACCGCGGAAGATGATGAACCCGCAAGGAAAAGAACCAGAGAAGAAGAAATAGATGATTCTTCAAGTGATGAAGAATATGTATTGTAACGAAGGTAACCAGTTACAAGGGTTCATTAATAAGGTTCCACCTCATAAGGTAAAAGCTAGAGATGAATTTTTATATTACATGAAAGGAGTAGGAGAAGCTACTACAAAGTTGGACTTTGGAAAACAAATAAAGATCGATGCTCTATGGAACCCTCTCATCCATTTCAGCATTGATTAGGGTACATAAGAAATGACACACAAAGTCTACTCCAACAAGTGTAGAATACTTGCTCAACATTTTCGATCATAAGCAAGAAAGGCACATGACCTCAGAATCAGACGATCAAGAGGGAGTCCACCCAACAAACAAACAAAGATAAGTATTTGAATTGTCATTTGTTATATGTCTATTTATTTAAATAATATTGTTCAGCGGTGTACATATGTTCCTAGATTTAGGTTGTGTATTATGCGTATTAGGATATTTGCATTAATGAACATTATACTACCAATATGCATGTGATGGGTAAGTGGCCTATGGTACTATACAACATTCCATTGCTACTTATCTAGAATGAAACCTTTTTGCTGACATGTTGGGAGCAGTGCACACTCTTAACAATGTTTTGGTAGAGATGGAAGGCATCTAGAAAGTTACAGAATATGGATGAATGTTGTGTTGAAACCTTGGCTAAGATAATTGCATGATTATATGACCTATGTCTTTATGCGTAAGAATTTGTTTTGAAAACTATGAGATGTTTCTAATCATGCAATTGAACTTGACTTGTAGGAAAGATCGTGTACACCTTCAAGAGAGACTTGTTTCGAAGAACAAGCGACGAAGATCAAGAAAACTACCTATTGAAGATATTGAAGAACCTGAAGTTTCTAGGATCAGAGATACGACAATGGAAGAAGCGATTCCAAAAGATAATGAAGATCGCGAGATGGAAGAACCAAAAGAACCTGTAGATCCACCTCGTGAGAAGAACTCCCACAAGAGGAAACCAACATGGGTACAAGAAGCAATACAAGATGTAGAGAGGTATGGCGCTCCAGAGGGGATGCACAGAGAAAGCAAGAGACCGAGGCCATACTCCAGCTATGTAGCCCTGTTGTGCGACATCATTGACAAGGAACCTGCCAACTATGAGGAAACGACATAGAGGAAGGAATGGAAGGATGCCATGATCGATGAATATCAATCGATCATGAAGAATGATGTCTGTGATGTAGTTCCGAGACCAGAAGGGAAGTCTGTTGTGACTTCTAAGTGGATCTACAAGATCAAGCATGCTGCAGATGGTAGCATCGAGAAACACAAGGCAAGGTTCGTGGCATGTGGCTTCTCCCAGAAGGAAGGGATAGATTATGAGGAGACATTTGCACCTGTATCCAGATACACTTCCATCAGATCAGTACTCGCATTGGCTTCAATGATGAAATGGAAGGTACACCCGATGGATGTCAAGACAACGTTCTTTAATGGTGTAGTAGAAGAGGAAGTGTATGTGGAGCAACCACTCGGATTTGAGACACATGATAAGCAGACTCATGTGTGCAAATTGAAGAAGGCCTTGTACAGATTGAAAGGCCTTGTACAGATTGAAACAGGCACCCATGACGTGGTACGGCAGGATGGATAGTTTCCTAATGAGCTTGGGCTTTACCAAGAGTAAAGTAGATTCCAACCTTTACTACAAGGTTGAGGTGGGAAATCCAATGATACTTCTACTCTATGTAGATGACCTGTTTGTAACAGGGGAGGATGGGCTCATTGCAGAGGAAACTTGCCGCAGAGTTCGAGATGAAGGACCTGGGCATGATGCATTATTTTCTAAGCATGGAGGTGTGACAGAGTGCAGATGGAATCTTCCTTGGACAAGGGATTTATGCAGTGGAGATCTTGAAGAGGTACGGGATGATGGACTGCAAGGCCATGGCCACACCTATGGCATCGAACCTGAAGCTATTGAGTGATGCTTCATCAGAGTCGGTTGATGCCACGATGTATCGTCAGATGATTGGATCTTTGATGTACCTGACAAACACGAGACTAGACTTATGCTTTGCTGTGAACACATTCAACTAGTTCCTGACGGATCCGAGACATGTTCACTTGATTGCTGCAAAGCATATTCTGAGGTACCTGAAGGGTACAGTTGATTATGGGCTCAAGTATGACGTGAATCAGAAGATTAACCTGGAGGGTTATGTTGATTCGGATTGGGCAGGCATTGCCGTTGATAGGAAGAGCACTTCAGGATGCTGCTTTAGTATGGGATCCGGTATGATCTCCCGGTTTAGTAGGAAGCAGGCGTGCGTGGCACTGAGTACAGCCGAAGCAGAGTACGTTGCAGCTTGTTCGGCTAGTTGTAAAGCAATATGGATTAGAAAGCTACTGTCTGATTTGTTTGATCTCCAGTTAGAGGCGACTTGTATATTCTGTGACAACTAGAGTTGTGTGAAGTTGTCCGAGAACCCGGTGTTCCATGACAAGTCGAAGCATATTGAGATCAAGTATCACTATATCAGGGATATGGTGCAAAGAGGAGCAGTGAAGCTCCATTATATTGTGACGGACAAATAGATAGCCGATGTGTTGACCAATCCGCTAGCCAGAGTGAAGTTCGAGTATTTCAGAGAGAAGCTTGGTGTACTTTAGATCACGGTTCCTTCAAAGGAGAAGTGATGAGTCTGGAAGACGCAGATGCACAGGGCCTTTCCCGAATGGTGGCAGGATAGTTCTCCCATGTCGATTGATGTAAGTTCCGAGCCTTTCCTGAATGGTGGTGGGAAATTCCTCCCATGTCAGTTGATGTAAGTGCTGGCCTTTCCTGACTGGTGGTAGGAAAGTCCTGCCATGTCAGTTGATGTAAGTGCTGTGCCTTTCTCGAATGGTGGTAGGAAAGTCCTCCCATGTCGTTTGATGTAAGTGCAGTGCCTTTCCCGAATGGTGGTGGGAGAGTCCTCCCATGTTGGTTGATGTAAGTGCTGAGCCTTTCCTGAATGGTGGTAGGAAAGTCCTCCCATGTCGGTCGATATAAGTGTTGTGTCTCACATGGTGGTAGGTTGGTCCTCCCATGTTGGTAGACTTGTGATGTGCATCTAGGCTGTGCTCCGTGTGACGATGAGATGATCTGAAGACGATGAGGCAACAATAGGAGACGTAGGTGTTTGCAGTGACAATGCAGTGACTGGTCCTGGGTTGTACCTACTTGATGGCTTGCTTGCAGAGATGATGAAGACCTACATGGAGGCTAGGCCTACATCCAACATGAAAAAGGGATGGCTCTGTAGAACTTCCTATGATGAGTAGATTTGAGAGATGTCACCAATCGATGATCGACATGATGATGAGGATTGCAGCAGCAATGACGATAATGATCCAATGAAGATAATCCAGTGATGAAGATTTGTGTCTAGATGTGTTGATGTTTGTGTCAAGAGGATACCTTCCTAGATAAGAGGGAGTGTTGATGTAATTGTAACTTCGGAAGATATTCACTTGTACTTTATATTGTCTTTTATTTTGTACCTCCGACAGAGATGTTTATTCCTCTGGTTAGAGATGCCATTATTATATTTGGTCATGTAAAGTCATTGAAGTTAACCCTCCATTGTAAGTCGGGGCAATAGACCCCAGAGTTAGTTTGTTTTAGGGTTATTAGAGTCTCCTAGAGAATTCAACCTAGTCAGGTTTAATTGGGGCCGACCTAGCTAGGAAAAGGTAAAGTGAAAGTTAGTGTATAAATAGAGAGTGAGCTCTCTCATTTGGCATTATCACTCACTCACTCAAGTTTGCATTAGTGAGAGAGAAGAAGAAGTTCGCATAGGAGGAAAAGAGAGGAGCTGCAGAAGACCATCTTTATTTTGGGTTTTACATTTGTGATATCGTATTGGTGACGATTCTATCTCTGAGGAAGTTGCGGGGTTTTCTCCTTTATGGTTTTCATGAGGAAAATCTTTGTGTCTATTGTGTTATGTTGTGCATGTTATTCTCTCAGATAAGTTCCTAGATAATATTGATTAAAAGTAGAAAATCTAACAATAGTAGTTGTGGCCATTAGGTCATGTTGAGTGGTACACGCCCCAACATGTAAATATATGGAAGCATCGACCTCTTGAAAGGAGATAAGACAATTTTCACAAGAGAATAACTCAGTAAGTGAAAGTAGGGTTGTTATAGTGTTCGCAAGGGCTCAGTTAATCAAATAAGTGGCCTACATAGTCTTGCAAGGGGGTTGTAGATTGTAAATTTCCTTAAAATCCACTCTAGGGCTAGAGTATGTTGGATTAATTAATAAACCCAAATTGTTACTATTAACCACACATGGATTTCTTCACCAAAATAAAATGCAGCGGAATTAAAACATTGAGAGAAATATTAATCACACAATAGACACAAATATTTTTGGGTATAAACCCCTGGACAAAACCCAAGATGGGAAAGCCGGTGTAGCAGTCTGAGAAGATATTTTATTAAGAAAATATGGAACAATACAATTCAGAAAATCGATTTATGCCCAACCTGGCAAAATCGAACCTCTACAACTCACTGAGAAAACCCTGCTGGTCTGTACGGCCTCCTGCGCAGCTGTACAACATGCTGCTGCTTCTGTACATAATTCGTACGGCCCACACGTGCGAGCTGTTGTACGACCTGTATGACCTGCTGTACGGTAGCCTCTGCAGATCAAACCAGCCCTTTTCCTCTGCAAATCTGTATGGTCTGCTCTTTGCCTGGATGCTCTGTCGATCTTTGAATCTCTGCTCCTCCGTCTTCTCTGCAAAACTCTCTCTCTCAAACTTTTCTTCTCACTCTCCAGCTGACATTTATGAGAAAGAATATCTTTGTCGAAATATGTGTGTCTTCTCCACCAATTGATCCTCCTTTTAACTCATTGGCTAAGCGAAAAAACTAATCTCACTATGGATCAAGGGATGAGATCCTTCGATGAGATCAATGCCGACCAAGATTAGATTAGCCATCACTTAAATATTTTTCACTTTCACTTTATAAAAAAGTGTTCCATTAAGTCAATTAATAATTAGATCACTTTAATATATTTTCCAAAGTAAAACTTAGGAAAAATACATTAAATACAATTTGGCTTCTTCATTTAAGTCTTCTACATGCAAGGACACATGCAATGCAGGAAGACCTTCCTTGTTGTCACTTTCTAAAACTCCCTATCAATGAGGAAGGGATTTGGTAACAACCCCAACTTGTCTTTGAACTTTACAAACTTGAGTTTGTAAAGTGCCTTGGTGAATATGTCTGCCACCTGCTCATCTGTCTGAATGTACTCCAACTGAATGGTTCCTCTCCGAACACAATCTTTGAGGAAGTGATACCGAATGTCAATGTGTTTACTCCTGTCATGGAACACTGGATTCTCAGAAAGGTTGATACCACTCTGATTATCACAGTGAACCATAGTAGTATCCAACTCACTCTCGAACAATCCGGAGAGCAACTTCCTCAGCCACATCCCCTCACATGCAGCCATGTACTCAGCCTCTGCTGAGCTCAATGCAACTGACTTATGCTTCCTGTTGAACTAAGAGACAACCCCTGATCCAATGCTGAAGCAGCAACCTGAAGTGCTCTTCCAATCCTCTACACATCCTCCCCAGTCAGCATCTGTAAACCATGCCAACTGTATACTCCCACTACGCTCATAAACCAAACCATACTCCACTGTGCCTCTGATGTAGCTAAGTATGTGCTTTGCAGGTGTCCAATGCACTCTTCGAGGGTTCACCATGAACTGACTAAAAGAGTTAAATGCAAAGCTAATGTCTAGTCGAGTGTTGACTAGATACATAAGCGACCCGATAAGCTTCCTATACAATGTAGGATCAAACTCCTCTGATCCTGATACATCTATCTTCCTCTTGTTGGTAACTAGAGGTGTGGCCATAGATCTGCAGTCCTCCATCCTGAATTTCCTCAAGATCTTTATTGCATACTTCCGCTGTCCAATAAAGAAGCACTCATCTCTCTGCCAAACCTCCAGACCTAGGAAGTAATGCATCAACCCAAGGTATTTCATCTGAAACTCCATTGCAAGATTGGACTTGCAGTTCCTGATCAACCTCTCATCTCCTGTAAGAAAGAGATCATCCACATATAGTACCAGTATGAGAGGTACCTCACCCAACAAGAAGTACAGGTTATGGTCTGCTTCACTCCGCTGGAAACCCATCTCTCGTAGATAGCTGTCAATCCTCGTGTACCATGCTTGAGGTGCTTGCTTGAGCCCATAAAGAGCTCTCGCCAACCTGCACACATGCGACTCCTTTCTCTCCAACTCAAACCCCTCTGGATGCTCAATATACACCTCTTCCTCAATAAATCCGTTGAGGAAGGCAGTCTTCACGTCCATCTGATGAACGCGCCAACCCATCTTTGTTTCCAATGATAGGATAGTCCAAATAGAAGAATACCTGGCGACAAGGGTGAAGGTTTCCTCATAGTCAATACCTTCCTTCCATGAATACCCCTTCGCCATGAAGCGTGCATTGTACTTCTCCACACTTTCGTCTGCTGCATGCTTTACCTTGTAGATCCATCTGTATCCCACCAACATTTTATCTTCTGGCCTCAACAAAACCTCCCATACCCGATTCTTCATGATTGAGTCATACTCCTCAACCATGGCCTCTTGCCACACATCATGTTGTGCAGCCTCCTCGAAACTAGAAGGTTCAGAGTCAATCAACTCTGTCATCGGTTCCATATAACTCAGTCTATCTGGTGGTTTGCTCCGCCTCATGGAGCTCTGTGGAAGACTCACCTGCTTGGAATCCTGAACAGTGGTCCTATACCACCTAGGTCGTGGCCTGGTGTCTACCTGCTGTTGCTGCTGGATACCCTCATCCTGCTGCTGCTCATCCTCCACATCAATGATAGGAGGATCCCGTCCACCTGACTCCCTCTAAATACCAGAGCCTGTGCCCTGTGTCAGTACCTGTGACTCTTCCAGCTTGACTCCTGAGTCCTCAACTGGTTGCTCCTGTGCTGCTAAGTCCATAGATCTTCTCAAGGCTCTGTCCTCATCAAACTAAACATCCCTTCTCACAATGATCCTCTTGCGAGCTGAGACATATACTCTATAAGCCTTGGAAGTCTTACTGTAACCAACTAGAAGCCCCTTCTCTCCAGAACGATCCAACTTCTTCCTAGTGTCAGCATGAATTTGACAATAACAAATACTCCCAAATATGTGTAAATGACTCACATCTAGTCTAGTACCTGTGAATACCTCCTTAGGTGTCTTCCTCCCCAATGTTGTGTGGGGACACTTGTTCTGGACATATACTGCAGTCCGAAATGCCTTGGTCCATAGGAATAGTGGTAATCCATGATCAAATAGCATGGCCTTGGCTACACTCACCAGTGTCCTATTCTTCCTCTCTGCCACTCCATTTTGCTGCGGGGTGTGAGGAACAGTGTGTTCCTTCTTGATCCCCTCCGATGCACAATACTCCATGAAACATGTGTCGGTGTACTCACCACCATTGTCAATCATCAATATCGGAATCTTTCTCCCTGTTTGGTTCTCTACAAGAGTCTTAAACTCTCGAAAACGCTCGAAGACCTCTGACTTGGCCTTCAGGAAATAGATCCAGGTCTTCCTGGAATAGTCATCAATGAATGTGACGCAATAACTGTAACCACTGAAAGAATGGACGCTCATCGGTCCGCATACATCCGAATGCACCAAGTCTAAGGCCCCCTCAGACTTGTGCTCACTATGTGGGAAAGGTTTCCTGATGTTCTTCCCCAACGAACAACCCTTGCAGTGGTTGTGCTTCTCCTCCTGTACTGAAGGAACTCCAATAACTGTCTGTATTAGATGCCTCAGTGCACCATGATGTAAGTGTGCCATCCTCCTATGCCATAACTCACCATCACTACTGCTGCTACTGACCAGAGCCTTTGCAAGATCAAACTGTAGTCTGTAAACCTTCCGACTCCGAACCCCAATCATCCTGTCCAATCTCTGATCCGACCCATGTGGCCTGATATATACTTTCCTGTCACAAAAAGTCACTAGAAAACCCTTGTCTTCTAGTGTGGAAACTGATATGAGATTCTTCGTCATCCCTGGGACATATAACACATCAACAAAGTTGATGGGCTTTCCAGACTCCCTCTAAAACGAAACAGTACCAACACCTTGCGCCTGATACTGTGTATCATCTCCTAACTCAATATGGAGATTCACTCCACCCTCCTTCAAGCTCTTGAAGAACGACCTATGTCTTGTCATGTGACAAGATGCATCGCTATCCACATACCAGATACTGCTGTCGACGGAACTTGCCATGCAAGCTATCAAGCAAAAGTATTCATCAAAACTTTTGTTGAAGTCATCCACCTCGGCAGAACCTGACATGTGTGTGTTGTTGTTCTTCTTCCTCTCTAGGAACTGGGAAGCAAAGTGTCCATGCTTGTGACAAATGAAGCACTTGACCTTGGTCATGTCAATGTTCTTCTTGCGACCCTTCTTCTTTGCCTTCTCCTTACCTTTGCTTGTTAGGGCTAGAGCCTCTTCATCCACGATCTCTGGAGCACCGCTGGATGAAGCTGAAATTTGAACCATGCGGGTCTCTTCCTGTGCGAAGTCATCCCACAATCTCTGTCAGTCAGGGAGCTTCTCCCTGGCCACCATGCCTTTAACAAAGACGTCCCATGGCTTAGAAAATCCATTGAGAGCTATATGTACTAGTTACTCATCCTCAGTCTTAGATCCCACTGCTCCAAGCTCATCCCTAATCTGTGTGAGCCTTGTAAGAAAAGGAACCACTCCTTCACCCTTGGCCATCTTGGTGTTGCACAATCTCTCCTACAACACCATCTTCCGGTTTTCGTTCTTGCTTTGGTAGAGACTCTCCAAAGCTTTCCACATCTCTAATGTAGACTTCTTCCCAGACAGATGAGGGACTATATGGTCCTTCACCCCATCCAAGATGATCAACATAGCTCTGGAATTTATCTTCTTCCACCTTGCTAACTTTGCCGGATTTGTGGGAGCCACCTTCTGATCATCAATGTGCTCATCAACATCACTAACATCTAGGATCCTGGTGATCCTCTCTTTCCAAGTAGGAAAGTTCTGTGTCCGATGGAGTCTATCCTCAACTCTCAACTGTACGACCATAATGAATAATACTTGTAAACCCTTGGATAGATATGCCAATGACCTATCCAACCAAACTGTTGCTTCCTCTCAGTCTGCTCAGAAGAGCTCTGATACCATGTAAATTTCCTTAAAATCCACCCTAGGGCTAGAGTATGTTGGATTAATTAATAAACCCAAATTGTTACTGTTAACCACACATGGATTTCTTCACCAAAATAAAATGCAACAGAAATAAAACGTTGAGAGAAATATCAATCATACAATAGACACAAAGATTTTTGGGTATAATCCCCTGGACAAAACCCAAGATGGGAAAAACCGGTGCAGCAGTCTGCGAAGATATTTTATTAAGAAAATATGGAAAAATACAATTCAGAAAATCGATTTATGCCCAACCTGGAAAAATCGAACCTCTACAACTCACTGAGAAAACCCTGCTGGTCTGTACGGCCTCCTGCGTAGCTGTACGACCTGTTGCTGCTGCTATACGGAATTCGTACAGCCCACACATGCGGGCTGCTGTACGACCTGTACGACCTGCTGCTGTACACCTGTTGTACGGTAGCCTCTGCAGATCAAACCGACCCTTCTCCTCTGCAAATCCGTACGGTCTTCTCTTTGCTTGGATGCTCGGTTGATCTCTGAATCTCTGCTCCTCCGTCTTCTCTGCAAAACTCTCTCTCTCAAACTTTTCTTCTCAGTCTCCAGCTAATAACTATGAGCAAGAATATCTTTGTCGGAATGTGTGTGTCCTCTCCACCAATTGATCCTCTTTTTAACTCATTGGCTAAGCGAAAAACCTAATCTCACTTTGGATCAAGGGCTGAAATCCTCCAGTGAGATCAATGGCCAAGATTAGATTAGCCATCACTTAAATATTTTTCACTTTCACTTTATAAAAAAGTGTTCCATTAAGTCAATTAATAAGTAGATCACTTTAATATATTTTCCAAAGTAAAACTTAGGAAAAATACATTAAATACAATTTGGCTTCTTCATTTAAGTCTTCTGCATGCAAGGACACATGCAATGCAGGAAAACCTTCCTTGTTGTCACTTTCTAACATAGATGATGTAGTAGTCGTGGTCATTAGGCATTAGGTCATATTGAGTGGTACACGCCCCAACATGTAAATATATGGAAGCATCGGCCTTTTGAAAGGAAGTTAACGCCTAAACATCATTATAGGAAGCTTTCTCAAGTTTCCTAATAATCCTTGTGACCACATGATTAATGCCAATTATGTTTTTAAAAATTGCTTGTACTTCCACATCATTGTTGACATTATAACATCGCCCACATGCATATTTTATCCACATCATTATTAGCATTATGACATAGCCCACATACAAATTTTGTCCACATCATTATTAGCATTATGACATCCGTTGTGCATATATTATCTATATTTTCCCTTTTGGATTCTTCACAAGCTTTCTTGTCAATGATTTCTTTGGATTGCCCTTTGTCACCCCATCGAATAATTTTTTTTTTCAAAACCCGTCCATGAGAATTAAACTTTTTGGATGGACATTAACATCAAATTTAATCAATCCTTGTAGCTTATGCATATTATCTATCTCTTTGAATAGGAGCGATAGCATTTTAGAGATAATACTAAAACGATCAAGAGATAAAGAAAAAGCACACTTATTTATGCATGTATTATAACATACATGTATGTATAACTTTAATAATCCTCTACTAACATTATTACTAATGCATCACCAATACACAATATAAACTATCATCAATTAAACCTAGATGGGGTGACAGGGATGTGCATTCACTTGGCTAATGGGTGGTTCAACTTGGAAGCGATGTCTATTAGGTGTTAGGACAATGAAGGGATGAGGGAAAGGGTGTGGTTCGATAGAGGCCTTAATGACTTGTGGTCTAGGTGCCAAATCATAGAATAACCTCCAACCATGAGCTCACTTGGGTACTTGTAGCATCATGATCTCAATTGGTATCTTAATGCAAGCAACAATAAAGTTCATGGTGATAGTTTCGTGGGTCTATGACTCAAGCCTCAACATTGACCTTAGATGTGGGGCACACTATGATATTTGGTTTCAGATTGTTCTAAGGAATTTGTTAGGGGTATCACTACTTCGTTGTATCAGAGCTCTCGAAATAAAAGAGAGTCATTTCGAGCTATGAAATGTGTTGTAGCCATCATCTTGAAGCCATTCGACCATTTAGAATAAGAGTAAGATGGCTAGTAAAATGAACATTTAGTGGGGGGGGGGGGGGGGGAAGTAGAAACAACAAGTGTAGAGGCCATCTAAGGAATGTAGAGTTAAGATGATGGTAAAGGAAATGACAACAACTTGCCACAACAAGTTTTGGAGCATACCAAAAGGGTAGTGGAGGAAATTGAGGATATGGTCAAAGAACAAAGAGGTGTGACTCCCATTGAGCAGGTTGATGAGGAAATTTTAGAGTGGGTCCTAGATTGTGGTTTTTTAAGGAGCACAAATACCAGACCCTTAAACACAATGGAAATTTACTGGCATATGAAGATCTTCATAGCCATGATAATGGATATAACACAAGCTCAACATAATTAATCCCTCAATAAACTAAACCAACTGGAAGAGAAATACACCACATTAATTAGAAATAAGCCAACTTCACCCATGAAATTTAGGGTTTAAGGTAAGAAGTGAGGACAACGTAGTGGAAAAACAACCTAGAAAAATGAAGGAAAGGAGTTGGGCAATGTGGATGCAATGCAATTTGAAGATGTTTCCATGACCAGTTTGGAGGATGACTTATCTCCAACCTTCATTAACATTGACTTAAAATTTGATGATTGTTGATTAACCAATCTTTCCAATTTTTTTCTTATTTTACAGGTTTTAATTTTTTGCTATATATACAATAATGATTGCTATAAATATTTGTGTATAGACTCGGAATGACAATAACACAAGATTATGTTATGTTTATCTTAACATAGAATCTTAGAGTGGCCTTGATATATTTACTATGAACACTTTGATTCTTTGCTTGGATACTAGATTGCAAGGATTCTTTGTAATTATATTTGTAAAATATTAATAAAAGTTAACTAAATTACAAAAAAGATAAATTGAAATGATCTTTCAGATGCACCATAAATAATGACATAAATACAATATCATATTCATCATTATGATATTATTATGTCCCTGCCACATATAGTGATTGATCCAAAGCAATAATCTGATTGTATTCACTTTGATTTTTGGATTATGCTAAAGTTACACTTTATTATATATTAATTTATTTATTTTTAATTTTTAAAATTATATTTAATTATCAATGGATTGGTGCTGTATAAATAATGTTTGCATGGTTTTTTGTGCTTGCGGGCGTGGCAGTGGACTCATGCCAATGCCTTTGGTTGTTAGTTAATGTTTCATGCAATGGTGTCAACACATAAGTTTTTTGCCCCTATATCCTTGGCATGCACTTGTTTATGTTTATATATATATATATATATATATATATCGATAGAACACATCACGGAATCTCGCTCTGCCGCTTGGGGTCATTGAGAAACAAGCGGAGCTAACCACCGACCCTATAAGTGGTCGGTAAACCAAGCGGACTCATTGGGAATGGATCCCATGACCTCCTGAGTTTGCTCGCAGAGACGTTTAGGTGGCCAACCAATTGAGCTACCCACTTAATCTCTTACTATATATATAAAATATTTTTTCCATAAAACTATATACTCATATTGAGGTTACTTTATATAAATAAATAATTGTTTTTTTTATATTTTATTTTTCTTTAAAATTATATAATTTGAAAATACTCACTAATTATTTAAATACACAATAATATCTATATTATATATAAATATATTTGAAATATATATATTTTTTTGGTAACTAGGGGAATTGGCAACTGGAGACTGGGCTGGTATTCGCGTGACACGGGGTCCAGGGATCCAATCCCGCTACCACTATACCCCCAGGTGCTCCACACACCCCGCAAGCATGGGACACGGGTAAAGCCGAGTGTGATTTGAACTCGTGACCTCCATTTACAACTATGACTTCATAACAACTGAACCGCCAATGAGCCACACCCGTGCGGGCATTTGAAATATTAATTTAAACATTTATAAATTATTAAATATTTTTAATTTAAAACATTTTGTATAGTATAAATTTGTTCAAAAAATTAGAAACTTCAAAATTTATAACAAAACTAGTAAACATATATAATTTAAAATAATTTTAGGTGCTAAATCAAAATTAATAATAACAACACTCTTTCAATTAAGTTGAATTAAATTATAGTTATTTAGAAAAATATATTTAAATTTTTATTGTTTATATATATAATACTAGTGAAAGATTTATAGTAAAACACTCATAATTTATCTCACGGGGTACAACAATTGGTAATGAGTAATTGAATTAAAAAGTTGTAAATGGAAGGTTACAAGTTCAAATCCTTGTGGGTACTTACAAAAAAAAACACTCATAATTTAATAATGATAAAAATTTAAAATAAGTTGTCTAGTAACTCATTGAATCTCTAATTTTGTTGTTTCATCAATTAATATTCAAGTTTTTTCTTTTCTTTTAACTAATGCTCAAATTCTTAATCAATTATATATATAATCATTTTAAAATATCATAAAATATTAATTATTTTCAATTTTGATCGATGTGTAAAGTAATAGTTCATATTCATGTGAACTATGACTAATATAATTCATACACATATAAACTAAGATTAATATGAACTACATATCAATTTTTTTATATTGCAAATTGTATGAGTGCATCTTGTATGAATAAATAGTGTTTTTATGTATATTTGAGGGTGCAAATATTTTAAACCACTAACCAAACATGAATGCACACTATAACATATTAGTTTTTTTCCACGAACATTATAACACATTAGCTTATGTTCCAAGCTCATGATTTTAGTTACACATATCCTTTTCTTTTCAATTCAATAGCTTGTGTTATAACAATAATTTCTAAATTTCAAAACAATCTACTAACAATAGGGCAGGCACATTGCTACCTTACCTTGTAGCTCTTGTTAATTTTATCATGATGTATTAATAATATCAATCTAATTAATGTGCTATTAATTAAAATTTGCATTATAAACGTGACTAATTTTTTTGGTAAGCTAAAGAACTATCATATCAATATTGTACAAGAAGATACACCCACCCCCCACTATAGCCTACTACCAGGGAAACTAGGTCTATAGTGGGCATATCATTGCTACTTGCAAAACAAAAATTGCAAGCATTCTATTTGTGCAGAGCTATTGTGTTCTTTTAGTCCTATTACTATAGTGTAAACATTATAGTATGGTAGAGCATACTATAAAAAAAGAGCATAAAACAAACTCTAGACTAGTATGCCCAAATGTGATACTTCTTCAAAGATTTCACCTTGGAAAGATTATAATTCTTCTGAGAATTGTCATATAAGAAAAACTAGAAAGTTAAGAGGAGACAACAACTAGTCATTTTCATAAAATTTTAAATCCATGTCTAGCTCGTCTCCTTCCCCATGACTTCCATGTCATGGAGTGTCTTGACTAAAGCTTTGTACTTTTGTTCTAGAATTCTAGTTTTTCCAGAATGGTTTTTGTTGCATGCCTTTTTATGCAACATGTTGAGCCACTATGGCTTTAGTTTGCCAGTAAACATCAATTTGTTTGAAATAATCGGTGTCTCGGCTAGGGGTGAAACCAATATTGGGTATCCAACGTTAATCTCAACATCAATGTCCTTTGAGGGAATTGTGGCATGTTTCTCCCAAACTTTCTCGATTCTCTCAACGTAAGCTTTAATGTTGGCTAGCTAGAAACCTTTTGTGATAGTTCCTTGCTACATTCCCGGCCTCTATTTCAACCTTGGCAGGCTTGTGGAGGGAATGGTCTTGTTAGTGTGTTTACATTGTTGAGGTCTATCTAGCTTGGTAGGCTTAGAAGATTTGCTATCAACCATTTCATATTTCCCTTTGTTAGGCTTGTTATCCACTTCGACAAATTGATGGTGATCCCTCTAGGGATTACTTTCCAAGACCCCCATGAATTAGAGATGGATTAGAACCCTAATGTACCTCGATGAGGTTATCCTATAGAGAGAGCTAAAGAGTGGTGAGGTTCCTTAATAAACCAAACCTTGCTCTCTTTAAACCTTGAAGTAGCGTTCCTTTGCTCTCTGTAAAATTTGAAGCTGATGGGTGAAAGAAGCCCTACAAATGCTAACCCCATGGACACAAACCCTAATGTATCAAGCCTAGAATGCAATGGTATTTCCCTCTCCCACATAGAGCCATAATGTTCATAGAAGTACAAGTGAATGATGGTTTGAATGCAACATTGAGGACGTAGGTCAAGGTTTCCCTCTCAGCCTTCTCCTTCAACTCACATGCATTAATTCTTCCACCCATCCATCCATCAATTGAAATGACAAGCTTGACATTCCGTACAAATTATAATTTATAATACATGTATCAATTGAAATTATACAATGACAGACATGTATAATGTATAATGACAAGAAAAGGAATTGGAATTATAATTTATAATACATGTATCAATTGAAATTATGGACACTCCGTACAAATTATAAATATTACTAATTAATTATCAATAAAATTGATAACATTATCAATATATTAATTGATATATAATAAAGTTATTATTCAAACATTAATATATTTAATGTTTAGAATTTAAAATTTTCTATTCCATAGGTTTTCTTCTTCCTTAGCAAAATTGTCTTGTTATATTGGTATTATACTTGTAATTTTTGAAAGGGTATGAAAAATAAATATTTAGTAAAGTGCTTATGTAAATTATAGTTCTTTTTACTTATAATTTTTAAAGTATAAATAAATAAAATGGTAAATGGTTATGTAAAGTTGTGTATCTATCATTAAATTGTACAAATTATATGAATTTGTGTATATAATATTAAGTTATACACAATTTATAAGTTTGTGTAAATTTTGATTAAATAATGTTTTCTAAATTTATTATTATATTTATTTTGATATTTTAATTATAAAAAATGTAAATAAAGAATTGACTTTTTTTTCATACAATGTATATAATAATTATTTTTTAAAGGTTTTCATAGATTTTAAAAGGTATGAAAAATAAAATAGTAAAGTGATTATGTAAATTATGATTCTTTTAATTTTTAATTTTTAAAGGCCAAATAAATAAAATGGCAAGGCTAAATAAATAAAATGGTAAATGTTTATGTGGATTTGTGTACCTATAATTAAGTTATACAAAATCATATGAATTTGTATATGTAATGTTAAGTTGTAGAAAACTTATAAGTTTGTGTAAATTTTAATTAAACATTGTTTTTTAAATTTATTATTTATATTTATTTTAATATTTCAATTATAAAAAAATGTAAATAAAGAATTAATATTTTTTTTCATATAATATATAAGGATAAATATTTTTTAAACATTTTTATAGAGATGATATCTCTTAAAATTTTCTCAACGTATTTTTAGAATTTTTTGTTATTTTGTCCAAAAAAATACAATATATTTCCATAAAATGATGTCTTTTCTTCAATTTTTTTTAAAATAATTTACATAAAAAAACAATGACACAAAATTCGAAGTATTAATTTAAAATAATCGTATTACAAAAGTCATAAAGAAGAAAACACTATGTATTCCAGGATTAAGTCCAAAGAAGTAACCTATGTTTAATGGAAGTTTTGAAAAAAACACTGATAGGTTTGGGCTCAAGTTCGAGACTTTGATATTTATAAAGATTGAATAAGATGGTATAAACGACCATTGCAGGTTTCGTTGCAAGACATTAAGGTTGGCCAGAAGTTGACACGTTGGTATTGGTTGGTGTGAATGAGTTAATCTTAATAACATTTGTATATATGAATTTTAAAAAAGAAATCCCATTTTTAGATTTTATTTATATATTTTAGAGTTTAAAATTGTTTTCTAACTGACTTATATATATAATGTTTTATATTAAAAATTTAATAGTTTTACTGGGCTATGTTATAAGAGAAACCTTGAGTTTAATCTCTTGCAATTTAAAAACTATTTTTTTTTTATTAATGATATTTTATAATTATTTTTAATTGAGTAATTTTTATATAAAATATTAAAATTATATGAATTCAAAGAGACTTTGAGCCTTATATGGATTGACTTTGTAATTTTCCAATTGAAAGGAGAATTACAAAATTGCAAAATCAAATCATGAACTAATTACAAAAACACATAAAATAACCTATTGTGTTCATTTTTACACTAATCATTTATGTATTTCTAGTTTGGTAAACATTTCATCCCATAAAACTTGCACTTGGTTAGCATATGAAGTATTCTCTTTAGTGAATTACAAACCTTAAAAAAAATGGTATTGTTGTAATGTTTACTCTTGAACAATTATTCTCACCTTGTAATCCAAGCCTTCATTTTAATCCTCCTTACATTATTTTTAGGTAGATGTTTGAATTGTAATAATCAATTTGTTGTCTACATTGACAATACACTTATATTGCAAACATTCTTCTACATCTCCTCAATGGAATGGAATCGATGGGATTTTTATCCGATATGGAGTGATATAACTGGACTCCCTTTTCTTCTTTAATAATCTTTTTGTTGAAAATGATGGGCCTCTTTTATCCCCTCAATGTATGAATATGTCCTCGTTGGACATGTGTTGTGAAGCTTTTGGGGCCACCTTCAACAAGACTGGATCTAGCATACCAACTCCGTAGCAATTGAGGTGGGGAGATAAGAGATCCATGGTTGAAAATGAGCTCTCTAATGGATACAAATGAGCTCTTTGATGGCTGCAAAAGAACTATTTGATGGCTACAAATGAGCTCTTGGGTGGCTACAAACACACTTCTTTAATGATTGTAAATGATCACTCCTTCTATGGCTGCGAATGCACTTCTTTGATGGATAGATGAGCACTTGGATGGATATAGATGAGCCCTTTAATTGGTGCAAATGAGCTCTTTGGTGGCTGCAAAATCCCTTCTTTAACCTACAAAATCTTGATCCTTGGAAAAAAATCACTAGTACACTAACTAGTTTAGTATCCCTACTGCTCTAATACCACATGCGATTTGAACATATAGATCTATGCACATATAGAAATACAGTGAAAAACAAATCAACAAACAACTAATCATGTAACAAATGATTTATCATAGATCATTACACAAACACTAGAAGTAGATAGGAAGAATAAAACGATGTATTTAATTAACTATAATGAATGAAGGTGAACATAAGATATATCAATGAAATTCGAATGAGGTCAAGAGGTTATTCAAATTGCCCATGCATTGCTTGGAGACTAGTTAGGATTAACTAGAGCCAAAGACACTTAGTTAGCCATGCACACTCACCTAGACTGAGTTTAACTGTAACACCCCAATTTTTACCCCAATATGTATAAAAATGTAATTATGAAAGGGATACAAGCCAGATATGCATGGTCCAGAGTGACCAAGATATGTAAATTTGTAAATTTCCACTCTTTAATATAAAAATCCATGGTTGTTGCAGACTAAAGGACAAAAGAAAAGAGATGGGGGACTATCCTTCCAAAAAAAGGGGAAAAGGCACCCAACCCATGCATGCCACCTATCCAACTCACTTTGGGAAATGGAAAAGTGTCCAACCTCAAGCATGCCACTTGTACACTTTGGTGCCACTTCTCTAGCCTCAAGCATGCATATAAATAGAGAGAGGTACCCTTCATTCCATCATTCCTTAATGTCAGAAAGAAGTCCTTCTGGCTACCAATCCTAAATTATCTACTCCAGAACCTTGTCACCCAATGTAGCATTCTGTACTATCCCGTACTATTTTGTACCATCATCACTCCGATGCACACAATGAACCAGACACAGAACAACATAACTCCCTTGATCTTGGAAAGGAATTAGGGGTAACAAACACAAGGTACTATTAGCTTAGAGAAGGGAGCCCGAGGTACTGTTAACTCAGAGAAGGGAGCTCCATTCCTTGGATGAGGGACAACCGTAGCCAGAGAAACCAACACCTTCTTGTGGAGTGATAGTACAACTCGGGGGTGTCTTGTCAAAGTAAGATATGGCTTGACAGAACCTATGGCTGGGTGGACAACGTATTTGAAGACAACGAGTAAAAGTCTTACGTAATTGCACACAGCTCTGATAAGTGGCAAATTTATAATTTTCTTAAATTTTAATTTCTGACAATTAACCCTCAAACTAGGGGAAGTTAGTCTAATCATTGCTTTTAACCAATTACAAATGAGTAATTTGAAATTTTAATATTATAAAAATTATTTTTTGATTTTTAAATATTAAATTTAATATATATATTTTTAAAAACTATTGAAAACTTTATATAAATATTTTTAAAAATTGAAAGTAATTAAAAGTCAAAATCCAAATCGATTACTATATAATGCCTTAGACAAGTATAATAAACTCAAAAATAAACAAACATTATTAAAATAAACAAATTGTTTTAAACTTCATTCAGAACTATGAATCTGAATTGTCCATTGGTTGTAGCTGGGTGGTTGGGAGGAATGTTGTTACCCTTCCCACTTAGGTTTATAGGTTCAATTCTTGTAAGTGACATATTGCTCTTGTTGAGCCGATATTGTAATGATTGTAATTCATGCCATCTTGATTCTCTAGAATAACAGGTGGTGACCATTTCCTGATGGACTAGCCCCTCTAACAAACGGCGAACCACCTTTGAAAAAAAAGAACTATAAATCTGAAAATCGACCATATAGAATATATTTCTATACCATGACCTTTGAACCTTATATATATATATATATGAATTTCAAAGGTATGTCTGTCGAGTGTTTTGACGCAGAGGGAGTATATACGAGCCGTAAACGTTTTTCAATTATTTTCTCAGGCTTTCAAACTCGTTACAGTGATGTCAAGTCGACTCCATCTTATCAAATTTAAACAAATATAATGAAGGTTGATTCCAGAAACTGATTCGTTGAACTCAAAACAATAATTGTATTATACAAAATAAAAAATAGATAACATGCTAACTCAAATAAATAAATAAAATGTTAATGGAATGAACAAAGAACACTGAAACTAAACCTGCATTCCAAATTGCACGAAACAAATTTCTAATTAATCCAAATTCCACTCTGTATTGCATAAATCTGAAACGAAATTGCAAAGGAAGATGAAAATTCGATCCACGGGATGGCCAATTCCTGGGAATTTCACACCAACAATCTGTACACAGAACTTGATTTCCAGAAACCAATTCTTTATTGAAGAGAAAGACTGAGTCACAAAATGATAAGATTTTTGTCCAGGCTCTCCTCCCTCTGATTTTATATATATATATATATATATATTGAATCCATCTAGCTCTTATCCAGATCTGTTTAGAAATTCTGAAGCGTTTGGAGATAAATGACCATATTTGAGAAGTGGGTTTTGAATGGTTTCTCCAGATTTCTCATGGATTGCTCAGAAATTTATTAAGCGGCCATGCAAATAAGTACATTGTTGTTGCAGATATTTCTCCCTAAACTCATCCAACAAATTGAGTTGGGTCAAATGTTCCCACTAACCAACGAAAATGCCCATACCATGTTCCATAGTTGTGTGAAGATTTTTCCCATAAACCAACTCGTTGGGAGTGAAACCTGTCAATATTTTCCAAGTAGTACGATAAGCCCAAATAGCTTGAGGAATCGTGGTTTCCCAATTTTGATGATGAAATTGAATTGTTTTTTTAAGTAAATATATTTTCAACCTCCCTATTCGTAACAACTTCCACCTGCCCATTTTCCTATGGATGATAAGGAGTAGTTTTTTGATGTTTCATTTGATAAAGATTCATGAGATTGACAATCAAATTGGAAGTGAACTGGGATCTAAAATCATATACAAGTCCTTTGGGTATTCCAAATCGGGTAAAAATACTATCATAAATAAATTCAACTACTCTTTGTTCTTGAATACTTTTGAGAGGTTTCAGTGACACCCATTTGGTTAAATAATCAATGCACACAATAATATATGTGAATTAATTAGAAAGTGGACTGATCGGTCCAATAAAACTAAGGCCCCATTTCTCAAATGAATTTGTGGTTGTAATGATATTTCCTCAAATCGAATAGGTTGTCCCATGCAGTGGAACGCATTACAGTGATTCATTGATTCCTTGGAATATGTATGAAATGTTGGCCAATAATAACCAGTGGAGAGGATTTTCCTTATAGTTCTTTTCGCGGGAAAGTGTCACATTCTTTTCGCGGGAAAGTGTCACATTGGTGATCATGGAAATCTCTTAGAATATTATACACCTCATCCTCTTGCACATAATGGCAAATAATATAGGCAGGTCCAAGCTTGAAAAGGTAACCTTTTATCCAAGTAAGAAGTCCACTCTTTCATATCAATGTTGATCTTTCACAAGAACCGAAATGTTTGGGTAGCTTGTTTGCTACCAAGCAGTTTGCAGTATATGAAAACCATGGCATCTTAACATAGACGACAAAGATATTCTCGCAAAGGAATTAATCATCAAGAGGTTCATCTTCATTAGGTTGATCAATCCGAGACAAAAAAAAATGTAACAATATTCTCTCAACCAAGCTTATAAAAAATAGTAATGTCAAATTCATGACTAAGCAATAAATAGTGAATGATTCATAAGATATTTAATAGAAAAGTAATCAGTGTGAAAAAAAAAGATACCCAATTATAAAATGGAAAATTTGTTAATGGAAAAGACAACTGCCAAAAACTCTTTCTCAATCACATTGTAATTTAGCTCAGCATGTACAAGATTTTTGCTAACATAATATATATCATGCATGGTTGTACTATCCTTCTATCTCAACACTGCACCCAAAGACTTATCAAATGCATCTATATATATATATATATATATATATGAAAAGGTAATTCCCAATCATGTCCTCTAAGAGGAAGGGAAGATATTATTTTGTCGTTAAGGGTTTCAAAGGCTTGTTGGCATCTTGGATTCTAAGAAAATTCTATAATTTGAGAAAGAAGAACAAACAAAGGAGAAGCCATATTACTAAAATATTGTTTAAGGCGTATATAATATCCAACATACCCTGAAAAACTCCTAAAATCTTTTTTTGTAGGGATAGGAAAATTACATATAATATTGATTTCAGTAGGGTTAACTTTGTTAGAGCAAATAACCCTCTACCTAGCCACCTATACCTTGACCTGATGACTCTAGTGGGCCAAACCCCATCCAAATTGACCACTTGAGTCAACCCTGAGTTGGATTCATAGAATTGGGGGTGCATTCCCTGATTTGAGGAATTGCTCCCTGATTTTAGGAGTGACTGAGCCTGGAACTGGTTGGGGACTAGATCTGCGAGCCACTAATCTAGGTCCTAACTAACCCTAACTATCCCTAACAAACCCTAAACACCCCATTTGAGTGATTTTAGGGATTTTCATGCACATACAATTAGTTTCTTGCACATCACTTAGTTAGAACTAGTGATTAGGGAGTCTTGGGTCAGTTAAACTCAGTCTAGGCAAGTGTGCATGGATAACTAAGGGTTTTTGGCTCTAGTTAAGCTTGACTAGTCTCCAAGCATTGCATGAGAAATTTGAATATCCTCTTGAACTAATTTGAATTGTGTTGCTATATATTGTGTTCACCTTCATTCATTACAGTTAATGAAATATATAATTATTTTCTTCTTCTATGCTTCTAATTTTTGTGTAATGATCTATGATACCTCATTTGTTACATTATTAGTTGATTGTTAATTTTATTTTCATAGTATAATTCTTTAGTTTATGTGCCTAGATATATATACTCAAATCTTATATGGTATCAGAGCTGTAGGGGTACTAAACTAGTTAGTGTTCTAGTGGTTTTTTTGTCAAGGATCAAGCTTTTGCAAGTTAAAGAAGGCTTTTGCAGCCATGATTTTTACATCCATCAAAAAGGATTTTGCAGACACCAAAGATCTCATTTGCAGCTCATTTGGAACCATTAGAGAGATCATTTGCATCCATGGATCTCCTATCTTCCCAGCTCAGTTGCTACATAGTTGGTATGCTAGATACACTCTTGTTGAAGGTTGCAACCAACCTTTTGCATCCATCAAAGAGATCATTTGCAGACATTAGAGAGCTCATTTTCAGCCATCAAAGAACTCATTTGCAGCCATTAGAGATCTCATTTGCAACCATGGATCTCCTATCTTCCCAACGTAGTTGCTACACAGTCGGTATGCTCAATCCAATCTTGTTGAAGGAGGCCTCAGAAGCTTCACAACACATGTCCTACGAGGACATATTCACATACTTTATGTGCCTAGATCTATATGCTCAAATATTATAAACTTGTATTCCTTTTATAGAAATATGGTGGCATGAAACAATTCCTTTAGTCATCATAATAAAACAATTTTCATTACTTAAGGAAATGTGAACTTGTTGGAAACATTGAAGTACTTTCTCCATTTTTATATTGCTTCATCAAATTCATCTTTGAATGTGGTAAAATCATTCATGAATATTTCCAAACAATCTAGTATTAAATTTGAGAAAATGTTCAAGACTGCTCTCTAAAAATTGGTTGGTGTATTTCATAGTCCAAAAGGAAATACTCTGTAAGTAAATGTTCCCTAAGGGCAAGTAAATGTTCAGGAGCAATTTGAATTTTATATAGTCATTAAAACCATCCAGAAATGAAAAATAGTGTTTTTTAGATAGTGAGTTTAAGAATTGATCAATGAATGGTAAAGGAAAGTGATCTTTTCATATGGATTTATTCAGTTCTTGATAATCTACACAAATGTGCCACTTACCCATGTTTTTTGGAACAATCACAAGTGGTGAAACCCACTTACTGTTTGATAAATGATAAATAAATCTAGTTGTTAAAAGTTTTTTAAGTTCTTCCTTTACAATATCCTTGAGTGTAGGGTTCAAACATCATTTTCGTTGACAAATAGGATGAAAGCCATATTGAATGTAAATATGATGTGTACAAACTGATGGGGAAATACCTTGCAGATCTTTGTAACTTCAAGCAAATGCTAAAGAATATTTTTGTTTCAAACTCAACAACTTTTGTTGTTGAGTTGATTGTAATTGGTTGTTAGTATTTAGAAATTTTCATGGTGAGATTTAAACAGCCTTGACCCTAGTATTAATGGATTCTTCCACAAAATAATTATCCAAGTATTGGCAGGTATCAGTACTAGCATAAGATTATGTAGGTGATGAGTAAGGGACATTAAAGGTTTCAACACTTGAACAAAAACTAGTCCCTTCCTCTTCAAACTAATTTGTGTAGTCCTTGATTTGGATAATATAAGGATAGATATTTTGCATGAAATTCAATATCATCGTTTCTTCAAGTGGCTCTTTTATTTTTAAATCCTTATCAACAATAAGAACTAGCCTAATAAGATATTCATAAAATTCATTGTCATCTTCTAGTGGAACCCATAAAGGCTCTTCTAAATCTAGAACAGAATTTGCAAGCAAATACAAATTAAGTTTCTTAACATAATTACCCTGAGAAATTGTCATATCACCATATCTACATCCTATATAAGCATCAATGGTTGCTAACTAGGGTCTCCCAAGAACAAGTGGATAACCTCCTAGGCTAGTTTTGGTATGCAGGACCATAAAATCTACACGATACTCCCACGAATTAATTGTAACTATAACATATTCCAGAACTCCCTTAGGTTTAATTGTTGACTTATCATCCATTTTCAATACGGTAGGTGTTTGTCACAATAGGAATTGCAGTTGGACACCCCCAAATCTATCATCACATTGATGGATACCCCCAAATATATCAAAGTATTTGGAATGGGTGTCGGACCAATGTGAACTTGTACTATATGACTGTGTGGGTCAAGTTATTTTGGGTTTATAGGTTGTCCCAACACAATATCATCCAATGTCCCAATACATGAATTATTGAAGGATCTTGCTTCTTTCTTCCAGATTTATTTAGATACAAATCCCTTATGACCTTACTATAGATAACCACATCCTTAATAGCTTCAATCAAAGGAATTTTTACACACAATTTTTTCAATTCACCTTTGATAACAAATATTGGCTGGGGTTGTAGTCTAACTCGATTAAGTCTCTCAATGATAGGCAGAGTATTTTCCTAAAGTTTAGAGGAATGATTCAGTCCAATCCCTTCGGGAGTAGTAGTTGTTGGTTGCAATTGTTCATTTTCATTGTTAGGTAATTGGTTTCTCTCATTATCATCACTTACCATAGCTAGTCCTAGATTCTCTAAAGTCTTTCCAAATTCAAGATGTGTAGATTGACAATAGAATAGAAATTGAATATGTTTGACAATCTCCCACTTCATTAGTAGACACCAGCGGATTCAATTGAGTTATCTTATTATTAGGATTTGTATTTGGTTGAGCAGGTAATTAAGGAGTCCTAACTATTGGTTGAGTTGTATTTTGGGGTGGAGGAGGTAGTAAACATCATTGTTGTTGATATGTCCAATTACGTTGTGGTCTATAAGAAGGTTTTTAATTAGTCCATTGAGTAGCCTAATTCATATATGATTGTTGTTCATAAGTACTTGGGTATGTTCAAGGTGTAGGAAAAAGTGGTTTCCATATTTGTTGGTTACCAGTAAATTTGAGAGGGATACCAATTTGTTGTTGAATATTGATCAGGAAAAACACACCAAAAAACAATGCACCTAATTAGGACACTCATCGAAGTCAAAATAACTCGATGTCATTTCAAAAAATATATATAATTTTTTATTTCTTAGAAAAAATTGATGGTGTGTGTTAAGGGAAAAGACGAATCAGTGCGTGACAAAGTAAAATGCACCATTTCAAAGACAAAAAACATAAATTCTAATTATTTTTAAAAGAAAACAAAATGGGTTCTCCCGATCTACCTAGTGGCACCAATGCACTAACATCAACGACACACCGATGCACCTAATGCAACAAAGCATCGGTGTCAAAATAACTAGATGCAATTTGTAAAAATATGTTTTTTTTCCCAAAAAAATTGTTCGATGCATGGGAATTATACGAACACACCGGTGCATTTAACAATACAAAGCACCGCTTTATGTCAAAAAAACCCCACCCTAGAATGGAAAAAAAACTATTTTAACTTTTCCAATAAGGCACCCTAGTGTGTTATAAATTCTAAGACGCACTAGTGTGCTATGTAATATAATGCACTAGATTATAATAATAAAAACATAATATTTTTTTTCTTTTTGCAAAAATAGAAATACGTAACAGTCCTCTCTATAATGAGAAGCACACCGATGTGCCACTAACTTAGGTGCACTAGAATAGGTTAAAAAACAAAAATTAAAAATATGGCACCGAATAGATCATTTGACTCATTTGTCAGTAATACACAGTAAAAGATATCAAAGGAGAGGAGGAAACTGTGTCAATCATATTTTTATATCACAACATTTTAAGCCACCATATGGACTCATCTTCAAGAGACACATTTCTCCTGAAGATGAGCCAATCTAGTGGCTTGAAACGTTGAGATATAAAAATATGATTAGCGTATTTTCCTCCTCTCCTTTGATATAATTTTCCGTTGTTGCATACCACCTAGGCCCACCTACACCCTGGTGTCGTACTTTCTCACTAATGCCCCTCGCATGCGATGCTCCTTAGTTCTCAGGTTTCTCCCGTAGTTTGGTTCTTGGTGGAATTGGAAATTTTCCATACCAGTGGAAAACATAATTTGTTGTGTACATGGAAACCATTCCTCCTAGGAGGGAAAGAGTCCAGGTATTGTCTTTATTACCTTCTCATTTACCTTTTTAGTGGATTAAAAATTAAAATTTAACTTCAATTTGCCATTTAAAAAAAATAAAAATAAAAAATTTGCATAGTGCATGTCATAAGTTCATCTCACACCATTATTATCGATGCACTATGTGATATAAAAACATAGCGCACTATTAATGGGGGACGAATTACAACACTCACGCACCATGGTCAGTGCATTGCAAAAAATGTAATGCATCGACATTGAAACCATAAAAACAATTTTTTAAAACACATGGTGCTCTATAAACATATTGATTCACTGCTAATGGTGTGCCGGTATATATAAAGAGCACCTTTTAGTTAAAAAATAAAAATTATGGCCACAGTGCATTTTAATACCCCAAACGCACCGCCTCACAACCGTAAAACATTTTTTTTACAACACGGTGCTATGTAAATATATTGGCGCACCACTACAAGTGCATTGGTATATATAAAGAGCATTGTTTAAGGCACACACAAAATAAGTGTGTGGCATGTTGGATGAAATGAAATGCACCACCATTGAAACCATAAAATTAATTTTTTAAACAAATCAGTGGTTTATAAATATATTGGTGCATCGTCAATGGTGCGTCAGGATATATAAAGAGTATCATTTAGTAAACAAAATATTTAAGGCCCATGGTGCATTTTAGTAACCTAAACGCACCGCCCTGAAACCATAAAACATTTTTTTTAGAAATGTGGTGCTCTCTAGATATATAGACACACAAACACCAATGTGCTTGTATTTGTAAATAGAAATGTATACAGAACAAAAAATTTAGGTCCACAGTTCATTTTGGTGAACTAACCGCTCTGCCATTGAAACCACAAAACTATTTATTTAACAAAGCAATGCTCTTTGTATAGTGATGCACAAGAGACAGTGCATCGATGTATATAAAGAGCATCGTATAGTGGACAGAAAATATTGTTTCTTATTTTTCAACAATGTCAGTGCTCTGTATATATATTGGTGCACCACAAAAGGTTCATCTATATATATCCAGTGCACTGACAAAATAATAAACTTATTGTTCGAAGATATCGGTGCTCTATATATCCGATGCACCATAGCAGTGCGTATGGTTATATACAATGCACTGACACTATACACATCCAAAAAAAAATATTAATGTTAGAGCAAAAATAGTGGTGCACTTATGTTAGAGCACTACAAGCAGTGCGCGTTTGTTTGCAAAGCACCATTAGCAGTGTGATTAAGTTTCAAAAGAACCGCGCTTAGTGCGTTGTTGTTTTTTAGGCACACCGGTTATGCTTATGAATTGTTCTAAGAAAAAAAAATCTAGTTTTCATAAATAAAAATGTACTTTAATCATTTTTTTTTTTATGTTTTATGTATGTATATATGTGTTTGTGTCTATGTTTCTAACGAAACTTATATGTGAATCAAGTACAAAAGCGACAAGAGCTTCAAAAAGACTAGTAGAAGTTCCTTGACTCATACAATATTGTATGAGAGTGGGAGGCCTGAGAGGGGGAGAGGGATTTTCTCCCTTGCCCTATGACACCACAAATGTGTGTCTTCTTATGTATTGTTGGCCTCATCATGTTTTATGAGGCTACATCACTGAGGGGGAAGTCACAACTACTGAGGTTGTTAATCCATCGATGGGATCAATGTCAACAGGCATTCAAGGTGGGTCCTGATCTGTGGTTCCATCCCACAAAGGAGGACATTTATTCAATTACCAGAATATCTAGAAGAGGGAGTATTTTCCCCATTTCCTCAATGTCCTGTTTGGAATTGCAACAACCAATAAACTAGCATATGTTCATAGATATGTTAGTGAGGATGCCACTACCCCTAATGAATTCCAGGTAGCTAGTGGTCAATTGTGCATAGATTCTTTTGGTGCAAAAGAGGTTAGGTGCCTCTCGCTTTTGGTCATGATAGTGGCCACTAAACTATTGATGGGTAACAGATTAGTTTCTCATTATTATATTATATTGATTCTTTGGTATAGAGTCCCAGATGCATTAGGTGGTCTACCATTTTTTGTGACAGTTTTGTTTTTCCTTGGATCGTTGTCACACCATGTTTGATGGGAGGACAAGCTTCCCCTTTTTTTCTAAGTTATTTTGTTTATTTTTTTAGAGGCTTCTAGTCACTCGGTCGCCATTCAATCGCCACCTTTTGAGGTCAATGACCGAGGTGTAGATGCACATGTGGGGGCATATGTTTCCCAAGAGGGGTCAGGTATAGTTCTTAGGTAGGATCACTAAAAATACACTAAAGTTGCTTTCTAGTGAGGATGATCACACCATGGATCCTGTGTCATACCCATACGTAGGGCTAGATTAGCAAGAATGTCCCAACATCCTATTTACCCTGGATGAGCCACTGAATGACATAGGTAATGTTAGAATTATGTTTTGATTAATCTATTCACATTTTATTGTCTAATTTAATGCATATGTAATTTATTATAACATTTTCTTTAAATTGTCTAATTATTGTTATGTATTGTTTTGTAGATATCAGCATTTATATTGGAGAGGTCCTCCCCAATAACATGAGGACATGTATGAGGCTGAGGAGGTGCCTCAGTTACAAAGACCCGTCCTACGACACAAGCCAGATAGTATTTTTCGCCAGGAGATGGTAGATTGATTATCTAGACTATTGGCTTGACAGGGAGTGTGCCCTGTTCAGGTCAACTAGATCTTACGGGACCCAAACCTCTCAAATATATGGAGGACCATCCCATGTGATATCAAAATCATTGATGCATCATATTTTTGGTGTGGCTAGCCCACTAGGGAGGTGGAGGTATGCTAAGAGATCTTTATATTCCTCTCATGAGGGTGGTGGTACTCCACCTCCTCCTTCTCCACCAAGTTTTCCTCCTCCATCTCGTCCTCCTCCTATCGGATCCAACCAGACACCATCTCCTCCTCCACCAGTCAATCAACCACCCTCTCATCATCATTGAGCCTATCCACCACCATCTCCTACTCCACAAGTCGATCAACCACCCTCTCCTCCACATCAAGTAGGCCAACCACCATCTCCTCCTCACCTAGTTGACCCACCATCACCTCCTACATCATTGGACAATGTTATAGATATGATAGATGCACCAATTCATATAGATCCTCATGGAGAGAGATATCGGCTGCTTCATCCTACATTTTTCTCTGGTGGAGGTATTGATGCCTTTGGCTTTGCTAGTGGATGTACCAATTCCTATGGCTTTGCTCGTGGACATACCAATGCCGCTGGCTCCGGTTGTGGACCCACTAGCTCATTACAGTTACTGAGCACATGTATATATGTGACTTTTATATTTGAATTCAAATGTATAGTTGACATATATTATGATTTTGATATTATTGTTCATATATCATTCTTATTTCATATCACATTGATGTTGATGTTGATGGATATCATATTGACATTGTTCATGTATATATAATTCTTTTCATGTTATTATTGTTGTTATTTGGTTTATAAAATGTATTATGTGTCAGTGATATAAATTAGAGATGCAGTATAATGTTTAAATGTAGTTAAGATCATTTAATGTATTTTTTTTGTTTGCTCGAAACTCCCTCACTTTTCCGGAGTGGCCTTTGGTATGAGAAACCATGATCTAGGGGCATCTATTCCATCAAAATCACCCAGGGATCACACCTGGCCTGGACCACACAAGTCATCAACTTGGCTAGATTTTGGGGTGTCTCCTCCCAACTAGTTCACCCCTAAGGGGAATTGAACCTGGGTCGCCTTGTGGACAAGACCCAAACCTTAACCAAATGAGCTAGCGGTAATTGACAAGATCATTTAATGTCAATGTCATTATACGATAATAAATTTATTATATAACAATTTGTTTTAGAGATGCATTGTTTATTTGATTTATTTAGATGGCTAATTGGTTTAGGTATGATTTGACTATGTTAATAGTTTATTTGGACAAAATTAAAATTGTTATTTAAAATAGTTAAATTAATTTTATTTAAAAATAAAGAGTATGAATATAAGTGTGAATTAACGATGACTTCTTCAACATATAAGAAATAATAGTAATTCGAAAAAACAAATATTTATTGCTTTATATATATATATATATATATATATATATTGAGGTACCTACTCAATAAATGAATAAATTAGATGTCTATGTTAATGTGTTTGAGTAGTTCCTAAATGATATAACCAAAATATAAAAATTGGTACAAATATAAATCACAAGGAATAGTAAAATATATAACTAAAACATCTAGTGGTATTAAAATTTATATAAATTTTAAATCATAAGTTATTATGGGCTCATGCCTTAAATGTATGTATTTTTTTAAGGTCGATTAAGTGTGAACTCAATGTTAATTCAAAAGATTATGTGTAACAATAGGAACAAACTTGTTTAAACTGATATCAATATTTTTGTGTCATTACTTACTTTGTCTTTCTCTAAAAAATTGTCCGCTTTATATAATAAAAAAAACATATGGGTTGAAGAATCAATAATGTTGCCATTGTCTTGTCATGATAAAGTTACAAATAGTATGAGTCATCATTTGATCCTATTATTCTAATTTCACTGTTATATTAAAAATTAGTGAAGAGTTGAACTATTAAAGGTTACACTACAACATGAGCATTTCATTATTATCTTAACAATTAAATTTCAATGAATACTCTTGAATTGTTAGCATAACATTAAAACTATAACACAAAATTAAAACATTCAAATATCTTTCAATAAATATAGTAACATTTTGTCAATCTGAAAAAAAATTAAAACTGTAAATATATTTAAGTATTTAGTTAACTTTACCCTATCAGGACTATGTCAAATATTAGTGTGCAAGATCTTGTTACTATAAGTGTAACATTTTTTTTAGATGGATGACGAATATTGAATAGTTACAAGGAAAAAAGTTAACAACCTTAATGAGTAATATCACAAGAAAGTACATAAATAAATAAAAAGAAGAACAATAATATTTCTTTTTAAAACAATATATTTGTAATATAATAGGTTTGTATGTGTTTAATACAATTTCATAACTTATGAATATGTATAATTCATTGCATCCTTTCATTAAAAGAAGACAGTTGAATTTGGTATAGTTTATGCATTGCCACATAAAATGGTAGATAACATATAACACATGAACTGTGGATGAGACAAGTGTTATTAATCATAAGTTTTTTTAAATTCAAATTTTCTACATATGCCTCCACGTGGACTTTGAATTTCAAATGAATACAACTTATGTGTTGTAAAAACATATAATATGTAAATATCGTAATGTTATAAAACATGATAGGTAACTCATACTCAGTATTATTCACATTAAAAACATGTTGCTCTACATTCAACACACAATAAAGGGATACACCATACAATCTACTTCCGTTACACAATAAAAAATCATTAATCATAATTTTACATCTGATACATAAAATAAATGTGTGAACACCCAAGATTAGATCCAACCATAAATAAATGATAGTTAACTTTTCATATCCAACTTCATAAAATGAAGAGAAAAAAAATTCACCAATCATAGATACTCATAATAAAATTCCATGGCCATAACATAAATGTTGAAATAAAACATGTACATATCCCTATTCATTGTTATCAACCAAATTATCTTCCTCACGTGGAATGATAACATTGTTGTTCTCAAAAAGATGTTTTGATCTCAGATCGTGTCTTAGTATGAACCACCAATCCCTATCCAACACATCTCTGTAAAAGAACACTTGGTTGCAATGACGACCAAATTATCTTCCTCGCTTGGAATGATAACATTGTTGTTCTCAAAAAGATGTTTGGATCTCAGATCATGTCTTAGTACGAACCACCAATCCCTATCCAACACATCTTTGTAAAAGAACACTTGGGTGCAATGTTTTGGGTAAACATAAGGCTCCTTCTTTTCATCCCACATTTTTTTAGAGTTTATACATATTATCCCACTATCACGATCTTCCTTTACATTATTCCAGTTTAAATTACACCACCACTTGCACCTAAAAATAACACATTGGAAAGATGAGAAGTCCATTTGCATGATCTCTTGTATCTTTCCAATGTAACCTAGCTTCCCATCTATTATGTTTTGATCACGATGGCTAGCACGACTAGATTGGTCTAACTCGACCTCCACTCCACAGTAAAATTTGACACATCCATCATCGGTATCCTCATAGTAAAAATGATGTCCATATTCCCACATAGATGGGAACAAATGCACCTAACAAATGCGAAGAATGGACATTGTCATATGTTTAGTATGTCGGGCATTAATAAAAACATAATACATGTTATAATTCAAACGTGCATTATAAAATGAACAATGTAGACAAGGAGATTATTACAAAGTTGTTTGACCCAATCCCTATGTTTAATGCATCCTATTCACCACGTAGGTAACAACCAAACACACCATATTTCTCTATAATCTGGTCATCCACCCAACTATTGGGACAAATCACTTGCATATTTTCTTTTAAATGGTCAGGATAAGGGATGCTTCTACTGTTTAGTTGTATGAATTATTTCTTGGCATTGTCCCATTTCCTTCTCTTCTCTTCATACAACGCATCACATGGTTGCATTTCCTCTGCATTGTAAAGAACAAATTTATTGATGGCATCAATTTCTGCATCTATTGGTGTATTCAGAAAATGAAAATGATTAGTATGAGATCAAATAAATATTATCAATTTCATTGTAAACAATTACATTGTATAAAATTTCCAAAATATAGTAACTTACTCTTTATCAGGAGCTTTTTTGTGTTAGTTTGGAGTATCTCCCCTTCCCTTTTGTCCTCATCTCGTTGGTCATCCCAAACCAGTCCGCTTGGCATGTTGTCGATTTGCTTGATGTATTCACTAGCGTAATAGAACGACTCATATACTATGTACCCCTCCTCCATAGACCCCTGGGTTATTCCCTCTATCCTGTCGTCCACTAAGTTGCACTTAGGTGGACTACTTGTGAACCGATGAAGACTTGAACAAATTACATTGTTCATTGCCAGAGTTCAGAATTTCATCAGGCAAAAAAAAAATCCCTTTGTAAAATTTGCATGTCCAGACCCCTGAGGGTGAATTGTAATAAGTTGGTCTAAGCATGAGTATTTTGTAAATAGGCTTGGTCTACCTTAGTTTTTCCATCAAGGGGATACTCTAGAGTATTTTTTCCTTAGGGATTATCCGCTACTCTTTAGGGGTGTATAATTCCTGAGTTTTTCACTCATACCTCCAAAGCTGGAGTATTTTCCATGGTGGTCGAACCTAGGGAGATTATTAAATCCTATGTGTATGTGTTTTTTAAACATGCTATCCATTAGTATTGAGTCATATGGACATGCACTAGGTCCCCTAGGATTTTTGAGTCAATCTAAGAAAAATAATTTTTCTCATTTTATGAGATTTTTTAATATTTTAATTAAAAAAATCAAAAAGTGATAAAATTGTGGTTAGGAGGTGAAATTTGGCATGGGGGTGCTGGTTTTCTAACCCAGAGCACCCATAAAACCCCTAAACCCACTTTTCCTAAGTATTGAGTGAATACTATTCACTTAAATAAAAATTCTCTCAAATTTATTTTTGAGGAATTATTTAATTCAAAAATAATAAAATAGGAGAAAATTCAAACTCCTATATCAGTGGATTCTTGTTGGGTGAGTTGGAACACTCATTTAAGGAAGATACCAATCAAATTTGGAGTGAGCAAGTCAAGTTTTGACACCTCATGAGATGGCTCTCCTTGGGATTTGCACCTTCCTTCCTCTTGGGCAACTTCTTGAGGTGGCAACATCTCATGGCTTGGGAGGAGATCCCAATGTCGAAGGGAGGCGCATACCTTAGGTGGCAGCCATCCCATATATTGGATCTCAATATATCACTCCAATCAAAATATTTGGGATAACACATGGCTCCCTCTCTCACCAATTCGCATGCCCTCATGAATTCGACCTCCCTTCCTTGGAGGCTATAAAAGCAAGGTCTTTGATCCATTGCTTTCATGGATGCATAGAGCCTCTGCTAATTTGTATACTTGTTTCTATTTCTTAATATATTTGAAAGACTTTGGAGGTCCACCGTGTGCATCTTATGTTGGAGCTTTGCTTATGAGGTGATATTGTTGCTTTTCATTACTATTTCATGCTTTCATTATTGTAGATCTAGTTTATTGGATATAGAAGCAAAAATTTACGATTGATAAGTTGTTTGCTTGTGCTTATATATTAGGATATTCGAATGTAACCAACAGTATTCGGTTGTACTTAAGTTCATTCAATTTCATTTTATTCTAACACACTAAAATCTCATATTTTGTATTGTAAGTTTTGGTGTTGTTTAGCTGCAGATCTAAAGCTCAAGGGGATTTGGAATTCGGTTGTTCTTCCTCTTCTTGGGAAGCCTTTTTTTATCTAACATAAGTTTGTTTCAGAGATCTCTCAAATACATTTGCAAGAGACAAAGGCATTGGGATTTAAAGCCTCATCCATCTCCATTTCAACAAAACTCTCCCCTTTTGCATTTTTGTTTCATGCTTAGAAGATTAGATCTAGAGATTTCAATTTATTATTAATTTTCAGATATGATATTTCTTAAGCATTTTTAGCAGATCTAGACATTCACATTCACAAAAGAACACTCATTATTAGATCTAGATATGATTTTTGTACTTACATTTCTTTTAAAAAAATCCAAAATTTCTTCTAAGTCAATTTTTGTTTGTTTGTTTAAAATCATTTCCATTATTTTCTAACTTATAATGCTTGCTGGTTTTTATCAGGTCCAAATAATTACAGAAGGAAACTTTGGCCATTTTCCACCAGAAAGTACCAAAAAGGGCTTTCCAAGGACCTCTTTCTTCCAGTTTCCCATTTCTATGTTATTGTAAGCCCTTAGATCCAGAAAACATGGAGTAAATAGGCATTCTTATTTTAGCCTTATTGTAAAGTTTAAATGAGAGCAGTGGGATACCCAGCGCCCACACCCCATCCCCCCGGGGGGGATTCGTACTTTTGTAAAAATTTTGTGATTGAATTTCTCTAACAACACAACCATCACACACACATAATTTAACTACAGGGTGTATACTTTAACAATACTTTTCATAACTTTTTTGAAGTTCATTTAAGTTTTTTGCAAGCGTAAAGTAGAAATAACACATACCTCGTTGCCACGAAGTATGCTCTCTCCACCACACAAAGGCTTTGCCTATTAGTGGTGGATGATCAGAAAGTGACACATAGGTGTGTGCCTTTCTTGTTTTCCGTCATTCTTTGCAAAAAATAACTTAGAACTAAAACCAGTTTCGTTGCCACGAAGTATGCTCTCACCACCACCTAAAGGCATTGTTGATTAGTGGTGATTGATCAGAAAGTGATGCATAAACTTGGTGAGCCATATCTTTCCGTTTTTTGCAATTTACTTTGTCAAGCTATCCTTTTTTCCCACAATACATTTGTTCAAACAAACTGGAATTTACATTTAGTTAGAACCGGATTATGCTCTTTCCCCTTGTGGGCACTTTGTTTGGGCCTGTGGGAAACCAAAAACGGTGATAACTGCTTATTAATTTTTTTCACATTTATTTAATACTCATATAATAAAAGTAACTACCTGTACACATAAGTGAAAATCCGGCACTTCGATTAGATTTCGTGTGGGGAAATTCTTCATAGGACGCAGCACCAACTGGGAGGCGACCTCAAGGAACAGTTAGGATATACCCTCGTTTGGTATAGTGTTGAACATAGCCTTAGAGACTCCATTCCAACCCACATGTTCTCGTGAGGAGGCACCGGTTTTTAATTTCTGGACATTCCTCCCTGTACCTCACGGTATCTCGGGAGTCCCCATTTTTCCTTAACAAATTTCAAATCTTAATAATTTAAAAGCAACCAAGAGACATTTGCAAAACACTTTCCCTTTCATTCAGCATTGTTTATATGTTATATTGACTCCATAAGGCATTGGTCCATGACACATTTCATTTGCTTAATACCATATTGAATATTGTGCATCTATTTGGCAGTCATTTTAATTTATGTTGGTGAAGGTAAATCTTTAATTTATTGCAAAGCTACATTGGATTAATTTTGAACATCAACACCCAAATAAACTCCTAAAAACATAAACACATTTAACTATTTCACCGGAATTTCTAAAGACCTTAGAAACTTTCCTTAGGGACTACCCCCCTTGGCTTTGTTGGGAGTTTTGCCTAAACGGAGGAGTCAATATCAGGTGACAGCTTTGACTCGAGACTTGCCCCCAAGGGCACACCGAGCAGTAGCATAGATTTTCTGCTTCGTTAATCAGGTGTGCTGATCTGGCGGAAACATGTCCAAAAAATGCCTTCAACTTTTTCGTGTACCTCTCCAAGAAGAACATCCAATGACATGAGACCACCCCAACTAATTCAACCTCATCGAGTACATGAATTAGAATATGTACTTGTAATTCCATGAAAATTGTGGGAAGTTCCTTTTCAAACATACAAACAATCTCAACGATCTCTCAAAACCAACATGGAATGCTATCCATATGAATCTCATTTGATGTAATCCATCATACAAATGTAGATAATTTAAATATGGCTCTTCGTAGAGCTTGGGGGAAGTCATGGTTCACACAACCATGCATGAGCAAAGGATAATGACACAACTAAATAAACACATAATAAATTAATTGGCATAAAACTATGAATGCATATCGTATTATAACTTAAACTGCAGAAAAATAAGCATGTAATTGACATGCATACCATTAGAAGGTTCAAATGGTCATGTGATTTCAACCCCGAAAATTCTTCTTCTATTATGAAGAAACGTCGTAGAGTCGACCCATGCAATGAAAGCGTCTTCACACTCAATATAACATCATTTGCCAAAGAAAGATCATCTTTCTTCAAAATCCATGGGACATCACCTTCTCTAAAAGACAAGAGATTCTGGCCTCTCCTCTAGTTTCATTATTGCCCAATGTTTCTTTTTGGTATTCGAAGAAATAAGATATCTCCTAATGGACAATGTGTTGCTTTTTTTCGATGATATGTGAATCCATAAAGAAGATGAAACATTTTTGAATATGTACATGGGATCCAGTAAGTGGGAAATATTAAGATGCTCCCAATATGGAAGCTCACAAAACACATATTTCATTTTCATCCCAAAGGGAATTTTCTTAACATAAGTGTTGAAAAATTCAATATCATCGAACATAGGTTCTCCATTTGAATCGAAAAATTCTGCAATTTCTCTCTCCGTCTCTGTGTCATATTCCCTAATCCAGTTTGTCAATGTCATTATGTCAAGTCTTTGGGTTCTCTATGGTTTACTATTGAAAGAATATTATGCTCTTATATAAGGGTGGTGTTTTGGGAGGAACGCCCTCGAGCAATCGTACACAGGATTTTGTAGGTGGTTGGACCACCTAGCCTTTATTAAAGCTCCACAACATTTACATCCATGATACCCTTTTGTTATAAGACCTGCAATGTTATTATATATGGAACAAATTAGCACCAAAGAAGGCAATTGCACCAAATTAAAATTTTGAAATAACATTACATATATAAACAAATCAATCAACATGCTTATCAAAGAAAACTCTTAGTCCTAGATAATCATGCTTGGTGTATGAACATATTCCATACAATGCAAAATACCTCTCTAGCGAGATGGGTCTTGATACATCGTAAACTTGTATCTCTTCCCATAATTGCTTGAATTTGTCGATCAATGGTTGGAGGTAGACATCCATATTCTTCACTTGTCTTCTACCAAGAACTATAAGAGCCAACATAAGATGTTTGTTCTTCATGGACAACCATGGAGGGATATTGTTATTGATCACTACCATTGGCCAAACAAAATAACTAGTGTTTTAGAGGGAACGCAGGTTAACTCCATCCATGGCTATGCTCAATAGAATTATTTGTACTTCATACTTGAATTTATCAATCCATGTATGCTTTATATGCTATGGCTATTGAATCTACAGGAATCTACATAACTCCTAGCTCACTTCTATGCAAGCCATGCCACCCCTGCAACGTGGCTAATTCTTTGCAACAAAAAATCCTTTGAATTCTTGGGATTATAAGAATGTGCTTTAATATATTATGAGGAGGGCCATGTGCATTACCCTTTTTTTATATATGGGATCTGTCATGCCCAAATTTAGAACATAGCTCTTTGTCTGTGTATTCACCTTTGTATAAAATACAATCATTTGGACAAGTGCGATATGATATGTACTCAACAAACAACTTTTTCAATAGTTTATTTGCCTATTCGCAGTTGTCCAGGAGGACGTTATCGCTTGGAAGTACCTTTTCTTTGAGTAACATGCAATTAATGGCAATAGAAATGTACGTTTGCTCTCTTTTTGTGTTCAATTTCTATTTCTCTTTCACAATAAGATTCGATTTTTAGCATTGTAAACTTCTTGGTTATATATGTTAGTGTATGGTGCCTTGGGTCACTCTTGAATCGAGATCATAATGTGATTCAATTTGAAGCCGACCTGTCTAGACTGTCCTTGTCATATTTTTTTCTTTTCGCAGTCCGCGATGCGCATTTTTCAAAAATGTCACACCAGTTTGTTTATATTTCGACGACGTTGCCATATAAATTTGTTTTATTTTTAAAAATGTAAATACCTTTAGCGGTGCGTATTATACAGAAAATACGCACCAATGCATTATATCATATAAGGTGCACCTGTGCCAAATTTATATACTATGCACATCGAATGTTCTGAATACATTTTTACCTAAAATTCTTTACTTATTGTGTAAAAAAAAATTTATAATTTATGTGTTTTATTGTGTGGGGTGTTTATTGATAAAAAAATGGCCAATAAAGATTATGGAATACAAATCACAGCAAAGGGAGCGAGGGAAACACATCAGGCACACAGAACATGACAAGTTTTTTGTAATTTTAATATAAAAGTAATACATTGGAATTATCTATATGTTTAAATGATGTGTATTGGTTTATGTGTGTCATGCAGAATTTTTTTTAAAGAAACTCTATAAGATTATTTGTAATATAAGTGAAGAAGAGCAAAAAATATTTAAGAAATTATTGCAAACTAAGGAATTAAGTGGATCAAAAGGTGATTAACATGAGCTTTTTGTTTGATTTCTTACTGACAATTCTTCTCAACAATAATTGCTATCTTGTTTGAAACTTTGGATTTCAAATTTGTTGAATTTTGTGCAAGGACAAAGAGCAAGGAAATAGGATGCCCTAAAAATATAAAAATTAAGAAGAATGTAAATGATGATTTGGTCATTAGTTCAATTGGAGCGGTGTTGGAAGTTAATGAGAGGGGGGAATTTTTTTATAAAACTTTAATGGATACAATGGAAAGAATGTATAGACGTACTTTTCATTTACAGTACAAAAATCAATCAAATGACTCTAAAAATCAGGTTATAAGTAAATTATAAGAAGTGTTTTCGGGGTAGTGGGCACTGAGACTTGCAAAGGAAAAAACATACAACAACAACAAAAAATTGTTTAAAAGGTATTATTGCTGAAAATGCTTTTCTATAATATGTATATACTAGTCCAAACATACTTTAATAATATTTTTGCTATGCTTATTTTCATATAAATATTTATCATTTTTTTCATTGTTCTTTTTGTTTCTCAAGAAGATCGCTAAAATTCCAAAGGAGTAATGACATGATATATGAAATATGCCAATAGGGATGTCAAACAAGGTTTACGATGAGATGGTCAAAGAAATCAACATAACCACATCGCAGGGGGATCCATCCCAACAACATTCTGCATCCAACATATGTAATCATTGTTTTATTTTTAATGTGCATACAGTTTAATTATCGCATGAAATACTAATTTTGAATTGTTTTGTTGTAGTAGAAACAAAAAGAAAATGTCACCAATTCAGTGTGTAAGATGGGACAACAAGGCAAAAAAGGGTTGATTGCAAAGGTTGTGAGTACTTGTGGTTTGCTTCAAATTTCATATTTGGTGTGATGTTTATATCTTAATTAATTTAAAATCATACATGGATGTTTTCTAACATGTGCTAACATAGAGGGAAGAGCCATTCGATCATTTCATTGGCATTGTATTAAGGGTTAATTGAATAATTTCTAAGTAACTATGTCTTTTTACGTCCCTTATTTTATAATTAACGGAACAATAAAAATTTTAATTATATGTATGCTTTGTCATGGTGTATGAAGCTCACAGGAAACAAAGTATGGAGTGGATCCAATAGAGGAATTATTGAAACACAATAGGGGGGAGTGGTTTCGTAAATATGTTTGAAGTTTATGATTCACTCATTAAACTTGTACATTTTTTCATTTATGCAATTATGTATATTATATTATATGATATGCAAGTGTAGATATACTCATCTCATTTTGTTTTTATGCTTCTAGATGGAACATGAAAATATGGAATGAAATGAAGTCAATCAAGAAAACATTTAAATAACTTAGGAACAATATCCCCTAAAGGTGATGAGGAGATGGGGCACGAAAGCAACTCGAGCGACTACAACAGTTCGAGCAATGAATGATGATTAATACATTTGAATATTGTTATTGCAAGTTGTATATTTTGGGTTGTTTATCTGTGAAAAACAAACATTTTGTTTAATGTGGACATATCACCCCAGTTGAATGAGGGTAAGTAATCAATAATTTTATTTTATTTTTAAGTAAGAAGGAACTTTATATTATATCCACATAATAAAAAAGCAGTACATAAGCAATTAAGAGGTCACTAGATCGAACCTCCTGGACCATAAGCATAACAAAAACCTACAAAGCTTAAGGACTGTATGGAAAACTAGCATGGTCGGGGACATATTACATAGTATAATGGGGGTCATCCTGATAATGTATCCAAAAAAATTAACAAACAGACCCTACTAATCTATTGACATGACCAAAAAACAAAAAACATGGCCTACCCATCCTACGAACCAGAATTTCCTTCGGGTTCCTCATTTCACGTGACCAGGAGAAGCTGGAGAGGTGCTCCCAACACAACCACATCCCATGGAGAGGTGGAGCATAAATTTTTAACCATATAAGGACTGGTCATGGCAAAAATAATCGCGTCCAGACGATAATTGAGCTAGTCCATTTTGAAATCAAATTCTGAATAGCATGACGAGCTTCAAAAATGAGATCCCATTGTGCCTCCATGATACCATCCCTCGGCTCCATACAATGTTCATTTTCACCTGCACTACGTCATTCTCTGCTACCTGCTGAACCCGCTTGTTATCTTCGTCAATATTACCATGGGTTGGTGATGGAGGTGTCGTGGGCTGGAAGCACGAGTAATTGTCATGCCCATCAAACCATTTGACTTGGCAACTCCATACAATGGATCCCAAGCAATCCATCCTCAAGTCCTTAGAGTCAGAAGCTGAGACTGAAGAAAGGGATGAAGAGTCCATTGAGGATGAAGAAGAAATCACCTCTTTAGCCTAGGTACAGAGCCGAATAGAGCGAGATCCAGCAGCACGACAAGAGCGCCCTCGAACACGCAGACAAGTCATGAGGAGAGAACAGACAGTCGGAGTGGCCTTCGCATATAGATTACTAGAAACATATTCCCCATTTAAATCCCATATGATGACCTCATAAATGTCACACACGAGAGGAACCTGCCGACTGAGAATGAAACTGGCCTTCCAGCCCATCTCAACATTATCACCCTTCAATATCCCCATTAATGCACATGACAAAGGCTGAGTCTGAGCCCGATCAAGGAGCAAATGATCTAAAAGAGGAAGCATTGGAGGGCACATCAAATTAAATGAAGCACTTAACAAACTGCACGATTGTGCAACGTGCAACGTGTGTCGTCATCTGCCTCCTGCCCAGCCACACCATCACCATTTGTCTTATTCCCATCAACAGATGTCACCCCATCCGGTAGGATAAGTAATCAATAATTGTAACAATGCCAAAATGACATTTTGATCATCGAGGACCTTTATGTTGTCCCATATTTTGGATTCTTATTCGTATATAATAAAATGGGTTTCCTCTTGTACTAGATTGCCTATTGTTGCAAAATGTTACATTATTGATTAAATATATGATCGTTTTACATTGTGACTATGAAAAAAGGTGTAATCAACACGCTTATCAAAACATAATAGTTAAAATATAAAAATTAATATTATAAAATATATGAATGATTTACCTGGTTAAAATGAACATGTGTGTAATCAGCTCAATATCCAAACGCATTAAATAAAATATAAAAATAAATATTATTATAAAAAACATTTAATTCTCGAATGATTAATTGAAAATTTGTAAATATAAAAAAGTAAAACTATATTTGCATATCCACACTAACCAGTGCATTTTATTTGTTTCCATGAATCAATGCCTACTCAATTTTTAGCCACCGCTCCTCATTGACATAATAAATGCACTGGTGCTCTGTAAATATCATAGGCACTGGTGTTGTTTTTGCAATATAAGCATTGGTGATTTTATTCCAAACTATACACATCAGTGCTCATTGGGATAATATACGCACCAATGCATATTGGTAGAGTATACGCACTGGTTATATTTTAATACAAAAACACAACAATGACTATATAATACAACAACAACACTAGTGTGTTTAAATATAAAAATGCAACAATGCAGTTGTGAATGTTAACTGCATCAATGATGGTACAATATAATATAAATGCAGGTATGTTTGGATTAAAATATATGCACGGTGCTTTTTGGATGCGGGAACACACCGAGGCATATGTAAACTAAACGCACTTGTGTTGTTACAATATTATATTAGCACCAGTGTGTCTGCTTAAACATATACACATTGGTTCATTTACATTAACGATACGCACATATGTGTTTTATAAAAAACGCATTTGTGCGCATTATATAATTAAAGAGCACCGATAAAAAAAACATCCGCTACAACCTTCGACCACCCAAATTTTTTAGTTATAGTAAATATCTGTTATAATGTCCACAAAAAATTCCACTACAAAAATGGAGGTTGTAGCAGAGATTTTTTTTTACAATTTTTGCCAATCTTGTAACACTAAAAACCTTCGTTATAACCTCTATTATAGGGTATTTTCCTTGTGTATAAATCATATTTGCTCAAAATTTTGATATGCACCTTGATAAGATGCTTTTAGGCCTGGCAATTGAGGAGAATTGTTTGTATCATGATTTTCCATACAAATGCTACAGATTTTTACAATAGCTAATGGGCATTCATTAGGAGCATGCTTCTCAATACATCTTAGGAAAAAAATGGCCAAAGTTTTCTCCGTTTCTTCTTGCTTCCTTTTCAGGTGAAGGGTATCTAATTGCATGGATGATGAGTTAAAAATATCAGTCTTTATATCTTCGATCAGATTTCCTATTTTAGCTTTACTAACCCATGTGGTTGACTTTGTAGGAAAAATCATTACAGCCCTTGAACTTGTACCCTTTCTCATATTAGCCCTTGAATAATTCTTGAAAATATCACAAATATCTTCATAAGTAAACTGGTAGATATCCCCATAAGCAATCAGATTTAAGGTTTCCATATATTCTTCCCATGCCCCTCTCAATAATACCAACTTAAGTGATTCATCATCCAATTTGTAGTTGGTATCACACTTATAAATAAATTGAAATCTTTTTGCATAATCTTCCAAGTACTTATCAACTCTTTTGGTGAGTTAAAAAGTTCATTTCTTGTTTCACGTTCTTTACAATAACAAGGGCCACGAGGTGGCAATGTCCTAGACATTGCACTTGCGTGGGCTGGTGTTTTGCAATTTCTAAAAGTTTTATTTGCCAAGAATAATGTTAACCTAACATTTAGTATAAAAAAATTATATATTGGAAAACTATTCAAAAAGTTTGTGACTTAAAGTATAAGTTTGAAGTATTATTGATATTTATTATTATTATTATTATTTCAATTACCAATAGCTATCTAACCCAAAGTTCCATGCAATGAATAAGATGAAACTTAAAATTTTATCATAATTTGGTATATTATGTAAATTTTTGCTTCTTTTAAATCAATTTGTTAAATTACTCTTATACGACTTCCATAAATAATTATTGTATCCAATATGTATCTAATTAAATCAAAACTAATTTGCATACAAATATATTCTTTCCTAATCAAGAAAACAAGATATAAACTATTTAATTACCCCTAGTCATAAGAATATAAACTAGAAAAAAACATGAAAAAAAAGTTAAAATATTTTATTAGAGGAGAAAATAAATAACATCAACCTTGAAATATCTAATGAATTATTATTTAATTTAAGAAAATAAATCTTAAAAATTTATTGTTTGATTGAGAGAATAAATCTTAAATTCAAAATTACATATTAAACTAACTATACCAAATGTTGACTTATGACCAAATGAAAATACTAATAAACAAGTACTTCACAAATTGGAAATCTCTTTATTTACCCACTTATTATTATTCATATCATTTGATGTTGTTTGATTGAGAGAGTTAAACTTAAATTTAAGACGAATGTTTAAAAAACATTACTCAATATTGATTATGACCAAATGAAAATATTGACAAATAAGCCTCATAAATTAGTCATCTCTTTATTTACCAAATTAGTATTCATATTATTTTATTACCAAGTTATTATTCATATTATTTTATTACCAAATTGTTATTCATATTATTTGATGCAAAAAAACTCTCTTAAGAGAAAGAGTTCGTGTTGCTCTGTTTGTCTACAGATGAGCATAACCCATCACCAACATCCATGGTCATTGAAGCATGCATGGTATTTGAGTGCTTGGTATGTTGAATACAAGTGTTTGTGTATCTTATCATTTTGCGAGTAGATCTTTGGAATTTATAAACTGTTATTGTAAATCTTGAAAAAAAAACCCTAAACAACACCCATCCACATCACACATCCTGAAAAACAATTAAAACACAAGAGCCTTAGTAACTCTTTGTAGGGTTTACCCCCCTTGGATTCGTTAGGAGTTGCCTAAATGGAGGAGCCGGGATCAGGTGACAGCACCTGACTCTTTGCTTGCCCCCAAGGCCACACCTTTCCCACTTGGGAAACAACGTTCGAAAGATTTATGCTGCTGGTACATTGGGCGGGCAACATCTTTGGCGCCGTAGAGAGCATAAGTATTTTTTATTACCACTAGCACTCCTATATAATTGAAAATAGCTTTGCGAATACCTACCCAAATTAGATTGGTAGGGAAAGCGTAGGTTTGTTGAGAAGGTTAATGAATTTGGTTATAGGATATTTGACATGAATAACTCTAAAGATTTAAGATGACGTTGCCAACATATTCAAGATGACATTGCCATCATTGAAGTTATTTTTTAACTTGTAATTATCAATTTGCTATGAGGAGCAAATTAAAAATAGGTTATAAATTTGATTAATAAAGTTTATAATAGAAAATTAATTTAAAAAAATTAATAATTATGAAATTAAATCTAAAGATATAAAGATTAATAAAAAATTATGTTTAAAAAAAAAAATATTGACCTTTTAGATTTAAACTAAAAATCAAATATCTAACCTTTTAGATTTAAAGGTTAAAGTTGACACACTTCAGAGAACTCAAAAACCCAAAATCTAATTGTTGAACCTGCTAGTCCTTTGCAGGGTTGACACTCAAATTAAGGATAAATGGCTTTGGTAAGGACAATTACTTTGTTTTTGTTGTATTTTTTAAATATATATTTAAAATAAAAAGCACATAAAATTACATTGTGTTCAAAATAATTGAATGGAAATTCTAAAGGAGGCAAAGCAGTATAGATCACACATAATATTGATTAATCATATTGTATCACGTTTTGATTCCACGATCTGTAGATAATCATATGATAACCTCTTCTTATATCCGTAAAATAATAATATATTTTGTTTGCATTGTCTGTACTCGCGTGGATTATTTTTTCCTGTCTTGTTGGCAAGGTTATATATGAAGTTTGGTGGTTTACAAAAGTTTATGTTAAAGTGTACAATAAGACGTTTTACCATGTTACTATGTGTATGGTAGTCTTGCTCTCATGACTCTATCGGATGAGTTTGTTCCCCTTTATCTGTATTGCATTCCGGCATATGTGCCCCTATTGCTCCTTCCTTTCAATATCGGATAAGTTTGTTCCTCTTTATATGTATTACATTTCGGTCTATGTGCCCCTACAGCTCCTTCCTTTCAATGACTATTGTAGACTTTTTATAACAACATCTCCATGATCAGACATTGATTTTCTTAAAGCTGGAAATATGGAGGTAATTCACTTTTCTTTTTTATAAGGACCTCTATTTTGAATTTTTTAATTTGATTCACAGGCATAGCAAGAATATTTCATGGCGTTACAGAGAACATATATTCCTCTTGAAATTATAAATGCTCCCAACATAAATTCGATTTAGATAGTATCCAAGTGGCATTTTCCGTATGGACAGATTGACATGCTCATTGAGCTGGGCAAGAAATTATAAATTCTCTCGACAGAAATTTGATAGTGTCCAAGTGGCATTTTTGGCATGGATAGTCTGACATGCTCACTGAGATGGACAGGAATGGCACGAGGGCACCTTTACCAAGGACTACATCTCTACTAGGGCATTTGTGACGATTACGGAACTGATGAGAGCTCCAAGAAGTAGACAGGGAAAACGGTCGATTTGCAGATCTAGGAAGGACTTGGGGTTTCACGCAGCTGATCAAACTGATCATTACCGGGATGGTTAGTACACAGGGGAGGGGCGCAGCCCCTCCTCAAATAAAAGATGCAAAACAATAACATGAAGTTTCTCCCTCGAAGGCTAAGGAGGCGAGCATCGAAGGAGAGGGATTTACAGGCCCTGTGGCAAATCCTCAACCTGCGCAAGGGTTTCCCAGCCAAGGTTCTTGTATTCCAAAATTGGCCAGTATCCCGGCCATTCCAGTAAATCCAACTCGGATCAAGGAAAAAATACAACATATGAAGGATCATGCCCTTATTGGCAAATTTATCGGCATCTGGCCTTCAAAAAAAGCTCTCATATGGTGGATTAACTCTACCTAGAAACCAAAGGGCCATTTCGACCTCCTACTCGGATCAAAGGGTTTCTTCACAGTGGTTTTCTTAAATATCGAAGACAAGGAGCGGATCTTTGAAGGTGGACCATATTCTTATTATTCTGTAGGTTTAAACCTGAGAATCTGGAGGGATCATTTTAATCCGGACAGGGAAGACCTATCTATTGCCCCAGTCTGGATACGGCTTTACTCTCTACCTACTAAATACTAGAATCCAGAAATCTTGAAAGCAATCGGAGGTGCTCTGGGCCAATTTGTGAAGACCTCAGACCTCACCAAGCAAGGAAGGTATGTCTCTTATGTCAGACTCTGTGTTTACATGAATATTTCTAAAGACCTTCCTGAGGGGATTAACCTTACCTGGGAAGACTCAGAATGGTTCCAAACCCTGTATTATGAGCATATCCCCTTTAGATGTCGTCGTTGTCATACTCATGGACATCTGGTCTGAGATTGTCATTTAACACTACAAGTTGAGCTACCTGCTAATAAAATCAAAGAGACTTTGGACTCAGAAGGTTTTGTTAAGGTCACCAATAGGAAAAGAACCGGATGGAAGCACAATGGTCCAGATCTAAGTAAAAAAGATAGTACTTCAAATAGTTTTGCAATACTGGAAAAAAACCCTTCGGAGGTGCTGACCCCCTGAGGAACAACAGCTATAGTCCCAAGGTGTAGAGCTACCAGCCCAGGAAACAAGGAAAATAACTAAGATCCACTTCACTTCTGAGAACCCACCTGAAGTTGAAAAAATGGAAGAGGATGTGGATGAAAAGGAAATGGGAGATTTGGATTTAGATAGTATAGAAGAAGCTTGCGGGAAAAAGGAGGTTCACTCTATCCCTACCAAACAACTTCAAATTTTAACAATGGAAATTATAAAATCCAAACCCACTACGGGCCTGGGAATAGGTCCCTTGAAACTTAAAGAGACAAAACAAAAACGCAAAGAAGGAGGTACGAAGAGAGGAAGGAAGACCAACAGAGAACGGATTGGGGAAGTGGGGGCTCAGTTAGTAGACTCAGGACAGTATCCTACTATTCAGGAAGCTCTACTCTCTATCATATATCTTGCATGATGAAGATTCTATCCTGGAATATCAGAGGGACCAATGGTCCTAAAAAAAGCAAAACTCTTAAAAATAAGATCATGAAGGAGAAACCCTCTATTGTCTTCTTACAAGAAACAAAGTGCTCTGAAAATCAACTAGTAGTTAAAACAAGGACTTTATGGAAAAAGTGTAAGACAATGGTGATAGATGTTGTTGGTCATGCTGGAGGTTTGGCGATCCTTTAGGATCCTAGCCAGGTGTCTTTGAACAACTTTATATCGACAACCTTCAATCTCTTAGCAGAATTTAACATCCTGGGAACAAATGCTCGTGGCATTCTTACAAATGTGTATGGCCCCAGTAGTTATCTAGAAAAACGTAACTTCATTACAAGTCTGATCAATATGAGAAGGTATTTTGAAGGTTTACATTGGATCATAGGAGGTGATTTTAATCTGATCCACTCCCTTTCGTAAAAAAAAGGAGGTAGAAGAGTTCTTACACAAGAAAGTACTCTTTTCGACGAATTCATTGAATCGAATAACCTGGTAGACATTGGCTTGAGTAGCAGAGAGTTTACTTGGAATAACAGAAGAGGAGGGGATCATCATGTAGCAGCGCATCTTGACACGTTCCTAATCTCGGAAAGTATTATGCTTTTTGACGGGGCTCTAACCTCTCGACGTCTTGCATCAGTAGGGTCGGACCACTGGCCGATTACTCTGATCTGGAATAACATCGGGACCAGAATGACCAAGCCTTTCCAATTTGAGCAATTTTGGCTCACTCATCAAGATTTCCATGCTCAAATGGAGAGTTGGTGGCAAACAATTACCCCTCCTAAAGGTACAAAGATGTACCAATTTCAACAGAAATTGAAGATCTGGACTAAAGAGGTCTTTGGTAATATAATTCTTGAAAATATTAAGTTAGAGCACCAAATGGAAATAATCCAGGAAACCATTATGGAGAAGGGACTCACTGATGAGCTTTATTCTAAGGAAAGTTTTCTCTCTGAACAGCTTCAGGAACAGGAAAAACAAGAAGAAATACTCTGGAAACAAAAGTCTCGGAATCAGTGGTTAAGGGATGGGGATAAAAATACAAAGTTCTTTCACCGAGCTACTATTCAACACAGGCACCAAAATCAAATCAACAATTTGAGAACTCACACTGGCCAGTTTGTGGATACCCATGAAGATATTGAGAAGGAGATCATCCTCCATTTCAAGTATGTGCTTACCGAACCTCATATTGATAGAACTGAGGCCATCAGGGAGATTAAAAGTGTTATCCCTAGGTTGGTTACCACGGAGCAGAATGAGATGCTCATAAGACCTATTGATCTTCAGGAAGTGGATGGATCAATCAACCAAATGGAGGATGGCAAATCTCCTGGCCCTAATGGTTTCACGACAAATTTCTTCCTCCACTTTTGGGATTTGATCAAGATTGAAGTCTGGGAGTTTGTGGAGGAATCTAGGAAAATGTGGAGAGTTCTCCCGACACTCAACTCCACTTTTCTAAGTATGGCTCCCAAAATACCAATGGCGGAGAGCCTTGAGATGTTCTGACCTATTTCCCTATGTAACATCATTTACAAAACCATCACGAAGGTCATGACAAATCATCTCAAACCTCTCCTTCCTACCTTAATATCTCCTGAACAATCAGGGTTTGTGGAGGGAAGACAAATTTTAGATGGCATTATCTTAGCCCATGAAGTTCTCCACTCCCTCTGGGTCACTAAAAAAGCAGGTGTGATGCTAAAACTGGATTTGTCTAAAGCTTATGATAAGCTTAACTGGAATTTTATGAAAGAGATTATGAGCTCCTTTGCGTTTGGAGATGTTTGGATTAGTTGAATAGCAAATCTGAATTCTTCAGCTTTCTTCTTTATCCTTATCAATGGAACCCCTTCTAAAGTCTTCAAACCTTCGATGGGTATTCGACAAGGAGATCCCATATCCCCTTTCATTTTTGTCCCAATGACTGAAGGCTTGGGCCGTCTTATCTCTCACATTTTGAATCAAGGGAATATCAAAGGCCTCTGGTTTCCACCCTATGAAAAAGATTTGACTCATCAACAATTCATAGATGACACACTTCTCATGGGGAATTCATCGGTTCAGGAAGCGAGACAGCTCAAGAAGGGATTAAACATATTTCTCAAAGCCTCTGGATTAACCATAAATGAGGACAAATCTCTGGTGTTCTTTTTTAACACCCCTCAGATTATTCAAAGGAATATACTTCGGATCTTGGGTTTCAAACAGAGTTCCCTTCCTACCAAATACCTTGGCGCACCTTTATCTGACTCAGTTTTGAAAAAGGTTTCCTGGGAAGAGCTTGTTGACCAAATCGCGACCTCACAGTCGACAGGGGTTCACCAACTGTCGACACATACTGCAGTCTCCTTGGGCACCGGCCCGGGCAGGTTTGAGCCCACCGAGCAACACCCGTAGAGTGGATGAGGTCTCACCCGAGGCGTCCAGGAAGAGCAGACGGAACCATGTTTCCACCGAGGGAGGAGGTGAGTTGCGGCAGCATGGTACCAACAGCAATTCTAAATATTCATCATGAAGCTATAGCATATCACTTTAATCGCAGCATTTAACATTACAGTAAACAAATATCTATAACATATTATTGCGGCATTCACATCATAGCGACAAAAACAGATAATTGCATTAAGAAAAGGCAATAACATAAGTATCAAGCAACATTACACACGGATTGCACCAAATCATCATCCTTATATTACTGTGACAAACCAAAAGCAGTACATAAATCTCTGCACAACTCCTGCATTATCTCTCTGTCAATCTCCGCATACAGCTCTCTTTCTATCTTCTATCCATCGACTTCTCTGTTTTCCTCTTCTTCTCTTTTTCTCTAACACTTACAATTCTCATCTATTTATAGGCTTCCGCCAATTACAATACTTGTCCACTTTCCTAACCGACACTATGGACAATCGACTAACTGACTTAGTCTAACGACCCAAAAACATGCCAACTGCAGTACAATTGACTCGATATTACAAATACATGACCCAAAACCCACCAACTACGGTATACTTGACTCAATATTACAAAATACATGGTCCAAGTGACCCAAAACCCACCAACTACGGTCTACTCTGGTACAAAATACTCCTTTCGCGCCTTTATCCAACGTGTCACAACGTCAGCAGTACCGCGACACATCCTCATCAAACCGCCTACCAACAGGCCCCCAACACAATCTTGTGGCTCGCCCTCAAGCCACGTCAACTGCATCTGTTCTTGCTGTCTTGATCGCGCAATGTTGTCTCCTTCCTTCGGCTGTACAGATCATCGGCTACCAATTCTGTAAGCCCTACACGAGAGTAGGCAACCCCCGACTCACTGTCAAGTACGTCGCGAACTCATCCTCCAGTCGCATGGAATAGTGCAGACTGAAAAGAAAAGAGGACAAACATTACCAAGGTGTGGGAGCAGCGAAAGACTCTATCACATATGTTTCACACCAGTGCCCATCTTCTATTGAAGTCAGGGAGTTACCACCCCAACCAGTGTTCTGATCGAAAATAGCACAACCCTTCGAACAATTAATGCATACTGAATCATGTGGAATCGTCTAGGGGTCCACCTCACTATCGACACATACCACAGTCGCCTGGGCACTGGCCTGGGCATACACAGGGTAAGTGCACCCACCATATCAAGGCGCTCAGGGACACTCGTCGTTCGGGCTCGCAGGGCCCCTGGGGTGCAGCTAAGGGAAACGAAGTGAAGCATTTCCACAGCCTCCTTGGAATTCCTCACAACTCAACTCGCAAATTGATCAACCAGCATAACCACGCTATTGCAGAACTACTCCGTTGTAGCAACTACCAGCTGCCTCGACTACTTATAGTCAGACCGTTCCCGGGTCACGACGGTGGGAATGATGTCCCACTACCTCTCATCTGTGTGTGTAAACCTATCAACTGACACAACCGGGGGGGTGACCATACTGTCATCAAAGATACTACGTGCCAACGTGTGAGAAATCTCCTCACATTGTGCTGATCGTACCAGCCCAACATGCTATATGCAAAACATGTCGTCGTCATGTGTGAACCCAGCCAAATCAGTCAGGGGCAATCATGTGTAGAGAGGGTGGCCAGTAATCACACCACTTCGTCATACTTTCCCAAATCCATCATACAAAATTCGTCATCGAGACTAAGTGCAACACTGCCATGAGTCTCTGACTACTCTAATATGTCGGCACAAGCCTCTTCCGCTTGCGCATACCCTCCTCCGTTGGTGCGCCATCTGCAACCCAGCAACCTGCAACAATCATCATCATTTCATTTTTTTTTTTTAACCAATGCAACTTAGACATCGCACTGCTCCAAGCCGAAGTGATAGGGCTTCAACCTGTGACCATTTACCAGCTTGGGGAGCATCACCCCATCCAACCACTACAACTGAACCGCTCCTCCCGAAGTAATACTATTGATGCGATAGGGACCCAGCCAATGCATCTGCAATTTCCCTAAATGTTTCGTAAACTTGTTGTCGTACAATAGCACCAAGTCTCCTTGCTGAAACTGCTTATTTTTAATGTGGCGATCATGCCATGCCTTCTGATAGTCCTTCTCCACCCCTTGGTGAAAGCCAGCGATAAATCGATCCTCTTCTAGCTCCATCAATTGTGCTAGACGTTCATCTAATGCTGCAACATCATCCATTCTTGTAATAGCTGCAATTCGTAGACTTGGAACAATGTACTCCATAGGCATAATTGCTTCCTTCCCATATACCAGCTTGAAAGGTGTCTAACCAATCAACCTTTTACAGGTGGTGCAATAGGCCCACAACACTGCTGGGACTTTCAAATCCCAGTCGTCTCGGTTCGCATTGCACACTTTTGTCAACGCATGCTCCAATACCTTGTTAAACGCCTCCACTGCTCCATTCGCCTGTGGGTGATAGGGTGTACTCTTCTTATGTTGTATCTGCAATTCGTCCGTCAATGCGCTGATAGTGCGATTCAGAAAGTGGCTACCTTGATCACTCAGCAATATCTTAGGGAAGCTGAATCGAGTGATAATGTGATCAAACAAAAATCGAGCAGTTGTTGCGGCGGAGCAGTCAACTACAGGTGCTACCTCGGCCCATCGGGTCAAGTATTCTGTCGCCGTGATAATATACCGCGCACCTGTGCGTTTCCCCAGTGGATGGATCAGTCCTACAAAATCCAAAGCCCATTTTTCAAACGGTTGCAATGTCACTTGAGGTAGCAGCGGCATGTCGTCACATCTGGATGACTTGCCAGTTCGCTGACAAACATCACAAGACCGCGCATAGTCTGTCACATCATTATGTAATGTGGGCCACCAAAGTCGTGCACGCAATACCTTCCGGGCAGTTGCCCGACTGCCATAATGTCCTCCCGCCACTCCACCATGTGCCTCAGCCAATATCTGCTCTTGCTCATGCGGCAAGACACATCTGCGCAATATCTTATCAGCACCCAATTTATACAACTCTCCCGCGATCAGTTGAAATTCAGCAGCCTTAACGACCAATTGCTTCTTCTGAGTAGTGGTAAAGTCATCGGGCGCGGTGCCGGTCACCAGAAACTGAAGGATGTCATCAAAATACTTATCAGCAACGGCAAAGTGAAACAGTTGGGCATCCGACAACCCGTCTTCAATATTAATCGGTTCCTCCCCTGTATCAATCCGGGACAAATGATCTAGTCCAACATTCAACTGCCCCGACTTCACAACAACCTCAAAATCAAACTCCTGGAACAAAAGTAGCACCGACAGATCTTCCCCCCCAACACAGGCTTATTGACCAAGTATTTCAATGCAGAATGATCAGTAAACATTATAAAGTGTCCACCCAACAAATAATGCCTGAATTTCTGCAGCGCGTAAACCATGGCCAGTCCTTCGCGTTCTGTGGTGGTGTAATTGCGTTCTGCAGAAGACAGCTTCCGACTGGCAAAAGCAATGGGATGATCAATGTCGCCTTCTCCTAGTTGAGCCAATACAACACCTAATGCAACCGAGGAGGCATCAACGTGGACATGGAATTCCTTACTCCAGTCTGGAAAAACCAAAATCGGTGCCGACTCCATCTTCGCCTTAAGCGTTTCAAAGCTATCCTGACATTCTGGGCTCCACTGGAATGCCGCGTCCTTCTTCAACAACTTTTCCATAGGGGCAGTAATCGCAGCATAACCCCTAATGAACTTGCAGTAATATCCCGTATGACCCAAGGTGGCGCGCAACTACTTAACAGTGGTCGGCAGTTGCAACCCCAAAATAAGCGCAATCTTGGCTGGATAAACCAACAATCCCTGCTTACACACGATATGACCCAGCAATATTCCAAAGGGAGCACAAAAATACATTTCTTCAAGTTCAGCGATATCTAGTGTTGTCAGCATCGCTCGAGCATTAACCATAGATTGGCCAGATGATCGCGAATCAATCCATAAACGGTCCAATCATCCATATATACCTGCAGAAACTTCTAAATAAAATCTTTGAATGCGGAAACAACGATCCTGGAGAATATCGCAGGTGCATTCTTCAAACCAAACGGCATGACCGTGTACTGAAAGAAACCCCATTGAATAATGAAAGTTGTCTTATGGAGATCTTCCTTGGCAATGCGAATCTGACGGTAGCCAGAGAATCCATCAGTGAAAGAGTACATCTCCTAGCCACCCACTCCTTCAAGTACTTCATCAGTAAACGAGGTCGAAAAAGGGTCATGCAAGCAGGCATCGTTCAACTTCCGCAAGTCGACATAAATGCGCACTTCGCCCATTTTCTTGTCCTGCACCACCATAGGACTGATCCATTCGGATTCTTCTACAAGTTCAATAATACTAGCATCCAACATCCGATCAAGTTTCGCCTTGACCTTTTCTTTATGTTGCGGATTCAGCCGATAAGGTTGCTGTCGAACTGGATTAGCATCTGGTTTCAATGGAATCCTCATCTCTCTTAAATCACCCAGGATTCCCTTCATTTCGGAAAATTTCATGGGAAACACATCCTGAAACTCATGCAATAACTCGGTAACCCTACTCATCATCTCATCATCCCAATAATTCCCAACATTAGCGAACTTGGGAGTTGCATCAGTGTCGATATTCGTTTTGCGGAGCTGCAATGGTTGACTGAACGGATTACTTGGCGCAACAGGTGGGACTACATCGCGACTTCCTTCAGATTCAGGAATGTTAACATTCTGGGGATCATCATTGTCCTCTGGCCCTCTACTGACGTTGAAACACTCCATGAGAGACTGCATCTGACAATGTGTGTGCGGGTCAACAGGGCAGGCTGCCGGAACAACCTGAAATATCACATCGCGGATGAGCTGCAGGGCATTATGGACATCAGGGTTGGCATCCGCGAAAGTGAACGTATGAGTGAAATAGATCGTCAACTCCCCCCATGTTGTAATGTCTCGGCGTAACTCAGCTGCAGTGTACCACAAGCGTGGTATCTCCTCCAAAGTATGGACAAAAGCATGGACCCACTCATCTATGGGTCGCGCTACCCATAAGCATTGGCACTCCATCACATGATCACCGGGATCAGTTCGACCATCATACTTGCCAGTGTGATAATCTTCAGTATCGCCAAATCGAACCATCATCAACCTTCGGCACTATGACCAATCTTTAATGAATTTCTTATGTATCGCCCACCATCGTGCTGGAGCAGCCTTCAGTGCTTTCTCCAAGGCCAGCAATCGCTGTGGTTCTGGGATGTGGTCTTCAAACTCTTCTACAAAGGTGTTTAGGCCAGGCAACCCCTCATAGACAGGGAATGTGATCGTTTATGTCGCAACACGACACAAGGATTGCGTAACTAAGCCACATTTTCGGACTGATAATTCATGCATTCGATTCTGCCAATGTACCAACGCATCATCCGAGTCGGAAGACGCAGAGCCCTCACTGCGCCACTCCAACTCACCGTAGACAGTGGGATGAATATAATCTTCTGAAATGTTGAATGCATGGTCCCATCCAACGGTGTCGTCATCTCTTACAGGTTCAACATATCGGCATCCTTCAGCCGGATCCAATGGGGCTATGACTCTGAAATCACGATTCTCAAAGGTCATCATGCACTTCTTGAAGTTGATTACAGCTCCACTATCGTTAGCCCATTCGATCCCAAAGAGCGCTGGATAAGAGCTTCCTCCCTCAACCACTTCAATAACATCAAAATCAGCATAAGTCTTCATGCCCTCAGTATCAATCGTGAGCCGCGAAACTCGCCCAATAGGTGTAACCTTCGCATGGTTATCCAACCGAAGCTGCACAGGAGACCAGCTCAATGGGGGACTCCCCATCTTCTGCCACGCCTGCTTGGTTAAGATGTTAACATCCGAACCAAGGTCAAGAATCACAGAGTCAACATCATAATCACCAATCTGAATATTCATTCGCATTTCCTTTCCAGTCTTCCGTCGCTGTAAGGAGTTTACTGTCGACTACTGCCGTCCTTTCGGGAATTGTTGCAACCATCCCTCAATATCAACCAGGGCAGTTGGGTCTCGTGCCAATGACAAACAGCTTTCAAGGAACTTCTGCAATGTCCCTGGTGGTGGTCGATCAGTGTCTGATATAGCATCAAAGACAGGCGGCATATCGCAAACAATAGCCTTACTGCGGTCTTTCTCCAAAGTGCAACGTGCCTCCAGGAATGTCTCTCGCTCGGCATCAATGTCGAAGGGTATCGTCTTCTGACCAGCCAACCGAATCAGTGGTCGTGAACCATCTTCCCCAGTCGTCTTTCCTCCATGAGTGACAACAGCCACCGAAGCATCTTGTGGTCGCGGTTCTACAGAAATGGTCGCAATATTTGCACCTTGCGTCTGGTTCTGCTGCAAATTCCCTGGTTGATTGATATTTTGATTGGCATGCGGCGGTGGTCGCGGGGGCTGTTTCTGTACTAGTTGCTGTACTGAGTTTTGGACTGGTTGTTGTGGCTAGGCCTGATTCTGTAGCTGCAAAGCGTTCCCAGCCTGCCATCGTGCAATCAATTATGGACAATTCTCAACCGTATAATCATTACCAGAACAAAACGTACATTGATTCTGTAGCAGTGGGCAGTCGCGCTAATAATGCCCCCATACCGCACAGTGGTAACATTGAATAGGTCCATGACCACCTCGACCTCCTCCTCCACGACCAAATCCGCCACCGTGTCCGCCCCTGTAGCCTCCCCAGTAGTCGCCCTGCTGCTGATACTGAGGTTGGTTAAACTACTGCTGCATGGGTGCTGGCAGCATCCCTTGCCCTTGTGGTACATACTGCGGTTGTTGCACGTACTGAGGATGTGGGGGGTTCACTGGTGTATATTGTGGTACGAACTGCTGCGGTTGCTGCATCTGTGGTTTAGGTATCGGCTGAGCTACCTGCGGCTGTAGCGACGCAGCGCGCTGATCATCTTTGACATAGAATGCATCACACATTCTATCCTATAGCAACCCATATGCACGACAATCCTTGTCATCATGTCCTACCGACTTACAAAAGGTGCAATACATATTTCGCGGGGTTGTGACCATTCTCTGCATATACGGGCAATTATCGTGACTATGCCCAAACATTTGGCAAACACGACACCATGGCATACTACTGCCATTCAACGGATTGGGCGCATCGGAGACCAAATAATTACGAAAATTTGGGCAATCATATTTCGTATGTCCCTCTCATCGGCATCGCATACACCATACTTCATTGCATTGTACCTTGTTCTTCTTCAAATCTTGCAACTGTATAGTCAAGTTGGCGAGTTGTGTCTGTATCTGCGACATCCCAGCTGCATTATCTCCAATCGGTGACGCTTCCAATCGCATTGCGATCTCTAGAGCTTCTCTAGGCATTGAAATGTTTTGTTGCATCAGTGGCAGCCGAATGTGGGGTAACAGTGCCACAATGAACCATTCTTTATGTTGGACAGCGCTCATATCGAAACTAACCTTTGCCATCAGCGTCTTGAATCGCTGATCGAAATCCCATACTGTCTCATTGGGATACTGTTTAATTTCCTTCAGTTCAGTAATGTATTGAGCCTCCGACTTAGGCCATCTAAATTCAGCAATCAGTCCTTCCCGAATCTCATCCAGGGACTTTTTCGATGTTCCTGTAGGAACCAAAATAAACTTCATGAACCAATCTAATGCACGACCTCGCAAGGTCGTGGCCAACTACCCTTTCTTAGCATTATCATCAGTGACTTGTTTCATGGTCTAGACTGCTTCACACAAAAACCAATACTGTTCGGGATTGTCTGTAGCACTCCCGTGGAACAATGGTAATTTTGCATCATCACCCACCATTTTGGGCTTCCTTCCTTCTGTCGCTGCACTACTGCCAATTAACTTCTGCTGAATCGACGAGCTTGGCGGTGTCGAAGTAGTATTTCTTGTTGGTTGTGAGTCAGTGAGCGGAGGGGTGGGTATGTTTGTGTCGAGGTTTGGTCCTACCTCTATCCTGGGTGTAGCCTGGTTGTCCCTGTCAGGATTGTGGGGTCGCTTCATCCCATGTGGCCTTCCTTCACGGTCTTGCAGTCCGATCGGTGCAGGACCTTCTCCTATCCTCTGCCTCTTTTCCTGTCGGAACCTTGCTCCTCCCCTTGTAAGGCCACTTTCTTCCTCGGCTTCACTCACAGTCTCCTCATGGTCTGCACCCATCTACCCCTTTACCATTCCTTTGACCTCCCCCCGACAGTCGCGATACCCACGGCCTCCGCCCACCAGGCTGCTTACTGATCAAGGTGCATTTTCAATATACCTTTCTCGCAGATTAGCATCTTAATCGATAGTTTGAGAGACAGCAGAAACCTTCCCCTCGGTCCGTCAAAGAAGTATCTTTCAGCTTCACTATAGGATTTCTTCGTGTCGACCGCAAATTCAGTGATATAACCTTCCAAGATGCTATCAAGCCACACTTCGACAACCCGCGATGCTTTATTATCGACTTCCTGCAGCTCTGGGTTCCAAGCCGTCGGCTCACCACCCTGGAAGTTCCTCTTCTGGAAGGTCAGCTTCGACAACCATTTGTACAGAATAACCGGGAATTCACAGAAAAACCATTCGTGCGGACCGTCATGAATATATCTTCCCAGCCAGTGATCTACCATCAGTCACGTATTCCGACTTTCTCCTTCAGCAAACTCCTGCAACTTCTAATCGAACCATTTTTGTATCTCTGGCTTCGTCAGGTGCCACAAAATGACTTCCTTCTACTCTGTACACGGTCCCGTCAACGGAACCATTTGTTGACCAAATCATGACCTCATAGTCGACAGGGGTTCACCAACTGTCGACACATACCGCAGTCTCCCTGGGCACCAGCCTAGGTAGGTTTGAGCCCACCCAGCAACACCCATAGAGCGGATGAGGTCTCACCTGAGGCGTCCAGGAAGAGCAGACGGAACCATGTTTCCGTCGAGGGAGGAGGCGAGTTGCGGCAGCATGGTACCAAGAGAAATTCTAAATATTCATCATGAAGTTATAGCATATCACTTTAATCGCGGCATTTAACATTACAGTAAACAGATATCTATAACATATTATTGCGGCATTCACATCATAGCGATAGAAATAGATAATTGCATTAAGAAAAGGCAATAACATAAGTATCAAGCAACATTACACACGGATTGCACCAAATCATAATCCTTATATTACTGTGACAAACCAAAAGCAGTACATAAATCTCTGCGCAACTCCTGCATTATCTCTCTGTCAATCTCCGCATACAGCTCTCTTTCTATCTTCTATCCATCGACTTCTCTGTTTTCCTCTTCTTCTCTTTTTCTCTAACACTTACAATTCTCATCTATTTATAGGCTTCCGCCAATTACAATACTTGTCCACTTTCCTAACCGACACTATGGACAATCGACTAACTGACTTAGTCTAACGACCCAAAAACCCGCCAACCGCGGTACAATTGAATCGATATTACAAATACATGACCAAAAACCCGCCAACTGCGGTATACTTGACTCAATATTACAAAATACATGGTCCAAGTGACCCAAAACCCGCCAACTGCGGTCTACTCTGGTACAAAATACTCCTTTCGCGCCTTTATCCAACATGTCGCAACGTCAGCAGTACTGCGACATGTCTTCATCAAACCGCCTGCCAACAGAGCTCCTAAATAAAATGAAGGAGAAACTCTCGAGCTGGACATTGAGGGCATTAAATTTCCCTGGCAGATTGGTTCTGGTTAAATCTATTTTGTAGGATATGTCTTTGTATCTTTTCTCAGTATTGGCTGCTCCAAATTTCATGATGAAGGAAATACGCAGTATTCAACATTCCTTTTTATGGGGAGGTATAGCTGATCACCGGAAATGGCCGCTAGTCAACTGGGACACTCTTTGTAAACCCAAGATAGATGGTGGGCTGGGACTTAGGGACCCTGAGAGACTCATCATTGTGTGTGGGGCAAAATTTTGGTGGCGATGGATCACTCATACGAATGAACCTTGGGAAAGTTTATGGTGCAAGAAGTATGCCCCTGATATTCCTCAACAAGACCTTATCTGAATTGAAGGACCTGAGACGGGATCCCACATTTTGAAATTGGCAAGGGCGGGGAATTTTTTGATACAAAAGCACAGCTTCTGGGAGGTTCGGGAGGGCTCATCGACCAACCTATGGACTAACTCTTGGCAACAAGATCCAACTCTTCAAAAGCTTATGGCCAACCCACCTGATCCTTATCCCTTACAGGATCACAACTGGAGGATTGTCCAACATTACTGGCAAGAGGATCAAGATGACAGAGGCTTCAGGAAATGGCAACCATTAGATTGGTGGCGGGACAATTATGGTATGGTTGAATGGGATCAGATTTATGAACATCTTAGCAACCGACTGATAAAAATTCAGGAGGGGCCTGATATAATCCACTGGGGATACTCTCCTAAAGGAATGTTTAATATTAAGGAAGCTTGCTCTCTACAGAAGGATTATGAGGAACAACCTGTGGGCCGGGAACGGAAACAACTCTGGGCTACCAAATTATGGCCCAAAATCACCTTGTTCCTTTGGTTGGTCTTAAAAGGCCGAATTCTAACCTGGGATAACATCATGAAAAGGGGCTTTGAAGGACCTTCATACTGTGTTTTGTGTGGTGAAAGTGCCGAAACAATTACCCATCTCCTCGACATGTGCAGATTTACCTCTGAACTATGGGATAAAGGTGTTGTGATCTTTCGTTTGACGGACAGAGTCCACACAGACCCTATCGCTTCAATCAAACAATGGAGGTTTGAACCCTTCCATGGCAGAATTCCAAATCGGGTTTGGCAGCTTTTTCCAGGTTTTCTCTTCTGGTAGGTTTGGAAGGAATGTAACAGACGTATTTTTATAGGTAAACATCAGACTAGACAGTTGGTTTGGAATCAAATTCAAAAAGGGATTCATGAGACTCTTACGTTATCACTATGGATGGAACAAGATTTACTTATTCCAGACACAGAGAGGCTCCTTTTGCGCACCTAGGGAATTATGACTCTCCCCATCTACATTGGCAGCTTTCAACGTCGACTATTCTCTCCTACTAGTCTGATTGTATGGACTCCACCGTCATCATGTTGGATCAAGAAGAATTTCGACGGGGCGTCCAAAGGTAACCCAGGAAAAGCTGGTTATGGAGGAGCCTTCTGTGATGAACAGGGCAAGGTGACTGGTATTTTCTATGGTTCCCTGGGGGTGGAGACGAATAACGTGGTTGAGTTTGAATCTCTGCTACAGGGACTGTGCATGGAAGGTCGTCGTTGTTACACTAGACTGCAAGTGGAAGGCGATTCAAAGTTGGTGCTCCAACTCGCGATCAATTTATGCAATGGGTCCCATGCTGTAAAGGTGGCGTCCTCCTGGCGTTTGGCTTAGCGTACCCACTGTCTTGGGGAAATCCTATCTACGTTAAATGTTGTCACATTCCACCATGTGAGACGTCATGCTAACACCTTGGCGGATCGTCTCGCTAACCAAGGAACCACTTGTAATATGGACGCCTAGGAAGGATCATTACGTGACATGCATGTTGATCAGTGCCATATTAACTGTATGCAGATCGAAGGCATCGAAATGTGAACCAAGGATCCCTCTTCCGTCCTTGGGCTCCCAAATCTGAGTGACGTGATGTCCCTACCCGAGACCTCCACTATACGGATTGGACAGGTGGCTCCTAGACCGTGAGGCTCTTTTAATTGAACACGATCTTGCCTTCCTCTCTCCTAGTTATTGAGCATTATTACATGAGGTTTGGGGTGTGCAAAGATGACGATCATTCCGTCTCCCATGATCCAGCTGCGTGAGACCATTAAGGGTTTTAATTTGCTTAGGACTGTCAAGTACGACGCCAATAAAAGTCGAGACATGGTCATGATGGTCGGTATTTTGGCTGTAAGCGGGTTTTCCCCTTTAAATCTCCATCCTTTGTGCGTGTTTAGCTATCTGTTCCATAGCTTTGTATTTGCTTCCTCTTTCCCCTTTCTTTCTTTTGATCCTCTCTGGCCTGTCAATGAGATGAAGGGAGAAGAGAGTATGTCGCGTAGAGGAAGACTGTGTAAGGGAGGTCGTCAGGACCAAGGTGGTCTGAACTGGGACCAATGGAACGCGGCTACAATGACAGTTTTCTTTCGACGCATGTTACCACTGGAAATTCAGAATGATAAGTGTGGAATTGGAGGAGAATCTCTGACTGCGAGTAGGGGAGGAAGAACCCCCATTGGAGGTTATTGCAATAGTCGATTGGATCCAGGACCCTGGGAACACCCAGGGTAGGATGGCCCTTTACATCCGCATCTTGGTCATGTTCTGGATCACCAAGACTCTAATTACTCAATCGATGGAGGCTAGTGTCGATGTACTCTAGGGTTCGCAAAGTTTCAAGGATTACGATGAGAGGTTCTCAAACCATGTTGAAGACTCTCGCTTCATGCACATGAATCTTGATGCCATTGCTGAACATCTGGGCATCTCTTTTCTGACTAAACTGAAGGTGATAGTTTAGCCCAAAGTTATTGTTCTCAACAACCAGCCACTGACGATCGCAGCTCCTCAAGTTTCTAACCAGGATGAAGGTCCTAGTCCTTATGTTTCATTCTTCTGGGTCCTTTGATGTGTCTGGGTGGGTTTCGGTTTTTACTCTGTTATTTTAAAAGTTGTTTATTTTCAGCCTGTTCAGGCTTAATATCGAGTCTATATAGTTTATTAGGCATCTTTTTGTGGAAAAGGGGGCACACTGTGGTGCATTGGTGCGAAATTTTTTACCTGGTTCTTACTGTGACTTTTTGGAGCATATGCAATAATATTTACCCTGTTCAAGTCGATAATTCTAGTAGAAGTTTTGGTTTTGCTCTTAGGGGAAGTTATGTCTCTGCAGTACAAGATGAAAAGAATCTGATTGTAATATTTTTCAGTATATAATAGAATGTTTCCCTATTTGTTTTAAAAAAAAGGACTACATCTCTATGCGTGGTTTCCATGCATGCATGCACACAATCAAAAATCAAGTTGGTAAAATTTTCTTGACATAAATTAGATAGTGTCGAAGTGGCATTTTCGGCATGGACAGTCTAACATGCTCATTGAGTTGGACAGGAATGGCACGAGGGCACCTTGACCAAGGACTACATCTCTACACGTGGTTTCCATGCATGCATGCATGCAATAAAAAATCAAGTTGGTAAAGCAAGCTCAAGCACCAGATTCTGCAGTCTTGCAATCCAAGGCATCACTAGTACAATCCCAAACGACCCACTGCAACTCTTCTGCAGTCTTGAAATCCAAGGCGTCGCTAGTACAATCCCAAACATCCCACTGCAACTCCTCAACCCAGCGATTCAAACGTGATAAAAACCAAATAGTCGCTTCATGAAGTCTTTGGTTCAATCCTGGGGTGACATATTTAATAAATCGATCATAACATTTTCGTTCTGGCAGCAAATTTCTCATGCTTCCTCGGTCACTGAATGTCATGGATGCTTTAATAACAATACAAGCATGAGTAGAAGCAATGGCAGCCCATCCACGATGAAGAAAATGCTCACATTGGTCAATACCAAATTTGCAAGTTATAGATGGTTGGTATCTTCTTTTTTCGCACTGGCAGGCATTTGTGTTGGGTTTGGAAGGTAACTCAATGAGACGAACCAACATAAGTCACATGCGTATAAGGGCGAAGAGCCATTATCCAAGCAATCGAAACACCTATTGATCACCCTTCAAGAGCGGTTATATCCAGTTTATGCCGAGCATAAGGAATGAAATGGGTTAATAAAGGAAACCTATGGAAACTGAGTAGCGAGCTTTAAACACCATGAGACACTTCAAGCAAGTGGCAGAATTTCGGCAAACGAAGTTAAAGACAATTGTCGAAATGCTAAAAACAAGGGCAAATTTGTAAAGAAGGTTGAAGAGGTGGCCGGATTCGATGTGGAGGTGTTGTCAGGAAAAAAAAAAACTAGTCTTATCTATCTTTGAATCCTTCAGGTTTGAATACTAAGCCTTATATCATTTTTTTGGTTTTTCCCTATGTTACACGGGGACCTGTCCCCCCAAAAAAAAACTCGTACCCGTCGTCCCCACATTTCGGGGACTTGGGGACCCCTAGGAAACGTCCCTAATATTTTGGGACTTCATTAGGGACTTGGGGACTTGTTGGTTGTACCCAAAATGTCCCCAACAGATTCTGGGAACTTCCGACAAGATTTTGGAGACATTCCAAGTATATTTTAGAGATGTCCCGTTAGATTTTGGAGATGTTTTGGTCATGTATCTTTAGTTTTGACAATGGACATTGATGATTGGACAATATGATCAGTTGTCCCATCCATATTTTTCGTATTATTCTAAATCTAAATCTGTACAAGTTGCAGCTCAAAATATGGCATGTGTATGATGGATTTTGATTTGGGTTTCTGGTGATTTAACTATTGTCCTTTTAGCAACATCATTACAAGTAGCAAAGCCTCCATGTCAACAAACTAAGAAATGAAACAACTCAAAGGTTTGATCCTTTTGCATGTCTCTCTTGTTCTTCTCATTTTTAGGGTCATCTTAGCTTTAACATATTGTACATAGGTGTCCACGAGTTATTCAAGATTTAGATTGGGTGCTAAACATTTGAATAAATTCCTATTGAATATATTTCTTAATCTAAAATATGAATCTAATCTATTTATAGAATGCAAGCATGTATATCCCAAAGTGTTTTGTTGTGGTTTTCAACACAGGTGTAAAAATATGTAGAACTTGTTGTGAAGGGAATGATTTTTAACCCAATCATTATAAACAAGAAATTTAAGGAAGAAGAGTTCTTATAGAGACTAGCATTCTTCTTGTAGATCCTTCATGGACCTTAATGCAGATTGAAAATAGTTAAACTTAGGTTTCCTAGAGTTAAACTATATTTTGTTCACGTTCAAGTGCCAATAATGGTCACTCAGTCCTTTTCTTATTTGCCTGAGTTTTTTCAAAACTTGCAAGTGTAAGGGATGTGCATAATACTATAAATTATAAACTATTGTGCTTATAACCAACTACTAATGTTTATGGTGAATTCTAACTTTTAAAAGATATATATATATATATATATATATATATATATATATATATATATATATATATATATATATATATATATATATATCGTCCCCGCGTCCCCTGAAAAATTAGGGGTGTGCTCTAGCCATCTCGGGGACTCGGTCCCCCGTCCCCGCCGTTCCCCCGTCCCCAAAACCAGTGCAACATAGGTTTTTCTGTTTATTTTTTGGTGTAAATTTGAGTGGCTAGGAAAAAAATTTCTTTCCTGTCATGGTGTTGGCATGGAATATGAGAACCTTAACAATAATTTAGGAAAGAGAGTCTTTAATCCCTATAAAATAAAATTGTCGATCTCGTTTTAACTACATCAAAATAAATTTCATAATAGATAATAATAAATAGGAAAAAAAAGAATCTCGATACCGACTAGAAGTATTTTCTAATCATTTTGGCCAGGGGTAAAAATTTGTAGCAAAAAAAAAAAATGTTTTTTCTAGTGATTTTTGGTTCATACAAAAGTCTGAAAAAAGGTAAATTTAACCAAAAAAAAGTATTAAAAAAGGGTAAATTAAAAAAAAAAACTCAACATTTAACAAAAACAAATGATTACAAACAGTTGAGTGCAGTGCACATCGTTGATGTTTTCTTCTCCAAAATTATCGTGTTCCTTAAAAAAAGGGTAAATTTAACCCCAAAAAAAGTCTTTAAAAAGGTAAATTTAACAAAAAAATCTCAACATTTAATAAAAACAAATGATCAAAGACAGTTTAGTGTACATTCTTGATGTTTCCTGCTTTGGTTGTGTCTCTCTGCGAATGGTGATAAGAAAAAATGAGGCAAGGCATAATACTCATTGCGTGTCCTCCACAATTGTTACAATGTTGTTGGTCTCACATTCTTTGTGTTTATCGATTGTTGTTGTGTATGCATTTATTGAATCCACTATTATCCGTCTATTGTGGAGCCGCCTTCCCTAAGCCTACATGTCTCTTTGTTAGTTGCTTGCAAGTGTCATATGACTGCATGGGTCTGTTAAAAAATGTGTGATTGTCCTATGTGTAGGGTAATGTTGGTTTGCCAAGTGAATGACACGTCCATGTGTCATATTTTAATGACTATTATATCATCAAACATCTCTGCAATATGGTCTCAACATATCACTACAAATTATAAAGAAAATTCGGTGTGGAAGGGCCATGCGCTTTTGTTTGTTCTGATATATGCCATCATATATATGAATTGCTACTTTTTTATTATCATTATATGTTATATACTTATTTCATGAAAATCTCTCAACCCAATTCATCGCTTGAAAATGTTGTGCTTGAACACACGCACTTGGGACCACTGGTTGATTTTGAATCTTGTGTATATGCCATTCTGAACGCCTGGACATTCGAATGGCTGGAAAATCAGTCTGAATGCCTGGACAATTGTCGAATTGCTGGCAAATCAGTCCAAATGCCTAGACAGTTGAATGGAAAATCAGTTTGGATGCTTGCACAGTGAGTACTATCCACCTACATAGAGAGTACTACCCGGCTAATGCAAACCCGTCGCCAGTGCCTGGGACACAAGATCCTAGGAAAACGTCATTGGTAGGGCACCAATGAACAGCCAGATAAATGTGCTTTTAAAATTTAAAAAAAAAAACAAACTATACATAAACCTTTATGGAGTTGCTAAAATTCGAAAACCTACCCTAAACTAATGCCTCTACTCAAATACTTTTTGTCGAGGACATAATAATTGTATTTATCTGAGAAGGTCCCCTTCATTTCTTCCCAATCATGAAAATTTCCCCCCTTCAAACCCATAAACCATCTCAAGGAAACATCCTTCAAGGTGGAGGGAAACAATCGCAACTTTTGGGAATCAGTGTTATACTTATAAGTTCAACATAAAACTTCAAATTCAAACAAAAAGGTATTTGGATCCCCAGTAGGAAGGCCATAAAAATATGAGAGGACCATAGGTTTAATATTCTTCATTTTTGCCTCACCATCAATCTCCCTAATAGGAAATGAGTATTCCTCCTCCTCTTGTTTGCCCTCTTTGTGTCTATCCCCCATGATGAAAAAAGTATTAAGATCCTAGCTGGAAGAAGTGATTGAGGTTGACTCAAGAGGTTCATATTTTATTCCAAAAAATCTACCAAAACCACAAAAATTAAGAGGAATTTCTTGTTCAATTTTAACCTCAAGTTGTTTTTTACTAGAATTATCACACTATCAATAACCTTAGAAAGAATTTCTCTAGCAATAATCTAACTCGTTATCTCTAAAATTTATTTCATAGTTGTTTCTTCATTTATCACATAGGCCACATTTCACACCAAGTGCAACGTATTCTTGATCACTCGTATAAATGGTACTCTTTATTGCTTATGTGACATACTACATGATCCTTTAACATTTATTTCACCAACATCTTGAATGGGACCGTCTCAACAACTAAATATATTCCTTTGGCAATGAATCTTGATGTTGATGAGAAACCCATCATCGTTTGATTGAATAATGCCATGTGAACAACTCCATCCTAAATTTTGTACAAAAATAAACTAACAATCCCAAACACATAGATCATGCATTCTCATTCCTTCTCTAAGTAAAAACCATATATTTAGCATAAACTCTCAACCATGAATGCATCATATCCTAGGAAAGGTAAATAGAACAAAATTGGTTAAGAATAGGCAAGAAAGTGTTCACATCATCATGCTAAAACGAGGTTATGATAGCAAAATAGATGGGAAAAAGAGGATAAATACCATGCCCATCAATAGGAATATGCTAGATGGCTATATTTGGTGATTTCTAGGTGTGCAATCAATGGCGCATAGGAAACATTGAGCAAGTGGATCTCACTCAACAAGCAAGGATGAGGACAACAAAGGAGATCATCTCTTAAATGCAACAGACCACCCTCTCACATGTCTATGTGGAACTCAACATCGTAGTAGATCATTTAGAAAAAAATGTTGCTCTTGAACCCAAAGGTAAGTTTACTATGGGGTATGATTTAGAAGGGATCTCCCTTCAAAGTGCTCAGATATTTCCATAGACTACACACATAGTCAAGTTATGTATGACACTCGTGATATTCCTCTTCCCTCTATGGATTGAAAACTTTTGGAAAAGCATGCTCCTGATGAATTATTGTGAATATCCATACTTACTCTCCTCTATGAAGCTAAATTAGTCTTTGTTTTATTTTTTGAGCTCTTCTGAGCACTCTAAAAATATTTTGGGCCATATACATAGAACTTCTCTAGACAATGTAGATTTTTTTCATTTAAAAAAAAACAACTTTGATGACATTATATGTATATAATTGTTTAGATCGTTGAAGGAAGAGTTGTTTGTAAATGAAAAAGATATCTACAACACAAATATATGTATATCATGATGCATTAACCTGTACTTGTGCCTTTTGCAAAATAATGTGATGCATTAATTGTTGGCCTATGGATTACCTTACCAATCACAAAGACTCCATGTCACCATTATTTGTATTATTCATTTTGGATAATAGTGATTTATACTTCATGATGTCAAAGTGAGTTAGTTGGGATTTCCTAGCCTAGTCATCGCTTGATTTTAGGATCTAGAGAAAATCTTTCCTTTGAGGTGGTGTCACCCATTGAACTACATATTTATAACTTTAGTGTGAAGATTAACAAGAGAGATTTGGCTAGTGAACATTTTCCGTCATTTTCTTGTGCATATTTTATCATTAACCTGGACTTGTGCCTTTTGCAAAATATTCTGATGCATTAACTTGGACTTGTGCCTTTTGCAAAATATTCTGATGCATTAACCTGGACTTGTGCCTTTTGCAAAATATTTTGATACATTAACCTCGACTTGTGCCTGTTGCATAATGTCGGAATCATTTTATATTGTTTTTTAACAGTACTTTGTTTGATAAATAGGTTGTTATTATCCCAAGCACTCCACCAACATTGGAAGTGGTTAATTTTTTTTGTATCAAAACAATGTCAACTTGAATACAACACAACGTGGCCATATAAATATAGCATAAAGAGGTTTTTATTTTGATAGGAAGCTTTCTTCACTGCAACACCACCCAAACAACTTAAACACAAATAGAGAAATATATTTTGATAGTGGGTTTTTAATTGAAAAAAATTGTTTATTTATGATATAAGCAATTGCAAAAAGTTTCTTAAGGAAACAAAACCAGATTGAAAGAAGCAATGCTTGCTTTATTATCATATCATAGTTGGGTTTCCATCATGGCACCTATGGATTATGGGATCACCATGCTTCCACTGCACCACTCTGATGACATGTGAATAGATGGTTCCACAATCAATTGAGATGAAATCAATAACAAGGATGAAAAGGTAAATATCACATATCCACTCATTTATTCCAACTTATAGATACATACATTTATATCAAGCATAAGCACTCTCCACCCTTCGAAGACATGTCCACTATGTCACCGCTTCCTCGGTGCATCTTCCATGTTCGTGTATCCCTCTCCCAAATATGAGGGCTCTTGGATGTCTCCTATCTAGATGTGAAATAAATTGCATCAAAACATTATTTTTTAAATTATTCAAGGCTTAATAAAAGGGGTTTCTTTTAGCTTATTATGTTTTGAGAAAACTTATTATTTAAATCGAGAAGGTTTACTTGAATCATGAATTAGTTTTGACGTTCGTAGATTTTACAAAATTGACCTTTGTCAAATAACTAACTAAAATAAGTAAAATGAAAGTTAATATTTGCTTATGTGGGATAACAGGTTTATCAAGGACGCTCCGGGATCAACATACCCATTGTCGGGTTTTTGCCACGTCACTTGGTATTGAACTGATTATGTCGAAGGCGTATATTAAGGGGAAGGCTCCCCTCGAGCTTTCGACAGCCTATGGGGAACTGCCACAGTCATTTTCATGAAAAGATTTAAAATAAGACACGGTCCACTCAAAAAGTACACGGACACAGTCTCCAAAAGTACGGATTTTGATGTTCTTGTGTACCATTACTCTTCCGTTGAAAATGTGCCACGCCAGGAGCATCGAATCGAATCCGCCTGCCTTTCGTCCAAACCTCATCGGATCACCGAGCTTTGGCCTACGCTTTCATGGGAACTGCAACGGCCCTCTTCCTCATCTCTGCTCTCGGCCTTTTCTATTGTCTATGGGTGAAAAGGATTGATCGTTCGGCCTTACACAGGAAATTCGTGGGGTGGAACCAATTTTTTTTTAATGCAGCCGTGAAGCCCAACACCAGAGCAGTGTGGTTCGACATTCGACAGATCAGTGGCGCCACCGATAATTTCAGTGTGGTTAATAGAACAGCCTTCGTAACTTTTTGTGATAACAAATGGACTGATGTGATTGCTCTTCTAAATTTCGTGGCAATCTAATGTTTACTGGAGGTTTCCTGGAAAATATCGCAGCTACATTGGTGTTGTTTTCTTACATGCCAACCTTTTAATTTGATGTGCATTCTTAAATTCAAACTGATATTCATCTCTTGCCACCCGTCGAGAAAAGAAATCCCTCAATTTGATTGCGCCATGCACATATTGAGTTTTGATAAAACTTCGTTTTGGCAAAATCAAATCGATTAGTTCCCAATGGAATCTCCTTTCTGGCATCGATTTCAAATACAGCTAATATGGCTTTACACCACCGACACCGAGCTCGGACACTCAGAGCCACAAAACTTCAGAGCAATGAATTTTGGATCATGATCAGTGTATCAAACATCTTTTAGGTTGGTAATTTGACGAAATTCGACCGTTAAAAATTACAATTTTTCAAATTCTTGTACTTCGAATGCAGTTTTTACAATCAAAACTTGTATTCCTAACAATTTATCAAAATTTCAAAAAAAAATTCACTTTCGCGGCCCTCAGCACCTACTACGTTGAATCGGGAATTTGCGATTGGATGTCAATTTTCAATGCACTCAAGTGCTATGCATCACACCCATTCCACTGTAATGGTACAAAGAAAAATAAAAGTTTACCATCAAAAGCTTTAACGTTTCAAAAGCAGGTTGAATTTTCTCAAAGATAAGTATCTTTGGTACAAACATTGCATTCAAGCCATCCTCCATGATGGCCTAGTGCGATCCTCTCCATGGAAAATACATGGCCTGCTATCTCATCTACTGTGGATATGCCATGCCCTGCAAGGATGTCAATGTGCTGTCGCAACCATCAAGACAAAGAGAAGCATTCAATTTGTTGATTGGTGCCCCACTAGATTCAAGTGTGAAATTAATTACCATCTTCCTACTATTGTCCCTGGAGGCAACCTCCAACTTGACCAATGTTGCATAAGTGTTCTCGAGAATCGACCATAACTTCGATCTCATGTACGCCAAGCAAGCATTGGTTCATTGGTATGTGGGCGAGGGTACAAAAGAGGATGAGTTTTCTGAAGCTTGTGAGGATTTGGCTGCCCTTGAGAAGGATTATGAGGAGGTTAGGGTTGAGTCTGTAGAGGGAGAGGAAGGTGATAAAGGAGATGAGTACTGAGCATTTGTTTTATGTTTCCTGCATTCGGTAAGAAGGAGACGAATGTTGAGCACCAACAATCCAAAATAAATAAATCTTGCATTCAATGTTACATGCAACCGACAATTCCCAGTCTCCACGAGGAAGAAAAATCTCCATCAAGTAACATGACCTCGCTAACAAAATAGTTAGTTCACTATTAGCACAAAAGCATCATGAATCAAGCAATTAACCAGGAAGATCTATGATAAAAACTTATTATTAGCCATTCAAATATCCTATAGGATTCTTACCTGAGTCTCTTCCTAATGACAATTCATCATAAATTCATTTATTCATTCTCTATGCCTTAACGTTTCAAGGGATGGAAATGTGAATGCCTTAAATTTCTTCTCCTGGATGCTGAAGGATAAGATGTGAATGGCATATCTCTACTCATTATATTTCCTACAAAGTGTTTTAGTTTGCTTAGTTCTCTTCTTTGTTTATCATTTAGGTTCAACTTAACAGTGAAATCAACAAGTCTAGGCAAATTTTCAAGTTCATCTCCTTTATACTAATGAGCAAATAATGATGTTAGTTCTTGGAGATCCTATAGAGTGGATGTTTTAACCTCTTAAGTGATACTCTGTAGTGCATAACCCAACACTTCCTAGAATATTCTCTCCATAGTATCTTGAACAAGCCCCCTATACATTACTTTTGTATGCCTCTCAGTAGCAGAAATGATACTAATCAACCAATTGAAGAAGGCTTCAAAATAGTTCAAATCTAAAATATTAGGCCTTACCAGCCTCAAAAGATTGAATAGCTCTTTCAAATTGTTCTGAAAGAGGGTGCCTGACAATAACACATGTCTCCTCATATGTCTTTGGAAAATAGCATGGAGTATGTTGGTGTCCTTACTTCATGGGAAATTCCCTTCATCAAAAAACCAACAACCCTGGTTCCTCAAGTAGAATTTGTTGGCAAGATTGTGTCAATTGATTTTCTGATTTTTCACAAACTATACTTGATAGCTGTGAATAACTTATAAGGAGAATACTCTTCTTTTCTTTCCATTCTCTCAACGTCTGAAGTTGGTTGCATTTCAACTTTTCTACCTTATTGATTACATCAAAAAGGTTATAAACATGGATCTCCTCCACTCCCCATTTTTTAAACTCTTTCATCCATGAACCCAAAATGCTTTTGAGTGCTACAATCAATGGCATTTCCTTTGGGTACTTAGTAAAAAAATTTGAATAAATCTAATCATAGGTAAGGTCTCCCATGTTCATGGTGCATGTGCCAAAATGCAACCACCAGGTTCTTCAACTATAAGGCTCTTTTGCAAGAAGTTAAATCCATCAATATGGTTTGATTTCATTTGTTTTTTCAGACGAGGATGTAAAACAAGTTTCAATACAAGGGTACTCTACTCTAAACCTTTGTAATTAAATGATTCAACATTGTTGATCCCTAAAATAGTTCCCAAGTCCCCATTAGGGACATGCTTCCTAGCATGTACAAATGCAATCAAAATGTTTTAGATTATGTTCTACACGATTTATTCAATCGCATATAATTTGCAAGTGACTAAATTTGACTACCATTTCCTCCATATATTTACTATACTTCCCTTCAACACATAAACTTATATTATCTACATACACAACTTTCTCTCATTTTTTTTAAATATCGAATTTCTTTTCGGTGTTTCATTTCCCCCGCTTTGGGGGTATGCTAGTTTTAATTACGCCAAAGGCGTTCTTTGAGGGGACGGTGCCTCTCAAGGCTTCATCGTCTATCACGAGCCTATCAGGCGCCGCCCCGTGTTAGCCTATTAAACGCCCACGGTTTAAAAGCGTTATGGGCCCATTTAGAATTTACTATGTTGTTGTTTACATCCACGCAGAGCCCGAATGATAGGCAATGAATGGATCCGTCACATCTTGGCCTTCCAGATTTAACAGAGGCAAATCCCCTCCAGAATGATTGTCTAACCACTTAGTAACATCATAAACCTTCCCACTTATTGAAATCCATAGATCTTCTACCTTATCATGTGTTTTCATCTCTGATGTACTAATTTTCCTCAATGAGAGATGCTTCTTTGGGCTCGAAAGATCATCCATGGTCGGTTTTTTAGGTCCCTACTCGGATCTGAATACCCTAAGATTTATTTCTCAAATCAAATCGTTCACATGCTCATTCCCAGCATAAAAACGATATAGTTCCCTGCTCTGATGTGCTTCCGGCTCAGTGATTTATATATTTCTTTTTTATGATCTGACCATAGTTACCCCCATTGACCGTAGTCATGCCCGGCCGAGTTAGATTCTTAGATATTTTTGTGTGCCGATTCAACTTGTAGAACGATGAGTTGTACACGTTAAGGATGAGCTATACACGCTGGAGGGAATGTTTTTAAAAAAATATAAATTGATACGAGGTGTTTGAATGGTAGCTCGGATTATTAGGTAATGCTTAGATAGGAATAGAAAGGGGCGGAGATGAAAATACAAATATATGACAAAGAAATCTGACATAAACAATAGCACTCCATATCAAACGTTAAAGTAAAATTTCTTACGTACTAGGCTACATATCTCTTAAACCTATGTCCACCCTTGTTTCCCCAGGTTGCCTTTGATTTTGATTTTAACATGTCGTTTATATTCTGCACATATATATAATTTATTGCTTCAAACAATATCATCAACCAGTAAATAAATGATCATTGAACATCAGTATTTGAAAACTACAAATGGACGGTTTGTTTAAAGCAGAAGAACTTGTAATCCAACAGAAAATCTAGCATTAATTGCACATAACGCTGTGAATCTTAAATTCGTTAGTTGTTTAGTAAAATAGCTTCCTGTGGTAGCTCAAATTTATTTTCATAAGAATTTTCCAAACTAATTTGTTTCCCAAATGTACAACCTCCAAACATCAGTCGGTGAAATTAAATAACCCACACGATAGATTTGAAAAATATCTCCAGAGTATGTTAACTTTAAGCGGCGAGTAGTTGGTCGGCACAACATCATCCTCTGTCACTCGTTTTTTTCCTGCTCGTTGATCCTACTATACGTTCATACGACTATCTCCTTCCTCAATATCTCTTGTTCATTTATCATACCACACGTTAATAAGGCTCCCTCAGCAGCCAAGAAATTGTTGTCAGTTGTCCCATGTTCTCCCACCTTAGTTTCACACTAATTCAAAGGATGTGTAAAAAAAGTTTTACCTTTTACAACTGAAAGGACATGTAGATGTGACCAACCATTATGAAACGCCTAATACTTTATGTAGAAATTAAAAGAACGTCAATCACATATGATGGAATACCAATTGTCTATAGGTGATTCGTGACAACTTATTGACCTTTAATGGAAACATTACAAATGGCTCATTAATTAACCTATAATTTGATGTTATGTGATAATATATTAACCTATTCAGCCTAATGGATACTATAATATTAACAATTTTCACGTAACAATCATATAATTGCTCATGATTATCATTATCATCCCAAAGGTTAACAATGGAAATTGAAGTATTAATGATTATCATTTTAAATGTTTCACACTATTATCATTAGACATGTATGCACATATATACTCAAACATCTAGAAATGAGCAGAAATTCCTTCATGGATTTATTGATTTTGGGGTTAGTTATTAGCACATATTAACATGAATTGGTAGCCCAAGAAAAACATGTTCTTCAATGTTGGATGCATATTTAGCAAATTTGAATTTTATTTCTCACCTATGCATTATAGTTGAAATTTATGTGAATTTTAGCTACCAAAGTTGAATGAGCTTTATTCGTACAATGATAAATACTCCTCGTTTGGGTTTTATTATCAACATAAAAGTATTTTTGCTACCCCGACATCAACTAAAATTTTATATGCAACTCCCTCTAGCTTCTATGTGCATGTATGTCTTTCTAACCTCACGTGCTCACATTCTTTTTCCTACTCATTCTGATTGCATACACAAATGTTTTCTGTTGCCCAAACTCAATATTCACATAACATCCTCTAAGGAATAAGACAATAAATCTTCTTGAAAATGACCGCTATGACCATGGATAGAAATGACAATGAAAATGCATATAAAGAAACCATTGTTTACATATAAAAAAAAATTACACTCAATTACATAGTTTCACTCAATGGAAAAGTGCACTCTATTAATGATGAGTGCCTTCATATCAATTTGTTTACAAATGGAGCTCCAAGTGAAGTCCAAGATTTGTAAATGAATGCATAGAGATGATGGTGAGATATTTATTTGACCAAATAAGTTGCAATTGGCTATAGTCACCTGGACATCATAAAGTAAAAAACAAATATTATCATTATTAGATTCTATTCCATTTTAGTTAGATCGAGAAAAACCAGTTATCCAAGTGCAGGTGGATAACAAGCACTAATAATAGTGTAAATGGATATAGGCAAATGAGATGATGTCTCGAGCATCTTAAAAAGCGAAGCTTAATTGAGAGATGTGATGTGGAGATGATGAAAAATGCCTTCGGTTCCATTGATGGGGAGGATTAATTGAGTGCAAGACAATAGGGAACTATTGAATAGAATGGAGGACACATAGTAGGGTTGGCACGAGAAAACATGGAGGATTAACTATTCTTAATTGAATGTACTTAGTTATTCTACACATATAACACTAATTGTGCAAATATTTCTCAATGTGTCCCCTATGCACACCATAACCATGTCACTTGATATTGATTGATATGATACAAAAGATAGATATATCTTCCCAGGGTTTCTTTAACATCAATTAACCTAGGGTATATGCTCTTTGTGTTGAAACCCCTAATATATTCCCACAACCATCCTTGGATTGAATTGGCGTATATCACTACCAATAGTTGTACAAGATCATTATTTAATTGCTCTATTTCATTCTTCAGTAGAGAAATTTTACTACTACACTCCTATGGGAAGAGTGGAGGGAGAAACATAAGGATCCCATGACAAGAGTGAAAGGGTCAGCATAAGAGAGATCCTTAACATATTTTAGTGGCTTTCTTGAACTTGTGGACAATAGAAGTTAGTACAATGGACAAGAGATGAAGCAATAAAGGTTGGTAGAGTATGGGCTTCTGCATCATCAACCTTCCTTTCTTTCCTTTTGTTTGTGTTAAAAGGTTGAAAAAAATTATTAGATAATATATGAAGAGGAGGATCATGAGGAAAAATGATAGAAATGTACATAAACATTTATCATATGATATTTTTCATTATTTGTTGTTGGAACACAAAAAATATACCTTCATAATGCATTTTAAAGAACTTACATAGAATTTAATTTCAATCTTACAAAGAACAATTATTTCCAAAAACACTTCATCAAATTCAACCATTTCAACAAAGAAAAGGAGGACATGCACTAGTGTAGTGCAATCGTAAGCCATTCTTACAAAAATGATGTGTATATTAAATTTTGTAGTAGTGATTGAAATCTTATTTCAATATGTTATTGCAAAATGTGGAGATCCCATAGTCGTTTATCTTGATGATACTGAAACAACCACCTTAGCACCTTCATAATATGCATCTAGAGCCCCCTCACAAGAGAGTATTCAACATCATGAGTTCCTTGAATTACATGAAAAAACAAGCTTGAAGGACCTACAAAGCATTGTTATGAAAAAATAATTTGCAGGTGATTAACTACAGTGTGGAGGAATCATTGATAAGAGAAGTGATGAGAGTGGCAAGTGAGTTTTTCGAGCCTCCCATGGAAGAAAGGAACAAATTTATTTCTGAAGACATGATGAAGTCAGTGAGATACAACACCAGTTTCAGTCATTGAGTGTTCTACTATAGATATTTTCTAAATCACTATTGTCATCCCCTATCACATGCTTTTCAGATTAAGGTTTAGATTTATGTCCTCTTTTCCTTTTTTATAGGCATGTGCTTTAGGACAATAACCATGAAAATGTTTTGTTTGTTGTCAAAGTTGACATTGAAAAGTGATTTTCTCATAATCAAAAACCTAAACCCATCTAAACTATAGTAACAGGTAATTACACTATGGAATTATCCTTTTACTACATTTTTTGAATTTTGGATGCTCGGATTCCACTAATCTGGATCTCTACTTCTTGTTATGTCTACTTCTTGTTATTTGTTTTTGGATGTTCGATTTGCTTAAGATGGACACATTTACCATTCATTGATTTACATGTTCATGGAATGCACCCAACATGCAATGATGCTCATCTGAACATCCATAATCCTAGCATACTTCAAACATGGTAAGCAAATGTGGATTTCCAACCAATGCTCCCACATTATGTTGTCCTGAAATACATAGCCAAATATGCTTCCAAAGCAGAGGGAAAATCAGAGACCTACCATCATATGTTGAATAGAATCACAGCTACATCACATCCACAAGACCAAGCCTCATATGCCTATCATCATTTGCACTTAAAATAAATTGTTGACTGAGACATCAGTGCTCAAGAAACTTGCCATACATATTTAAGGGAGTGGTTCCTCTGAAGGCTTCGTTGTTTGTCGACGACCTATGAGGAGCCACCCCCTGGATTTAATAAATGCATTTTAGAAAATCGGTAAATTGCTAAATTGGAAGCAGTAAGCAAAGATAATTAATTTCATTTCTTCTGGCTTGTTGGACATCATTTCTGGTCAATGTATCAAAGTTCATTTTTAGCCATAACAATATTATTTTATTAATAAGAGTCACAATATACACAGGTAATTGTATATTAATGAAGTTGGATCAAATAAAAAATATTGTATCCATTGGCATAAGAACTTCGCTATTCATAAGGTTGGACGATGGTTTTTTATTTTTGTATGGAGGCGCGTTCCATGAAGAAATAGAGTGCGACATTTCTTTGCCAAAGTATTTTTCTTAAAAACAATCATTAATATTTTTTAAAAACAAAACATTAACTATTTTGCTTTAAAAACAATCATTAGTTTTTTTAAATAACAAATTACTATTACTATTTCACTACTTTATTATTCTAATGCTTTGATAGCACAAAGTGCTCTTATAATTCCATTGGTCGTAAAAATATTGAAGGTCACTCAACTTGAAGAGTAGCTGCAATGTAATATGGCTACCCAGTAATCACTTATCACATTGAGATGAGAAATGAAATTATACCTGCTATATAATCTTGATACCTCTGAGGGTTGTGGAAATGGTGGGTTGCCTTAAATCAGAAAAGATTTATAAAATCTGATAATAATTGCTTATGTGTTTCAAATACAAGAATCATGTAATGTAAGCATAATTTAGAATTTTTTCAAAGAACAATAAGCAAGTTCATGCACCTCATTGACATGGAATTTCATGCACTTGCAACTTCAGGTTTGTTGTGTGCCATTACAGACCTGTTTAAACTCAGGTGCACAAGATTGTGAATAGTAGTTTCTGCTAAGTAATGGCTGAATCCATTACCATCTACTAAAGAATTCCTGAAGGCATTAGCTTATGCTGAAAAATTATTAGTGGCCTAAATCCATTAGCATATGCTAAACAATGCCTGAAGCTATTAGCTTAAGTCAATGATATATTTCTATTTCATTTAACCATCTAAAATACTCAAAAATAAATTGCTTAACGTTAGCAACAAAATCCTCCATTATAAAAAGAGATTGATTAACATTAGCAACAAAATACTCCATTGCAAAACGAGTCTCTGTTTCGAAGCAATGCAGACCATGAATCGCTAGACCTAGCTTAACTATTCATAACATTAGTCATTTCCCATTCGATTTGAAACTTGCATTGAGACCTACTCAATTTGAAGGCTGAAACCTTGTGCATTTGAAATCTATCCTGATAAGCAATTTCAAAAAGATTTGCAAACAGCCATCTTCTTACATCAACACTGTGAGGTGCACCTAGAACAAGAGTAACATTTTTTTCCTTCCCTTTCTTTAATTCGAAGACTTTTGGCATTTGTAGTAGACTTGCTTTCCTCAATTGAGAAACAAGCTCCCATTCTGTTTAAAGATTTTAATAGCTATACTTCACAAATGTTGTAATTGTTTCAAATACCAATAAAGCCAATTTCTTCTTATTTCTCTCCAATCAGGTTTGGTTTTTGAACCCATTGAATCGGGCTTTTCGTCCTCACTTATCAACGTCATTATCCGCTACTTTGAGCTTTCGTTAGTGACAGTGGACTATTGGTATGTTGACAATCAATGAATACACATTGAATGCATAAAGTGGTGAATTTGTGTTGATGCATGTAGGATACTTGGTTAACGCCCATATTTTCTAAGACACCTAATGTAATCCTTAATAGATGCAACCAATTTTGTTATGGTGTCAACCCCATGTATTAAAAAATCGTTGGCATTGTGATCTTTATCTTGTGTTAAATTACACAGTGATTAAATGCTACCCGTTGGTCAAACGTTAATATTATATATGTTTTGGAAAAATCATAAGAGAAAAACAAAGTAAAACCAATTTTCAATGCAATATTTATATGTTTTGGAAAAATCGTAAGAGAAAAACAAAATAAAACCAAATCTTCAATGCAATATAATTTTATTTTATTATGATTATATTTTTTGTGGTTGTCCTCATTTTGATAAACAAACTAATGTTAAACTTCATATAAAATCAAATCAAAATTCCGCATCCGTAGAAAACTCCAACATTCCAAGTTGCTTGATGTTTCAACATGCCCATCCTTGAAGGGAAAATTGTTGTAATGTCTACTAAATTGTTTATTATGTACAATTTTTTATTAAAAAAATTGACATTTATTTTCAATGGAACCTATTTTTAAGGTTTTTTATTTGGTTGTGGTTGTTATAAGTCAAGTAAAAGAAGAGAGGATGGATGTAAAAGTGAGATTAAGTACATGAAGGGGAGAATGAATGTGCAAGTAAAGTTAATAAATTTTTTCTAAGAAAAATGATGTGTTTAAATTAATTGATAATATAATGAAGTTGTGAAAGAGAAATTAAATATTACAACTCTCAGGAACATTTATTTTATTTTATAGTTACAATATAATATTGGGTGTAGGCATTGAGTTGTCACTGACTATCATTAGCAAGCAAGTAGAAGGCAGTCTCCACAGCAATCTGAATACCAATCATTATCCGAAATTTCATCTCATGATTATCACATGAAAGTATGTACGACTACATACGTAAAGAAATCTTTTAGGGACACATTAAAAGGGTATAGAGAATCCAATAAACCAATAGATGGTTGTACAGTTGTACAACATACCAACGACATAAATATATTAGGTGTAAATGTGATCATCTACAACACATGTTTGGTTCAAAGGCCATGACATGAGTAAAGCACTCATAGGTAGGAGTAGGACCTTCGTCTCTTAAAGTTTCAAACATATACATGTGTGGTTACTGCGCCAATAATATTTACGTCAAACTCTCCATTTATACTAAAGCAAGTCGACATTCCTTGCACTCAACTTTTCTTGCAAAATATCCATACAATTATTGTTGTCAATTTACCCAGGATTTCTTTTTAAAATATTTTTTTTCCATTTCGCACCTCATTTTGTCACTTGGAGAATATGAGGCTTGAATTAATTCATTTGTAACAAAAGTTTAAACTTTGTTATTATGTTTATGTCTATGTCGTTCATTTATTTCTGAGATTAATTGTTGTAGGTCATGCTCCTGGGCAACAACCACAATTATACCAAATCAGATACCATTCCACGCATAAATCCCCCTCAAATGGCTTGGGCATTGACTATTCATAAATCCCAAGGATTGACATTAAAAAGGTCAACCATTGACAATGGTAACAATGAAGGTCAATGATTAACCCTCACAACAATTACACGTACTACAACGTTAGAAGGAATCTAAATTACACCATCATTCTCCTTTGAACACTATGCAAAGATGAAAGACACTTCTTATGTCTCACTTCGAAAAAAACAAGAGGCATACCTTTATTCTCTATCCCTTTCACACTTAAATTTGCAATCCTCAATCCTTGCACTCCCTCTACCAAATGAAACTACCGATGTTGATTTCCAATATATTTACAGTCAAACTTGATCACTACCTAGACCTTTATTGTTTTACTCACATATGTATACCTTTTTGTATAACAAATTAATGTACAAATCATTTTACTTGCAATTGATTACATGGGTTTCTATTTATTGCTTATTAGTACTTGCAATAGAGTTTTCCTTTCCTTTCAATTTCATTTACTGTCTCTACCATAAATTAGCTAGACTTTCTTTCGAATACATAAAATTATATTGTCTACTTACACACAAAATTTTCTCATTTTATAACATATTAAAGTTCTTTATTTCCCCACTTTAAGGGTATGCTAGTTTATATTTTAAATCTCTCTGTATTTTTTATTTTTATGTAAGCAGGAAATGGAATATGAGAAATTTATAGCAGTAGTATTTACTGGAATAACTCAGTTATAACCGACAAGGTCAGAGGTTTAAGCCCCCCATCTAGCGACAGTTGGCTAGAATCACTTCCAGTTTGAAGTTGCAAGAAAACGAAAATAGGAAGGGTGTTCCACGAGTTTCTCTATTTTGATGATGGCGACGCGGTGAACTTCCTTAAGAAACACCACACGCGCCACTTCAGATTCTTTAATAGCGATGAAAAGGTATCCACAGTCGATATCAGAATTTAAAGAAACATGAGTTTATTCTCATCTACGTTGTCGTCTAGTCCGGTTAGGATACCTGGTTTTCACCCAGGCGACCCGGGTTCAAATCCCGGCAACGGAATTTTATATTTTGTTTACAGATTTTGAGGGAAGGGAGTCATCTATTTTCCGAGAAGAGCAAATCTAGAACGGTTAGTATGGCGAAGACCCGGGTTCAATTCCGGCGACAGAATTTTACAGATTTTGAGTGATGGGAGTCATCTATTTTCTGAGCAGAGCAAATTTAGAACGGTTAGTATGGTTAACTGTGTTTAATTTTATGTAGTTTTCATGTTAAGCAGGCACCATGAAATGAATATCAATGAAGACGGTGTATCGGTTAAGTGTCTGGTTTCAGAGTCTAATATTAAATGGAAAATTATATGATATCGTGGAGATCGTCAAATAAATGTGCAGAGGATAAACAATAGGCTTAATAAACCCCGGAACCCCCACTTCAAGAGCTAGTGTAAATGGTTTTACTAACCTACACGTTTTAGGGACTTAATAAGTTTTAATAACTATTATGTTTATTGCTTTTCTAAATTGGTGCATTTAGCTAGCTTTTATTATAATTCACAAGATTTTGAAATCCTTCTTATAAGATAATTGTGTAAAGAAAATTAGTTGAAGATTTTATTTGACAATTCAATTTGGTCAAGTACATTGCATGGCAAAGTAAGGGTGGTCATGGTTCAATTTACAAACTTTTCTTATTATCTCATCTTGTAAAGAAAATTAGTTGAAGATTTTATTTGACAATTCAATTTGGTTAAGTATATTGTAGGGCAAAGTAAGGTTGGTTATGGTTTAATTTACAAAAAAAATTAATTATCTTATTTTTACTTAAAATTAAAGTCTCTTTTTTATTATCAATAATATATTGAAAGCTCAAAAAGAATATTAAACCCTTTTTTATATTGGAAAAAGGATTGATTTTAATAAATGGTCATTCTTTATAATGGTTTTTTTGTTCTTATTGAAAAAAATTCATTATTTTTTTACGTGTGACTTTTAAGAAGAAAATTAAAACTTTGCAAAATATCTTTACCAAGTTTTTGGTTTATAACTTAAAGAAATCATAGATTATAATGTAATAAACTTTCAATTTGATATATTTCATAACCTTGTTTTAAAAACTTTGTCTTTCAATAATTGTATCAAACCTTCAATAATAAGTGAAAGGATTGGGCTTGGAACATAACAATAAAAAGATTTGTGTTCATTACAATGATTTTGATGTCACATTAATAAAATTGTGGTGTTTCGTAAGGAAGTTCACGTTGTCGCCATCAACAAAATAGAGAAACCCATGCAATACCCTTCTCATTTCCATTTTCTTGCAAACCTATAACAAACAAGTATGTGGCCCAAAAGATAATATATGATTTCATGATGAAGTTGCTCTTTAAGAGACTCTCAACATATCTTCTTCACCTCCCAATTATTAGGGTTGTAACTATTGGTTATATGAATATTTTTTCTTGTAATAATTTCAAACAATGTTATTGTGCAATGTGAGCCTCATATTGTCTCTTCTTTTTGAAGTACCATGTGATCCCACAAGGTGGCTAATCCCTAAGTATTTAATAAACGATGAATAAAATGAGCTAATGTGCATAGATATGTTAATGGATATTGAGAAGATATGAGTATACAAAAGGAAAGCCAAATATGATGAAGAATATTAGAGCCAAGTTTTGATCTTGGGAATTGTGGGTTATGGGCCCACTATGTTTCCACTACACCACTTTAACAAAAGATGACTAGTGAGTTCTGTGATTATTTCAAATGGATAATTAACATCGATGAAAGGGTATGAAATGGAATATTTGCTTACTTTTTTGTTCTCTACATATTTGAAGGAATGACAATCACCCATCAGTTTTCCAAGTAAAGCAGACTTTGAGGAATAGGAATCAATTTCAAAGGCATGGGAATCATTAGTCTTCCAAGCATAGACTTAGAAATATAAATAATAGTAACAACATCAATGTCAATAAAAAAGTATAGAATTATATGAAATCAAGTAATTAGAATTGGAGAATTGAATTGGGTGGCTCTACTTCACTTCTTCTTCTAACAATACATATACAACATTTCATTATTATGAAGAACCAGAAAAATTACTATACAAAGTTATTGGTAGTTGTTGAATTAAATTAGAGTGTGTGGTTGTTAATAAAGGCACACCTTACAAACATTGTGTAGTACCCAACCCCGCTCTCCTTTTTGGCCCATATTAAATGGAAGGCTCCAAGGAAACCGTTAGGTCATTCTGATTCTAATGTTGGAAGAGGGATGGTCATTACAAATGGTGTGAAAGTTTGCAATATTTTAGGGGTTTTATATTTTTTTATTAAAAAAATGATGTTGAAGTAAAATAAATTTATCATATAGAATTTAGAAAAAACTTTTTGGAAAATAAGAATAAAAATTGTTGAATCATTTTTTGTTTTAAAAGAAATAAAAATAAAAAATTAACCAAATGGTGAAATTTAAGCTCTAAAAATTCTCTAATGATATCGTCTTTGAATAAAAACATTGGAGTCCTTTGGACGTAACTTAAACAATGTTTAATTGATTCAAAAAGCAAGAAATTTACGTTATGATAGAATTCAAAGTCTTTTGTTATAAACTTTGTTATTCAAGATTTGTATCAAAACTTTAATTAGTGGAAGAAATGGGCTTAGAACAACAAAAGGTTTTTGTTCATTACAATAATGTTGATGATTACAAATGGCTCAACTCCACTTCCTCCATCAACATGAAGCTAAGTAAAGAGTGGAGATTATATTCCAAGATCTCCTTTTAGTTGTATAGACTTTGAATTACATGAAATGCCCCTCTACAACAACAAAAAATGTCATATTTGCATGGTCCTTATTCATGGAATACATAGTGTTGGTTGAAATATGTGCTACTTACGAATGGAATTCCCCAAGCATCTCTTATGGTTCTATAAAAAACAAAAATAACTTAAATTTGAGGCTTATGATTTTCCCCATGGAAATAACTCCTTGAGAAATTCACATGTACTTCCCCTCGATTTGAGAAATGTATACAATGTAAAGCAAGCATCATAGACTTGATGTGCCTAACCCTATGGGAAGTGAATATGAGACCTACACATGGCGTTGGATTACCAGCAACATCTTGCAACAATGGCACCAACTGATTGAGGTAACCCTTGGGGCTCGACCATATGATTTATGTGGGTGTAATATCCCTAGTTTTGACTTGGAATGTATTTATCCAAAATTATGTAAATGATGTAAATATGTTAGTGTGGATTCGTAGTGCGGAGCTTAAGGCCAAGGCTCGACTAGTGAATAGCTAGGTATGTATGATGTATATATTTTATTTGGATTGTTTGGTTGGCTTGCCATGCTGATTTAGAATATATGTAAATATTATGTGCATAAATAATAAAATGGTCCAACAATGGTTGTGTAAAGAGAACCAAAGGGACTATGATTCCACTGGAGGGGAAGAGGAAAGGGGGTTTATGGGATACTAGATCCTTGCTGCCAAGTGTCAGCCTTAGAACTCATCCAAATTTTGTCATGTGCCTTGAATAAGAAAATTATCTCATTTTTTACTATTCTCAAATCACTGAATGCATGTGTGAGGTTGGTGGTAAAAGTCACCTCATGTAGTTATTGAAGCATGGGGCTGACTTCACGTTTGTGACAGTTCTATCATGACAGAAGTTAGTTTGCACCTGCCAGGAGTCCTTCCTTCTACTGTTAGAATTTATGTCAGTTGTCTTTTCACCATTTTCTCATATCCCTTGGATTCAACCCTCATTCTCTCATTCTTTCATGCATATCTACAATAGGCAAAGCTCTCCATTGTTGTCCATGAACTTACGATGTTGTTTTTAACCCAGAAATTCGAATTCGGAGACCATGCTGCGGATTTGGAAGTGAAAATCGATGGTTGTAGGTGAGCAGAGAGGTTGGGAAAGCTAGGAACCCTTACCCATTGAGTTATGATGCTCGTAGGTGCTTGATAAGCCACGAATTGAAGCTACAAGTGATTCTATAGCAGCATATATCAGATTGGACTTCTTCTATGCACACACAAGAAGCACCAGGCAAGATGGATCACCCAAGAGAACCGTGGATTGGTGAAGGGGATGCATGAGCCAAGAAGGGTGTTGTGTGGGGAAAGTATTGTGGAAGCCAAGGCTATTGTGGCTGTATGGGACCACTGTAGAGTTCTATATGAGCATTTGGCTAAGCATAGAGAGCATAATGGGTTGTGGGATGAGAGATAGAAGCTTGTAGGTGTTACCTTCCCCCTGGTGGCCTCATAGCCCATCTTGGGGGTGGCCTCTCAACAGAAAGAGTATATGTTGGACAGAGTGCCTATGGTTGGGTGGAAAATCGCTCTTACACAACTAGTTGCTTGGATCTATGTTGGATAAAGATAAGTATTCTCATGCATTTGAATCTGAAACATTTTTATTTGATGCATGTAATGTTTATGCTTGTATTTGCATGCTAGATGTGTGTGGATAGATTTTAATTCCGATGTGTATATTTATTTACATTTCTGCACACACTTTATATGTTGAAATTCATATTATGGCTTTGGGGCGAAATTTGAGAGCCTGAATTCACTTAATGTCCCCTCTAGATGGTCGGATAGGGTGAGGGGGATCTTACAGTGGGCAATTCTCATTTTGAGCTCTTTAAGAACATATATACATAATGGTTGTTAAATAAGATTGAACACCTATGTTTAATGTGTTCATAAATATGATGAAGGCACAACTTAATCAAGTTTGTCTCTAATTAATTATGTTCCATATAAGAAACCTTTGGAATAAGGTTGAGTATATGTTGCATCATTTAGACTCACTCAAATATACAAGCATAATTGGGAATGGATGGATAATCTACGTTGCAGTAAGATTTTTCAATTATTTAAAACTAATGCAGTATTTGTGGTAAGTTCATGAGTTGTTCTCTTGCTTCTTGGGTTAACATAGTCGTTTATATTCTCTTGTATAACTTAGTGCATAGATGTATTGATGGTTAAGCTTTATGTGGTTCAATAGTTTAGCATTGTTTGGTATTTTTGTGCTCTAAGATATGTAACATTCTAAGGATGAGATAATAAGGTCCTATCAAAGAATGAGAACATTAGTTTCATTTCCTAATCATGCCAATTCCTACAACATTGGGTCTGGATGGTATGTTATGGTGGTTCACACTCGACATAGTTTGCATTTCCTTCCTTGCTTCTAAAATCTTGGGTTGCATACCATCTCCAAAGGGAGTAAGATGGTCAATGCATCCCACACACATTAAAACCTAGCATCTTCCTGAGAGATGAAAACAATGAATTGCTATGGGAAGTGTAATGCCATGTATGTTAAGCCCCATACATATGTAATAATTGTTATTATTATTGTGGCACAAGGTGTCGGAACAAGGGTTTTTAAGGACCTAAATACATTATTATTTTGTAAATAATTAATTAATATAAACAACTAGCACCCCGGAGACCAAAAAAGAGTATGGGAGGCCTAGATCCACAAGGTGAGGGGGAATGGGGACATTCCTAACACTTTAGAACTTGTTTGGTTGAGCTTGGTCTGTATTTATGCTTTGGTGACTTTACTAGTTGATGGTCACCCAAGCATTGTACAACGGACCCAACTTTTGATTATTTTAGCCTATGTTGGTACTATTGAGCCTAATTCATGATTTAGTGGGCCTCCTTGGTGCTTGGGTAGATTCCACTTGTTGATTGAGCCCCTTTGGTGGTTTTGTAACTCCTTTTTGGAGGTTACACTTGGTTTTGTAACCCCCATTTGCAATGACTATTTTTAGCCTTGACACCTCAAAAATGGAATAACTCCTTGTGTAACCCTTCCTTTGCTATTTTAGGAAGATGCCTTGGCTTGTGTGACACCTCACCTCACTAATTTTGATTCCTCTTCATGGATGATGTGTCCACACATGAATTTGAGTTGGGTGGAGTGACTTGGAGCCACTCTCCTTGAAATTCGAGTTGCTTGGGTTGGATTAGAGTTAGCCTCTTCTGGTTGAGTCAGTCCCCTTGGATTGACTCAAGTTTCCTTACCTTGGTTTGTTTTGACCCCCTTGAGTTAGAATTACTTTCTTTGGTCTATAAATCCATGGTTGATATCCTTGTTGATGGTTCTGAGATGGTTCTTGGTTCCTTGGATGTTGATGGTTGATTATTCTTGGTTGTTATTTCCATTGATGGTGAGAGCTTGGTAAGCTTGTGAGTTTGGGAAGCCATGTATGCTCTGCTATGTGATTGAAGTTTGTGCTTGAAGCCCTATGATCTTGTATGGTGTTTGTATTAAGCCTGGATAACTATGGTATAGATCCTTCATTCCCACTTCTTATCTCTATCCTGGACCTACACATAAATCATGATGGTCAATGGCGATGTCCTGAGGCCTGGACCTAAGGGGTGAAGGGATTACCATTGCACCTGGTAATGAGGTGGAGGAGAAAGTAGGTGGTGATGAATCGAGTTGTGGCTTCTCAAAAAAATACTTGAGCTATTCTTGAGTGCACATATTCTTTTGGATCAGTGGCCTCAGCTCGGGGGTGGCATGTCCAAGGGGATTTGGTTTGGCAGTTCCTAGGGCTGGGTGGAACGTGGTCTGGTTGATGCCAATTGCACATTATTAAGATAAGTGGTTCAATTTATGTAAATTCATATGTTTATATGAGTTTTCCATTGTTTCCATTGCTGAAATGTTTACTGTTGATGAGCCTGGTAGTTGTATCAATGGTTGGATGTAGATTTGATGGCTTATGTGCTTGGAAATTGGTGTTTTTTCCCTTCTATTTGAGATATGATCTTGATGGAAGATTAGAATATATTTATTCATGTGTTAATTTTTGTATCTTACTCTGCAAATATGCCCTCCATGGCTGATCAAATATGTAGATTAATACATAGTTGAAATTGCTTGGTTTTTGGAACTCTAGTTGAGGAATCTTACTTGGAAATTGGTGTTTTTCTCTTCTATTTGAGACCTGATATTGATAGAAGCTTGACATATGTGATTTATGTGCCTATTTTTACTTTGAAAATGTGCCTTCTATGGCTGAGAAAACCTGTAGATGAATTCACAGTTGGAATGGCTTGGTTTTTGGAACTCTAGTTGAGGAATCTTGCTTGGAAATTGGAGTTTTCTCCTTATTTTGAGATCTGATCTTAATGGAAAATTGAAATATGTTTGTACATGTCTTATTTGTTTTAGAATGATTTGTAAGTGCACCCTCCATGGCTAATCAGATATGTTCTATGATTCTACAGTTGAAATTTTTGAGTTTTGATCACTAGTTGATGGGTTTTTTGCTTGGAAAACTAGATTGAATTGATAGTTTCTATGTAGTTTGATTATCTGATATTGTATGTATGTACCTAATCATGCAGTTGCGCCCTTGGTGGATGTAGAGAACCTCAATAAGATGACATTCTTTTTATTTAAATTTTACAGTTGGTTTTGCAGGTATTTAGATGCTTACTGGATGATCCGGTAGTGATTTTGATAGCAATAGTAGATATGATCTTTGTATGAATTAATGGTTGTATATGGTAGCTCTGTATTTTCCATTTTACATTATTGAATGGCTGTAGGTGTTAGATTCAGATCTTATCTGATAAGTAATGCAAAAATGTTAAAGAAAGTGCCATAGATTGAATTTATGGAAGTGTCGTAAATTGCATAGTTTTAAGTCGGAAAGTTCTAGTTTGTATTTGTTTGCAAAGAATTCCCTAAATATGATTAGTTGGAATTATTGGGTTGATTATGGTCACCTTTAATTTTTTAATAATGCTAGGGTGCAAGTTTAGTAAAGCTTGTAAATCTGGTTGCATTATCATGCTTGCACGGTCTTGCATTTGCATGAGATTTTGGGGAGTTTTATAATTGTTTTTAAAGTATCACAATTATTTTAAAGGCTGTATGTTTATTTTAATTGGCTCGATGGTATGTTATCCTAGCCTTTGGTTGACCTTATTCCATTGTGCTATACCTTTATTCATCCTTCCTTTGGGTTTACATGTGCCCGTGACCTTGGTTTCGGGGTAGGATACATGGACATCCAAAAAATTCCCACTACAATGTCAAATTGGGATATCGTTTGCACCACCTAGAAAATACAATTGACAGTCTATGGTGGTGGAAGCTTCTCTAGCAAGTTCAAGCTCCTTCAAAAACTATATTCCATCATTGTTAACACTCAAAAAATCAATCCCTACTTGGGACATGTTAAGGCGAAGTGGTTGGATGGGGCCAAGCAAATGTACTCTCCGTGGGGAACAGGAGGAATCTACAACTCACTTATTTCTCCATTGTCATTTTACCAAGGCATTCTAGTAAATTTCAAGGAGACTATCCAAATCTCATATCACCTCAACAGGTAATAGTATTAGCGAAACACTTTAGTTTTGGCTCAAGACAGTGAAAACGGGAAATAAATGATTAGCATTGGAAATTATATGGTCAATGTGGGTTGCTTGTAATGAAAGTATCTTTCAAAACAAAAAACCATGCATATACTATTTAATTTATAGATTAAAGGCCAACAAATAAAAAATGAGAAATGTTAAGGAGACAACAATCCTAAGAGTATTAAATCATCATCAATATGACAAAACAACTCCAAGAAGATATTTTGATGGTGCTTCACAAGGAAACCCGGGGCCAAGTGGGTTTGGTGGTTGGATCCAAATGTCGGATGGAAAAAAATTGTCTTTCATTGTTGTATTGGGTCACTCCACAAATAACAAGGCATAACTAATAACAGTTAGGGTACATTATTGCATATCTCTTGGGACATAGAAAACAGACATATGTATATATTCAGTGATTTCCAAAATTCCAGGTGTGAATTCAATGGCTCATAGACAATAGTGAGCAAGTGGATATCATTCAACAAGCAAGGATAAGAACAACAAAGGAGATCATCTCTCAGATGCAACAGACCACCCTCTCACATATCTATATGGAACTCAACATGGTAGCATATCATTTGGAAAAAAATGGTTGGTCTTGAACTAGAAGGTAAGTTTATTGTGGAGCATGATTTGGAATGGATCTCCCTTTAAAGTGCTCAGATATTTCCATAGACTAGACACATAGTGAACTTATGTATGCACCTCATGATATCATCTTCCTCCTCTCTTTGTGGATTGAAAAATTTTGGAAAATCATTTGCCTAATGAATTATTGTGTATATCCATAGTTACTCTGTTCTATGAAACTAAATTAGTCTTTTTTTTATTTTTTGAGCTCTTCTTAGCAAACTGAAAACATTTTGCACCATATACATGGAACTTCACTAAAAACATATATAAGCACTCTTTTGTTAATAAAATGAGTGGATTTTTTTCATTTGAAAAACAAAAAAGCTTTGATGGCATTATATGTACATAATTGTTAGATCGCTGAAGGAAGTGTTGTTTGTAAATGAAAAAGATATCTACAACATAAATATTTGTCTATCATGATGCATTAACCTAGACTTGTGTCTTTTGGAAAATAATGTGATGCACTAACCTAGACTTGTGCCTTTTGTGTAATATTATGATACATTAGCCTGAACATGTGCTTTTTGCATAATGTTGGAATCCTTTTATATTGCATTTTAATGGTATTTTGTTTAATAAGTAGGCTGCTATTATCCCAAACACTCCACCAACATTGGAATATTTTGAATTAAAACGAAATAAATTGGTTAATTTTTTTTTTATCAAATCAATCTCAAGTTCAATACAACACAACACCGCCATATAAACATAACATAAATAGATTTTTTATTTTAATAGAAAGATTTATTCACCACAACACCACATAAAGAACTTAAACATAAATAAAGAAATATACTTTGATAGTGGGCTTTTAGTTGAACAACTTTGTTTATTAAATTATTTATGATATAAACCACTGTAAAAAGTTTCTCGAGGAAATAAAACCATATTGAAAGAAGTAATGCTTGCTTTGTTATCGTGTCATAGTCGGGTTTCCATCATGGGACCTATGGGTTATGGACTCACCATGCTTCAACTACACCAATTTGATGGTAGATAAATAGATAGTTTCATGATCAATTGAAATAAATCAGTACCAACGATGAAAGCGTAAACATCACTTTTCCACTCATTGTATTCCAACTTACCTATGCATACATTTATATCAAGCATGAACACTCTCCATCCTTGGAGGACATGTCCCCTATGTCACTGCTTTCTCATTGCATCTTCCATGTTCTTGTATCCCTCTCCCAAACATAAAGGCTACTAGGTGTCCCCTATCTAGGTGTGAAATAAATTGCATCAAAATATTAAATTTTAAATCGTTTGGGTGTCAATAAAAAGGGATGTTATGAGCTTATTATGTTTTGAGAAAACTTATTATTTAAGTCGAGAATGCTTTTTTTTAGTGAAATTATTTTTGATACTGTTGAATATTATGTTTTGGGCCACATACCAGTTTGTTTTAGGTTTAGAGGAAAATAGAAATAAAAAAGGTATTGCAAGAGTTTCTATATTTTGATGAGGGTGACACTGTGAACTTCCTTACGAAACATCACAATTTCATTAATTTCTTACTTTCTTATCAAATACTAGGAAACACCACAATTGCATTAATTTATCACAATCTCGTTGAGCATAACAAATTACCACTATAATCGATTAAACGCACAAATAAATCAAAAGATGGCATTTCAAAATGGAAATGCAATGGACATTATACAAAACAAAAGCCACACTTCAGTTCATCTTTCATGGATAGATATAGAAAAGGTTTGTACAAAATATTGAAGCCACGTAATTGCGGATGGATGGATGGATAGATACAGAAAAGGTTGCCACAAAATAGAAGGACAATTTATTTTTGGTTGTGGATGGATGAAAAATTATTTTCGATTGTGGATGGATGGATATAGACAAGGTTTACTCAAAATAGAAGCCACATCTGATACAAGTTATCAGAGCCAGGTTTCGATCCTGGGACCTGTGGGTTATGGGCCCACCACGCTTCTACTGCACCACTCTGATGGTTGTTGACAAGAACAGTACTCAGCTTGGGGATTGAAAACAAAGAAAGAGTACTCATAGATTATGCAACAATTGTATTACTGATGGAAACATGGTTTTGCACATTTGTTGTCGTCTAGTTCGGTTAGGATACCTGGTTTTCACCCAGGTGACCCGGATTTAAATTCCGGCAACGGAATGGGATATATTTTGTTTTACATATTTTGAGGAATGGGATTCGTCTATTTTTTGAGAAAAGGGTAGAGGAAATACAGAAGAACGGTTGGCATGGTGAACTGTTTATTTGTATGTAGTTGGACAATTCACAGGACTTTGGTCGTTGCATCGATCCATGGAAAAATGGCTGACCAATAACCGGATTCCTCTGATCAATGGACAGATGAACTTTTTTTTGCGACAGTGGATTTTATACCTTTCTCTTTGAATTCAAGGAGGATAGAGACCTCATCTTTAGAAATAGTCCTTACTTCATGGATTCTAGAGGAATGTATTTGAATGAGTGGACTACAAACTTTGACCCAGAGGTCGATGTCCCCTTTGTTGTTCTGGTATGGGTTCAGCTACATCATCTCCCTCTTCACTGTTGGGATGACGACTCCTTGAAGACCATTGGGAATGCAATTGGGAGGAATATAGACAAGTTAGAGCCGAAATTTGGTATGTTCTCCTATGCAAGGATATGCGTGGAAGTTGACCTTAAGAAGGGGTTACCATAAGCTATCAAGATTACTCTTGACAATTGGAATCACCTCCAAAAGTTAGATTATGAGCAACTTCTTTTTAAGCATAAGGTTTTCCACAAGTATGGCCACTTCGCCGAATATTGTCCCAAAAACCCCCAAAACCTCCAAGAAAATAGAGAAGATCAATGGAGTACCGTCAAATGGAAAATATCCCCCCCAACCCTAGGAAAAACCTGCAAAGGATCCCCCTTCAGTCCCAAAATTACAAACCCCCAATCCACAGTACCCTCTATGCCCAAGAAAAAAAAATTGATTTGATGCCCTTTCGTAGCTGGAAGATATCTCAGAATCATCAAAAAACCTACCTCTTCCTGCCTCAAATCCCCAAATCCTTACTCGTTGAATTTTTTTTTTCAAGAAGCAACCAATGACCTAACTAAACTCTCAGAATGACCACAACCCACAGGAGTTCCTACTAAGCACAAGGCTCAATAGACGGAAGAATAAGGATCAGAGGATGAAAGGATCCCATGAAGACAAGGTTGGAAATCACACAAGGAAAAAAGGGAAGAAGTGGCAAACAGAGACAAAAGCTTGGGTCTTTAATCTACAATAGAATTTATCATCTCTGGTAGCCAAAAACACATTGTACTGAAAATCCCTTGTATCAAAAGAACTTAGAGCAAGGGGGATATTCCAAAACAACGGAGAAATAATGAAAATCGTCTCCTGGGACTACAGAGGACTTGGGCATAAGGACAAAGAAGAAGCAACAAATCATTTAATCAAGCTAGAGAGTCCCAAGGTTTTCTTAATCCAAGAGACAAAACTACAAGAAAAGGAAGCATCACAAGCAGTGAAAAATATTTGGCCCAAAAGTGAAAGCAGGGCAATAGCTTCCAGGGGATCCTCTGGAGGTATATACAAAATTTGGAACTCAGAATAGCGGAATTTGCTTGAAAGTATTGAAATTGTCCATTGGTTATACGTGGAACTTAAGGACAAACAATCCGGTAAGTGTTTCAAGATAATAAATGTTTATGCTCTCGTTGATAATAAAGATAAAGGAGATTATTGGGAATCGATAGCATCCTTAAAAAACAAGATAAACACTAAAAGAATGGTAGTGGAGGGAGATTTCAATGTAGTGATGATGCAAGATGAAAAAAGGGGAGAAATCCGGTCCAAGATGCAACAAGAGAAAATGTGGAATACATAATCTTAGAATGGGGTCTATTTGATGTGAAATCAAAAAGAGGAAGGTACACCTGGTGCAACAAAAGAAGAGGAAGTGATCATATAGAAGCTAGGCTTGACAGGTTCCTTATAAGTAGCAGCTATCTAGAAGAAGACCTTAACATTTTCTCTAACATCATCCCCTCAGCAATTTCAGATCATAATCCCACCTCCCTTCTCTAAAAGATAAAGAAAATATTGGGCCCCTTCCCTTCAAGTTCAATCCCCTTTGGCTCAACTTGAACGAGGCTCTTGAATTAATTCAAAGAGAATGGAAGCAAAATGTGACAAGATATCCTAGTTTTGTTTGGGAAACAACGCTAAGGATGGTCAAAAAGGCGCTCAAATCCTGGGCAAAGAATCACTACAAGGAGCCGGTGGCATAAAGAAAAGAGTGGCAAAATAATCTCAGGAAGCTCCAAGAAAGAATGGAGAATGAGGAAATCACAATTCAACTGCAAAATGAAGAAAAAGAAATCCAACCGAAATTAACAACTATAATGGGGGAAAGAAGAACAATTCTGGAGAATCAAATACAAAACCTTATGGCTTAAGGAAGGGGACAAAGACACGACATTTTTTCATAATCAAGCCAAAGCCAGAATCATACGGAATAATGTTTGAGAAATCCAATCAGATAAGGGAGAAAACATAACAGACAATGCGGAGATAAAGGGCGAAGCTTGGAGACACTTCCAAAATCTTTTCACTAAAGAAGAAGGGCCGCTTCAAGAGAACGTGAACACAATGCTAGGGGTAATTCCTCACAAGGCCAGCCATAAATATAATGAGTAAAACAAACAAATATCAGAAAAGGAAATTATTGAAGCCATATGGAGTCTTGAACCTGACAAAGCACCTGGACTAGACGGGTTCACAATTGCCTTCTATAGAGCTTGTTGGAGCATTATCAAGCGTGACTTCTACCGAATGATCAAGTATTTCAAGGCCAAAAAGGAAATTGGTAGAGATACAAACTCAACCTTTCTTTCTCTAATTCCCAAAGAAAAAAATCTTGTTAATTTTGCGAGGTTCAGACCTATATCATTATGCAATGCCTCATATAAAATTATTGCAAAAATATTAGCTAATCGCTTGAAAAAGCTTCTTCCCAATATTGTCCCATAAAATTAAGGCGGGTTTATGCAAGGAAGACAAATTGTGGATAATATTCTTCTAGCCCAGGAAGCTATACATTCGAGCAAGAACATGAAAGAAAAGGGATTCATCATCAATATGGATATGTCCAACGCATTTGACAGAGTAAGGCATTCCTTCCTCTTTCAGTTGATGTCTAAGTTTGGTTTCTCCAACTATTTTGTGGATTTGATAAGAGCATGCATAAGCCATCCCTGGATATCCCCCCTAGTAAATGGGAGATCTATCGGTTTCTTTCAAAGTAAGTGAGGTGTCAGGCAGGGATGCCCTTTGTCGCATTTCCTCTACATTTTGATGGTTGACTCTTTTAGTAGATTATTGGATCAAGAAAGACTAATGGGCAACATCCCAGGGATTGTAATTGCCAGAGGAGTTAAAGAAGCAAATCACCTCCAGTTTGCAGACGACACACTCTTGATGGGTGGAGCCTCATCTTTCATTGTCACTCGGTTCAAATATGTTATTAATGTCTTCACCAATGCCTCCGGAGGAAGTGTAAACAAAGGGAAAAGTTGTCTTTATGGATGGAACATATTAGACACACTCATCCAAAAGCTAGCTGAACTATTGGGGTTCTCCTATGAAACGGACTGGCACTCTTTCAAGTACTTGGGTATTCCTCTTTTGCTTGGGAATGAAAACTCTACTGATTGGAATGGGATCCTAGACAAGTTTATCAAAAAGTTCACTCAATGGGGGGACAAGTTAGCTTAATGCCTTAAGAAGAATTATTCTTATCAAATATGTTTTAAGCTCCTATCCTCTTTATCAATGTTCCTCAATGCTCGCCCCTCTAGGGGTTATTCTCCAAATCACTGCAAAGATCATAAAGTTCCTCTAGCAAGGAGGGAAAAAGAATGGTACCAACAAGAAGTTCCACTTGGTTAACTGGAAAACTGTCACTGCTCCTCTAGAACAAGGTGGGCTTGGAATAAAAGAGCCAGCTTTAATGAATAGATCCATGGAAGCCAAAATCTTGTGGAGATTAATATCTGGAGAAGATGCTTGGTGGAAAACTGTACTCAGGAAAAAGTACTTTCATCTCCCTAGACTAAGATGCTTGGATCAACAAGAAGGAGATAAATTTGGCTCCCCTATATGGAAATTGTGCTCTGCTTCTCTGCCCCTCATTCAGAACTCAGTCTCCTGGAACCCCAAAAATGGGAACCAAATAAGAATCTGGCAAGAGAGTATAGAAGGAGCTCAGCTCCTTTCAAAGAACCCGGACCTGAAAGACCTTCAGAAGTGGATGACAGAAAATCAATTTCATACCCTGGCAGACATCTCTGAATAGGATAGACATTCAGGAGAATGGAAGGATTGGAAGCTTGGGAACATTCCTTGACATTTGAAATATCAGTGGGATATTCTCTGCTTTCACCTTGCAGGGAAAGCCCCCATTCATAGGGAGGTTGAAGACACCAGAGGGTGGGGCAAAAAAAGCACATCATATTTAGTCAAAGAAGGATAAATAACTTTAATTGAAGAAAAAATAAACTTTCCTATATTAGCATTGTTGAGAGAAATCCAAAAGTGTGAAGCCCTGCCCAAAGTGAAGTTCTTTGGATTTGCTCATTGCCTAGAAAAAACTACTCACTGCTAACAGTCTAAATAAAAGAGGGATTTCAGGACCCTCTCGATGCCAACTCTGCAAGAATGTAGAGGAAAGTTGGCAACACCTTTTCATGGAATGCAATTTCTCTAGAACAGTTTGGCAGCTGCTTGTAATTGATTTGGAAATCCAAATTGAAATCCCGGAAGACTGGAAAGGTATGTTCTTATCATGGCACAAGGCCTATCCAAAATCCTTCAAAAACAAGCCTCTGATTAAGAGAGTTTGAAAGCTTCTTCCATATTATGCAAGCTGGAAAATATGGCTTTCCAGAAATGAGGAAATTTTCGAAAATATATCCTCATCTCCCCGCAAATCTGCCACAAAAGGTTTGGGCCTATTATGTGAAACAGTTCGTTCCAATGGACTGGGAAACCAAATTCCATCTGAATTGGATATAGAGGAAAATATTTGGGTTAAGGACTTGTTACAATCCTTGTCTCTCAACATTCAAAAAGTCCTCAGGGAGACAATTGAAAGCAAATGGAAGATCAGGTTCCCTAAAGACAAAATGGATTCTTGGATAAAGCAGCAAAGACAACACATTCTCTTTTTGTGACAAAGCATCAAGGGGAAACGCTTGGGAAGCAGGTTCAGGGGGAGTTCTTTTCGACCCCGGAGGAAATATAGTTTATACCCATGCTTGGAACATTGGTGTCAACACCAACAATCAAGGTGAGATCTTAGCCCTTTGGAAAAGCATTCAGAAAGCTAAAGAGCTAGGGATCACTAATTGGACTGTCATTGGATACTTTCTAATCACCATCAGATATGTCAGAAGTAAGTGTAAACCAGTTGGGAGTCGAATGAAAAGAAGCATGACGAGGGTCCAAACCATCAACTGATCTTTTCACAAAGTGACTGCTTATCACATTCTGAGAAATCTAAATAAGCTAGCAGATGCCCTAGCAAAAGAGGTAAGTGTTATGAGCTTCAGTGAAATAAAGGAAAATGGTGGGACCTCAATCAAGTGCCCAATCCCCTAAATGTTGGCTAAACCATGTCTTTACCCCTCTTCTATCATTTTGTTCATGGATGGAGCAGGCATGACGTCCAATCTTTCTACAGGTTGGTTTGATGACATCCTGGACATGAAAGACTTTCTCGAAGTCAATATTAATCCAAGAGCGAGCAGATGGAGCACATGGTGCCCAAAAGGTACTTCCTCCTTCGGTGTAAATTTTGTCTTTCACTCTGCTGGTGTAATTTGGTCTGTCAAAATGATAGCAGTGAATTGGGGCGGATGTCAGTGGTGGAATGGTGACAGTGATGTCAGAGTAGAGCTGCAGGGTGGAAAATTGTCCATTGAGAATTGGAGTGATGGATCATGGAATGACAATGCCAGAGGCGGACAAGACAATCTTGGTCTCATGGGCTACTCGGGCCCTTTGCAATTTTTTCAAGCAATCTCTGGAGTCCATTTTTATTCCAACTCTATCGCCTATCATCCTTGCTCTGAAAAAAGAGTTTTGTTATTCTTTGTTCAGATCTGATATCGCCTATCATACTTGATCTGAAAAAAGAGTTTTTATTCCAACTCTATCGCCTATCATCCTTGCTTGGAAGACTTTGGTTATGAAACATGGGGATTATATGCAGAAGGCACCATCAAATTTCCAACCACCCTTAGCTACCAAAAAGAAAGACGAGCATTCAGAAGAGTTTCAAGCTTTCCATCAACCTCTGTTAAAAAGGGAGTTTCAGGAAGCATATCAGATTTCCAGGTTTGGTTAGCTACAGGAAACATTTTAGTTCTTCAGGCAATATCAGTCACTTTCTCAGTGTTTTTTCATGTATTTTAAAACAGTGCTAGTTGTAGGGGTCTTTTGGAAACTGTACTCCAATTTTGTATTCACAAACAACAACAAAAGTTTTGAAAAGAAACAATTACGAAGTAATGAGGTAGGAAGTCTAGAATCTAGGAATAGTCAAGCATTAAATGCCTCCTCTTCTGCAAATTTTGTATTTGAAAGGTTGCTCGGTCGGGCCACGGCACTTTCCCCTCCTCTTTATTCAATCAATACAAATAGTCAATCCTGTTAAAAGACAGATTAAGAAGGTATCTAAATGGTTTTACTAACCTACATGTTTTAGTGAATTAATAAGTTTTTAATAATTACTATATTTATTACCTTTTAATAAGTTTTAATAACTATTATGTTTATTACTTTTTAATAACTCAAAATGTTTATTACTTTTTAATAACTTTTAATAACTCAGGTTAAAAATGTAATAAAGTTTATGTTTGGTATATTTCAAAATCTTGTTTTAGAAACTTGTTTCATTAATAATTGTATCAAATTTTCAATAATAAGTGTAAGATTTCAGCTTGGAACAATAAAAAGATATTGGTTCATTACAATGCTTTAGATGGTCAATTGGCTCGATTACACTCCCTCCATCAAAATGAAGCTCAATAAAGAATGGAGATTATATTTGAAAATTTCGTCTTAGTCATATAAACATTAAACTACATCAAAGGCCCCTCTCAAGCCAAACAATACCATATTTTCATGGTCCTTATTCATGCTAGACTTGTTGGATAACATATGTTCTACCTAGGCATAGCACTTCCCACTTACGCATGTTGTGGAAAGGTTGAAGCCCTTGAACATCTCTTATGGTTCTACTGAACAACAAAAGTAACTTGAGGTTAGGTTTGATTTATGTGGCCAGTTTTCACTATGCAGAAGGAGGTGAACCTCATTGACCTTCATCACTATGAATAGAAGGAGATGGTGAAGTTGTTCCATATCAATATTCAAATCAATAACAACAAGGTAGGTTCTTTTTTCAATTTTGGTTCATGGGCCAACCTCACTGAAGAGGACTTGGTAAGTAAGCTTGGCTTAGAGATGCATGATCACCCTCATCCATACCCTTTGGGTTAGGTGAAGAAAGAGGTGGAATTAAAAGTTACCAATTAATGTGAGGTTGATCTAATGCCTCTTGATATATGCAATGTAGTGTCTACTAGTCCCTACATGTATATGAGGGATGTCATCATCATGAGAAGGGAAAATCAATACTCTTTGTAAAGGATAATAAATATTTTATCATCAATACACCTAAGGGGAAGTCTAAATTATCTTTGGTAAAAAATCTAATATACGGTTTTCATGATGAAGTTGTTGTTTTAGGAATTCTCAATGTATCTTCTTCACCTCCCAATTGTTAGGGTTGTAACTATTGGTTATTTGAATATTTTCCCTTGAAGTAATTTCAAACAATGTTATTGTGCAACATGAGCCTCATATTGTCTCTTCTTTTTGAGGTAGCATGTGATCCCACAAGGTGGGTAACCCCTAACTATGTGATAAACGATGAATACAATGAGCTAATCTGCACATATAAGTTTCTTCAAAGGATGGGGAGGATAACTTACAATTCTTGGATCTTTAAATGGATAAGGAGAAGATATGAGTGTACAAAATGAAAGCCATATATGATGAAGAATATCATAGCAAGGTTTTGATCCTTAGAATTTGTGGATTATGAGCTCATTATGCTTCAATTTCGCCAATATGATGGAAGATGAATAGTGAGTTCCACGATTATTTTAGTTGGATAATTAATAGCGATGAAAGGGTGTGAAATGAAATATTTGTTTACTTTATTCTCTGCATATTTGATGGAAAGGTAATCACCCATTGCTTTTCCAAGTAGAGCAGACTTTGAGGAATGGGAATCAATTTCAAAGACTTGGGAATCATTAGTCTTCCAAGCATGGAATTATAAATATAAATAATAGTAACACGTCAGTATCAATAAAAGAATACAGAATGATATGAAATCAAGTAATTAGAATAGGAGAATTGAATTAGGCAACTAGTCTTTATTTTTTCTAACAATCCATATAAAACATTTAATTATTATGAAGAGGAAGGAAAAATACAATACGAAGTTACTAGTTCTCATTGGATTAAGTTAGAGCATGTGGTTGTTAATAAAGATTCAACCTATAACATTGTTTAGTACCCAACCCTAACCTCCTTCTTGGCCCATATTAAATGGAAGGCTCCAAGGAAACCATTAGGTCATTTTGATTTTGATGTTGGAAGAGGGATGGTCATTACAAATGGTGTGCAAGTCTTTCAAATTTTAGGAGTTTTATATTCCTTTTTATTGAAAAATTTGATGTTGAAGTAAAATATTTTTATGATATAGAATTTAGAAAAAAAATGGTGAATTATTTTTTTTGTTTTAAAAAAATAAAAGAAAATAACCAAATGGTGAAATTTAGCATCTAAAATTTCTTTAGCAATATCTCCTTTGTGTGAAAACATTGGAGTCCTTGATTGTAACTTAAGCAATGCTATAATGGGTTCAAAATGCAAGAAATTTTATTTTTGATAAAATTCAAATTCTTTTGTTATAAACTGTCATTGAAGATTTGTATCGAAACTTTAATTAGTGGAAGAAAAGGGCTCAAAACAACAAAAGGTTTTTTTGTTCATTATAATAATGTTGATGATTATGAATGGCTTAACTCTACTTCCTCCATTGACAAGAAGCTAAGTAAAGAGTGGAGATTATATTCCAGGATTTCCTTTTAGTTGTATAGACTTTGAATTACAGGAAAGGCCCCTTTACATCAAAAGAAAATGTCATATTCATATGGTCCTTATTCATGTAGTACATAGTATTGGTCAATGTATGCACTACCTAGGCATGGCATTTCCCTTGAGCATCTCTTATGGTTCTACAAAAAACAAAAAATAACTTGAAATTGGGGCTTGTGAATTTTTTTCCATGGAAATAACTCCTCAAGGATCTCCCAAGTACTTCCCCCAATTCAAGAAAGGTACCTAGTGAAAAGCAAGCATCATAGTCTTGATGTGCCTAACACTGTGGGAAATGAATCTAAGACCTGCATAGAGCATTGGATTACTTGCAACATCTTGGCAATAGTGGCACCAACTGATTGAGCTAATCGTCGGGGCGTAACCATACGACTTATATGGGCAATTCCCATTATGAGCTCTTTAAGAGCATATACACATATATACATAATGGTTTCCAAATCAAAGTCAACATCTATATATGTTTACTATGTTCATAAATATGATGAAGGCACGACTAAATCAATTTTGTCTCTAATTCATTCTATCAATTCTCTTTATTATTTCTTGCCACTGACTATTCGCATACTTAAGAGCATGAGGACAAATACAAATTAAGAAGCCTTATAGTTTATTATATAGTTGTATGATGGTGCATTGAATACTATCGTGCTAGCTCTAGAAGCTCCCTCTACTTTTGTAAAACTACAACAAATTCACTAACAAGGTAGCCATGTTATTACTCATAACCCTCAAGAGATCTTTTTTCCACCATTGTCATCAAAATCATTTACCAAATAACCATCTACTATAAAATATCAATGTATGGCATTCTAATTCATGTAATGATAACCATGCAAGGGGTCCTAAGTCCCACAAAATTTTTGTCTGCATTCATAATACTTGGTGTCACAGTTAGCATAATTGTCTCACACTTGTAGCATACACTCATGATAAACACTAGAAAGCCTCATTTAAACATTTTAGTGCCACTCTATGAAACCCTCTTAGTTTTATTCCCATGTAGTATCCTACTCCCAATATTATGTCTCCAAAGCAACCTATTCCTCCTCCCCAATTCACCCATCTTCCCCAATTATAGTCTCCTAAATAACACCTTGGATTAGGATACCACGATGTAGCACTTCCAAATTGGGCACATCTATATGTATGTAAGCTCAAGCATCCACTCAAACACAAAACCAACAAGATATGTTTAATCAAATGCAAAAGCACTTGATGGAATGCTTTGATTGTAGAATATGGGGAATACTTATATGAATTATGTATTAAGTATCTAGATTAAACAATGTATCTTTGTGGACTTGGAGATTGTGATTCCTTTCATTGTATGAAGTCTAGCTAGGAATGTGAATCGTATATGTGCAATTCCTCTTACATGTACCACTACTCCTTTAGACAAATTACCTATTGCACATATTTGTGTTGTCGCCCGCATCCATCCATGTCGATTTGGACAAAAATGGATAGTTCGAATCAGCAATGCTACAACACCAACTCCAATAGAATAAAAATATGAATAAAAGAAGGTTGTTATACCAAATAATTAATAGATGAATCATATATTTAATGATGTAATAAGATTAGTATCTTGTCACCATGCTCTATGGATAGTGCATCCACTTTGCTCACATCTTTAATTGAACATCTTGATTGGACGTTTTGATGTTGTATTTGGAGAACATGAGCTTCACCAGTTAACTAAGTTTGATGTCATGATTCATATTTACATTGATGGTATATTTTTATCTTGTGTGATAATATATCAATGCTCCAATAAAAATATCATCACTAAATCCCTTTGGAGAGAAATTGGATGCCCTTGTTTCAAGTCATGTGAATGTTTTTTTATTATGGGAGATGATATACCAAAAATTATAGAAGGGATTTTGACGGATGTTAGTGTGAAAGTAGTTAATTTATGTAGAAGATTGATTTCATGTTATTGATCTTGAATGACACAACTACAAGGTACTGCTTGCAAAAACCTAGATGGAAGTTATGTCTATCATTTTCAACGTGGTAAAGAGATTGTTGCTTAAACATGGTTATGAGAAACTTAAAATTTCCATTTTACATTTTTAGTAGATATGAATAAAATATTGCACACTTGCTTATAAAGAATTTTAGAAAAAATGTAGTCAAATATTAAAATTGAATATTGAATTTGTTGGTGATTTACACACTTAAACACAACCTTCACCTCAATATCTCAATTTCTCATTGATTCAATGAATATTATATTTAAATATTTTATGCCATATAATTACAATTCCACTTATAGACTTTCTTATCACTGATATGGAAGTTCGCCACCAACTTGCACATCTGATTTTAAATCATCTCATTTTGTGATAAGCTACTGAGTTTCTCCATGAAATTTTAACTTTTGTATTTAAATGTCTTGTAGCACATCTGATTTTAAATCATCTCATTACAACTTGCACATCTGATTGTATATATTTAGTCTTCTTTCTCTGACTCCTTCTCACCGCTGAATTTTTATTACGCTTTAAAACTTTGATATGGCATCAAAGTGTTTTATTTGTTGTCTTTATGAGTTGTAATTGAGACTCCATGTTTTCATTGGTTTTCCTAAGTCTGGCATGTTTCTCCTTAAGCATTTGATTCTCTTTCATAACATGTCTCTCTAATACCTCCATTTCTTTAACTATCTTTTCTAATTCCTTAATCCTTTCATCTTTCTTTTGCAAAGCAATAGACAATGAGTCATAATTTAGCATACCCGGAGAAGCAGGGGCTAATCCAAATGGTGATTCAGGCAAGTTGAAATTAGGATAAAAATCTCCTTTAACCGGTTCTTCTACATGTGCAATTGGCTTCTCTACTTCTTCAATCGGTGCTCTCACTTCCTCCAGTGGTTATTCTTTAGCTTGTCTTGTGAGAGGGCGCTTTGGAACCCTTTGTTAATATTTGGTTGAGATTTAATATTCAATTCCTTTAGATGCGTAAACTTGAAACAATGAGACAATTCAATCACATGAAATCCATACATCCATAACACAAGATATACCCTGGGGAAAATCCTCAAAACTATGAGAACAAAAACCCTAGCAACTCTTCTCAGTATAATATAATGGATAGCAGAGAATGTCTTTCTTTTACAACATAGCAAATTGCTTTCAGAAGATAAGAGATCACCAAACACTCTTGGTGAATGTACGGAAGCAATAGAGAAGAGAGATCAATCGGATGTGATTTCCAATGTGCTCAGCACATCAATAACAAGCAAGAACAATAAATTGCACAAAGAGAAGCGCCTTGCCTTCAATGGAGAAGAGAATTCGATTCAGATTGAATTCCTCAATACCGTATAACATATTTATACATTATTATCATGCATCAACTTCTTCTAACTTCAGGATGAACTCGCCCTCACACTGGATGTATCAATCTTGCATGAAGAAGTGCGCCCCACTTCTCATGCAATGCTTTATCTCATTGATATGTATCTTAGGATGAACTTGCCTCTTAACTGAAAGCTTTCCCACTTAATTCGGTGGCTAACTTAAGTGTTGTCATGCGAGTGTCGCAACTCAAGTGTCGTCTTTTAGTTTAACATAGGATTCGTCATGCAATAACACTTAGTTAACTAGATCTTCTTTGTTATCACTTAGTTAACTCTCTTTAACTGATTCTTTCTTGATAACATCATTGTAGTGATCAATTCGAGTTCTCCTTGATTTACTGAAGTGTCATCTTTTAGTTTAACTAAAGTGAAAACACTTTAGTTAACTAGTCTTTCTTATTTAACACTTAGTTAACTGAAATCATGCCAATTGATTTACTTGTAGTGACCATTGTGAGTTCTTTAGTTAACTGAGGCATACAATGTGGCTTTAACTGAAGCTTGACAATTCGAGTTCACTTAGTCATCTCCTGATCAATTCGAATTCTCTTTCTCTCTATGCATTTATCTTCATCTCTTTATCTTTTACTACATGGTCAATATGTGCTAACTTTAATTATCCATCACATTACATTATACTAAGAAGAATTATCAGATGTTGTGATCATAGTATATTATTCTTGACCAAATGATCGTATGCTAAAGTAATTCACTTTAGAGGTGATCAATCTCTAAAGGATACTTCATAGAAATCTGGTGATCATGGTTAATAATACATCACACAACATTAAATGCTTTTAACAATTAAAGCATGACCTTTATACGGAAGGTCCACCTCTATACGGGAGGTCCATCTCATGGATACCTTTATATGGAAGGTTCATATGAGAATCATTACTTGACACAAAATTTCGGAGCCTTGTTCAACAAGACTTTACAACATCATTACTTTGATCAATTACGTCTATATGGGAGGAATAACCTTTACATGGAAGGAAATCAAAGTGTTCACATCTATACGGGAGGATCAAGAATGTCTCTTGGTGCTATACATTTAACACTCCCTCTCATCGAGGAAGGAATTCTCTGCCATACCAAGCTTGTATCAGAAGTACCTGAACTTCATCACCAATAGAGGCTTTGTTAACACATATGCAATCTTCTCATTAGTAGCAATGTACTGAAGTTTCACTGAACCTTTCTGGACCATGTCTCGGATGAAGTCATACTTCATTTTAATGTGCTTCGACTTGTCATGAAACACTGGGTTTTTGGAAATCTTGATGCAACTCTGATTGTCACACCTAATAACTGTAGGCTCAATATTTTCATCAAACAACCCTACAAGTAGCTTTCTGAGCCACACTGCTTCTCGAAAGGCAACACTAGCAGCTATGTATTATGCTTTTGTAGTGCTCTGGGCTACGGAGCATTGCTTCCTACTATACCAAGATATCATAGTTGATCCTAGGATATAACAGTATCTGGATGTACTCTTATGGTCCACAATGATTCCTCCCTAGTCTGAGTCTATATAACCAAGTAACATGACTACTCCACTAGAGGCATATCTAAGTCCATATGAAATTGTACCTCGAAGGTACCTAAGCATGTTCTTAGCATCTATCCAGTGTCTATGTCTCAGCTCAGACATAAATTGACTCAGAATGCTCACGGCATAACATATATCAGGCCTCGAATGTATCAAGTACATTAACGAGCCTATAAGTTGTCTATATAAAGTGGGATCTACTGGATCTGATCCAGATCCTAACTCATGAAGTTTGCTCAAATTGGAAACCATCGGTGTAGTGATAGTCATATATTTGCAATATATAATTCCAAACTTGCGCAATATATCCACAATACTTCCCTTGAGATAGAAAATTTTCATCTTTTCTTTTCCAGATCTCTCAAGGCCAAGAAAGTAGTGCATCAGACCTAAGTCTGTCATCTTGAACTCTGAGGTGAGCTCCCTCTTGCACCAAGCAATCAGATGTTCCTCTCCAGTGAGAAACAAATCATCAAAATACAGAACCAATATCAACGGTTGGTTCTTCATTACTTTGAAGTACAAATTTGGATCAACTTCACTCTTACATAAACCTAGTTTCTGAAGGTATCTATCAATTCTGGAGTACTAAGACCTAGGGGCTTGCTTAATCCCATATAGAGATTTCTTTAGCTTGCAAACATGGGACTCCTTCCCATGCACCACAAATCCTTCAGGATACTGGATATAAACCTCTTCCTCAACCTCACCATTAAGGAAGGTTGTCTTCACATCCATCTAGTTAAGTTTCCATCCTAGAACATGTGCAAGTGCAATCATTGCTCGGATTGTGGTGTACCTTGCCACAGGGGAAAAGGTCTCATCATAATCGATGTCTTCTTTCTGAAAGAAACCTCTGGCAATGAATTTGGATTTATACTTATCAATGCTACCATCTGTAACATGCTTTATCTTGTAAATCCAGCTGGAAGTCATAATGGAATTCCCATCAAATTTGGGAACAACCTTACAAACATCATTATTCATTATAGAGTTGTACTCCTATGTCATTGCATCTTTCCAAACTTGATTCTTTGCAGCTTCTTCATATGAGGATGGTTCTAAATCACTGACGTGACTCATCAATGCAACATACCCTGAATATCTGTCAGGTTGCTTGCACTCTCTAGATGAGCCTGTTGGTGCTCCATGTTTCTTTGCATTTTGTAAGATATCTTAGCACCAAGTAGATCTTCTTTTAGCAGGAGGTTCATCGGGTGACCTCTCAATCAGTTCTACTTGTTCTTCAGAAGCTAGTGAATATGAGGCATCTTCTGGTTTCTCCCTCTCAAACTCTAAAGGGGGAGAATAAGACTCGGGATCCTCCATCTCTGAATCACATTGAATCTCTTTCAATATTTTGAAAGCAGCTTCCTCGTGGAAGGTAACATCTCGGTTGACTTCAATGTGTCTCTCACCATGTACATATATTTGGTATGTTTTGGATGACTCACTATAACCCACAAAGGTGCCTTTCTTTCCATAAGGCTCCATCTTGGTTCTCTTTTATTTCGGTACATGAATGTATACTGGGCTCTCGAAGTTCCTCAAGTGTGAGATGTCCGGCTTCTCACTAGTAAATACTTCTTTTAGTGTCTTCTCATCTAGAATGGCATGCGGGATTCTATTCTGGATGTGCACAGCTATACTGGTGGCTTCTGCCCATAATGAGGTAGACATATCTTGATCATGCATCATGGCTTTTGCAGCCTCACATATGGTTATATTCTTCCTTTTGACAACCCCAATTTGCTGAGGTTTGTATGGTACTATTAAGTGTCTACATATTCCTGCATCACTATTTAACTAATTAAATGCATGTGAATCAAATTCACCTCCATTATCAAACATTAATGCAAAGATGTTCTTTTCTTTCTAATTTTCAACTAGGGCTTAAAACTCTTTAAATTTGCTAAGAGTTTCACTTTTAGACTTCATGAAATAAATCCATGACTTCCTAGAAAAATCATCTATGAACAATACATAATATAAGAAGCCACTCAGGGAGGGGGATGACATGGGACCACATACATCAGAATGTATTAAATCTGGAATCCCTTTAGATCTAGTAGTACTGTTGGACAAACTTTTCTTAACATTCTTCCCAAGTGCACAACCCTGCCATACACTATCATGCTCAAAATCAAATACGAGCATACCTTTTACCATCTTTTGAAGTCCTGGTAGCGCTTTGTAGTGTAGGTGTCCAAGCCTTCGGTGCCATAGCTTGCATGGGATAATAGTGTGGTGAATCATAGCTTGAATGTACTTGCTAGGTACCTTATAGAGTCCTCCCTCTCGAACTCCAATCAAAGTGGCAGATTCTAGGATTTTGTTATTCGACATAAAAGTGCTTTGTTATCCATGAAGATAACTCAGAAGCCTTTGTCTTAAAGAACTAAAACTGAAAAGAGGTTCTTCTTCGAGCCTGGAACATATAGAATGTCCTCCACATGTAAAATATCACCGGTGCTCAACTGGAATGAGGTGGATCCAACTCCTTGGATCAAATATGTTGAGTTGTCCCCCAACTCTACCATGCATGTGAACTTTTTCTCCTTTAGGTCGGTCATGGCACTCTTGTAACCAGTCATATGTTTGGATGCTCCATTGTCAATCAACCATGTGACTTCACTTGTGATTACAGATCCCGAAAGGGATGAGACAAGGTAATACTCCCTTCTTGTCTCCTTTTCTTCGGATGCATTCTTTTGAGTGGTTTCATCTTCTATGGCATTAGAAGTATGAAACTTTCCTTTTCGCTTTACTTTTCACTCTCTTGAGAAATGGCCTTTCTTGTTGCAATTGTAGCATCTAGATTTTGACTTGTCAAATCCTTTGTTGAACTCCTTCTTCTTTGGACGAGAGAACTTCTTTTGGAAGGAGGGTTTCTTTCCTTTCTTCATTCTTGTTGTGAGGGCAAGATTTTCTTCTTTAGTGCATATAGCTTTTCTCTAGATTTGTTTCAATATCCCGAGACTTTGAACTTTGATTATGTGTTGAGCGTAAGCTCTGGAGAACATGAAGGACTTTTATTATGTGTTGAGCGTAAATCTATGGAGCACATGGAGGACTTTCATTATGTCTTGAGCGTAAGCTCTGGAGCACATGGGTTTATGTGTTGAGTGTAAGCTCTGGAGCACATAAGATAACCCCACAAGATAAATAATAAGTGTTGGACATAAGCCCTGGAGCACACCAACCATTATGATGTTGAGCATAAGCTCTAGAGCATCGGATCTTTGGCCATTGTATCCCTAGGTGTATTGTACAAATGCATCCTAGTACTAGTGTTGAGCAGAAGCTCTGGAATTGCACTAGAGTAACGCCCATTGAGAGTGTTGAGCATAAGCTCTAAATAGCACTAGGGGTTACCTCACTTAAGGTGTTGAGCCTAAAAGACTCTGAATAGCACCCATACTCATCATATTTATTCAAATTGATTAATTGAATTATTATCTATTTCTCATCAAGGATTGAAAGACACTGCCACGAAAACGAGGTAATCGAGTATGCAAGGGGATCTAGGGCTACCTATCTTAGTTGACCAACCAAAACCACGAGAGGCTTTGATAAAGAATCTACATAAATTAAGGAAGCATCGAATATATATAATTGTGCTAAATGATGCATTGAATAATAAAAAAGATAATTATCAAAAGAGCCTCACATATATACAAGAATATATGAATATCTTATATATATGTAAAGTTATATGAATAATAAAAGTTACATAAATTAAACAAGTGGAGTCTATATATATATATATATATATAAATAATATATATATACCTATACATTATTTTTATAAACTAAATAAATTAATTAAGAGTTCTACTTCAAATAGAAATAATTAAAAAGTCAAGTTATCCGGAAATTATAATTAAAATAATCTTTTAATTATATTATATATATTTAAAACTAGGAGTTAAATACAGGAAGATGTTAAAAATATGGATGTTAACTCAAGATAACAAACTGCCCCATTTCAAAAGCTTAGGTTGCAACCTAGCCAAGTTAACTATAAATATAAGGACAAGTAGCGAGAGAGGGCATCTTATCTTATTATCGTTTCTTTATGGTATTGGAGGGAATTCCAAATCTTGTACCTCGAAGATACAGAGATTAACTACAAGATAACAGCATCCTTTTGCCTTAGGTGCTCTAGATTTTCTTGCATGCTCGAACCAGCTCGGGGGTGATCCGATTCAGAACCAGGAACGGTTCTGGATCAAAGGTTGGGAGGAACGTGGCAGTTCTGAGGTTATTTGGTTACAACTCCACAGGTCAACTAAGAGTAATTTTCCCATTAATTAGTGGTTGAAGTGTGCAGGTTACAAAGGAAATCCAACCAGTACATTCCAGGTAAGAATTTATAGAGTATATCAAGCTTCTGTAGAATTATAGGCTAAAAATTATAAACATGGAAATTTCAATATTAAGTTGTAAGTTTCTCTTTTACATATTCTAGTTAAAATTATCTACTTCTTGATCAATAGCATAAGTGATGGCTCACTGGGTTTAATCAAATAATTCTTATTGCTGAGGGTTAGAAATTTAATTATACATATCTTTAGGATTAGTCGAGAATAGTACTTTCTTTTATTTATAACATAGAAACGAACTTTCCATCCTTAGACCAAACTTTCCAAACCCCAAAACATCATAATTTAACCACAGAAACGAACGCATAAACAAGTCCACAATTTACAGAAATTACTAAATTAGAATACTATGGTGATCATCTGAGTAAACCATTATACAAATCGGATAAAATTTCTTCCATACAATTTTTTGCTCTAGCAGAGCTAGCTTGTGCTAGATCTCATCCCCTTAACCCATGGACTTAATACAGGAGTAAAACCCTCCCAATTTATAACAAAATAGGAGTACGTTAGAGTCTTTAAAACCCTGGTAGTTTTCACAAAACCCTAAATCCATGCATAACGAACAAGCTACTGATCTAAACAAGAAAGAAATTGCATGCCTGAAACAAAGGCATCTTTTCATAATCGCCACGGACCAGGGATCGATTCCCTTTAAAACTACCCTAGATCAACTACAACAGTATTAAATGAAAATATTCATTTAGCATTTTAGTTTGAACTGTCATTCGCAAGGCAGAGTCGTTTTTCATACGAAAATCGCTCTAGCAAAGCAAGTTCGTGCTAGAGCTCTTTTGTTAACCTAGGACAACACACAGAAGTAATAACCAAATTGAGTAGCACAACAACGATTTTTTTTTTTAACATAAACAGGGGAATTTATATATATATAAAAAAAGCTGAGCACAGCCATTCATTACAAAATTTGAGCCAAGATTCTGCTTCATAGAGAGGTAAAATGCAGAATTTACAAGGGGTTTGGCTCTTGGAGTCTCTGTTTCTAATCTTCCTGGAGTTTCTATTCATTTTACTGGGATATACCCTTACAAACTGTTTACATAGAAATATGCAAAAAAACATTCAGAGAGAGGAGTTCATTAAAGACCTGTGGATAGAGCTTTCCAAAATTTCATAAAAGAGAAATCATCTGTAATTTTGCTGCAGAAAGGAAGCAGCCTCCAACATTCCTTGGTTAATAGATGGCGCTTCCTGAACATGGTTGAACTGGGTTTTGCTGATGAAGGCAGAAAGGTCTTCTTTGATATTGTCCACCTTCCCCAAAAGATCGATGGTGTTCCTATCAATGTCGTCCAAACGAGATTCAACGCAGGAGAGACGAGAATGAATGTATTTAAATTCCATATTATGTTCTTTGTGTTGATCCACAATAGAACAAACAGCCGAATACGTCCTGCTTAGATAGACTTTGACCTCCGAGGTGAGGTTGCTAAGAGTGGCAATGGCTTGCCGGATCCCTTCCATGTTACCATGATGCAAACTGTTGCTGCGAGGGACGTCTTCAATTTGACGAGGGTCGAATCCTGCGACAGAGAGGTTCAACTGCGTAAGCTCAGGGCCGAGAGAATGAAAATTAGACTACTCCATGCCTCGTAACGGGCCCCTAAGACCACCTTGCTGCATTAAATGTTGAAGTGTGAGAGCATTAAATCCCATGGTGAGGGCACATGGTCAAGGACGTGACAGATGGAGAGGAGCGCTGGCAAACGAGGCCGAGTGCCCACGACGGGGAGAGCGCCTCCAACTAACCATAGAATTTGAATTTTTGCTCATTGCTAACTTATTAAGGGATAAATTTATATTCCATAATTTGATTTTGCAATAATTGACCTTTTTTCAAATTAGCTCCAGTGTTTGCAAGCCTATCAGCCATAGAATTTAGAACTCTGAGGATGTGGAAATAAAGAGTGTCGGAGGGGAGAAGAAGGAGATCTATTCTTTTTCGAAAGTTTTGGTTCTTTGATCTTCTCGAGGAGCCATTCTCCATAGCCTGGATTACGTGCCGAGAGTCTCCAAATACCTGTAGCTTTGCAATGTTTAAGGAGGAGGCCAACTCAAGTGAATGATGCATCGCCGACCATTCTGCTTCGTTATTAGTTTTTGTGCCTAATCCCCAAGAGAAATCAACTACTTTTCTTCCTCCGGGATCAAAAATAATCCCCCCCGTGCCTGCCTCCCCTAGCACAACAACGATTTTACCAATCATATATCACAGGATAAAACCCAAAATTTACTTTATAAATATTCGTTGCCTAAACAAAACATTTTACCATCAAAATTTCCTCACGATAGTTTCTAGCCTAAACATAGAAGTTAATACATTTTTGTTACACGTTTATCAAACTTTCAGTCGCTAAACTGGAACGAGCCTGGCACTATAAGTCACGCTACAAGTTTGGCAAAGCACCCTGTGCTTACCATTAATTTTATTTAATTAAAAGAAATTCTAGACAAAGTTAGGGCATTGCCCATACCTCTATGGGTGAGATAACAAGAAAATCAACACGCATTTCATCCAACTGGAACCCGAGATCGAGTCCCTTTGTTTAAAAACATTCACCAACTTAGTAAGGTCGCGCTCTCGACATGGACCAATATAAGTCTTTTATGAACAAACTAATTACAGAATTTTGCATACCCAGGAAATATAAGACAAACAAGCTGTAGTCAACGTATTGTCAAGGTTATCATTATCATGCAAATAGAAAAAAAATGTAGTTAGAAAATAGAGCCTTGTCCAAGGACTAGTAAAACAAAAATCGTATATACATATATAAAAACCACGCAACTAAAATAGCTTCGCCGAAATCGATTTAGTATTGAAACGTAGAACTACGTTGGGACTTAGCTCCCTCTTGAACTCTGAACATTTATCAACACGCTTAAATAGAAAAATGTTTGAACGTCGAGTTATTTTCCAAATAACATAAAGAGATTCATATGCTTCACCAATATTATACATGATAAAATCCACAAACAGCAGACAAAAACCAGGTTGGGTTTTCAACTAAAACGCAAGACACAGAGATTGAAAGCCCTCCAACTACAGAGGCATTATTTAGAAAAATCCCGCACCAGCTTGCTTAGCAAACTCATGAGTCCTGGACAAGTTTTGCCACATGAAGAACATTTCTAAAATTAAATCAAACTTACAGAATCATTATGGATTCGCTGTCATCGAAAGAGTAGCATTAGACTCAGGATGACTCCTTTGAAAACAATGGTAAACACGACTGCGACACAGAGCAGAATTAAGTACTGAATATAACCTAACTTGTAAAACAGAGCATTCAACCCTAAATAAATTTACAAGCATTTGCAAATGGATACGAACTCTCCCATGACACAGCATTATCCAAAACTTAGTATAAAGCTTGAGTATTGAAATATATACATGTTCTCAATCGAGCAGTCATTCTTTTACACTGAAGTATTTTCTTTTTCATTAACCCCAAAACGCCTACATGGGATTACATTTTTTCAAGTTACATAACCATGGGCAAAGTTCCCATAAAAAACGAGTACAAGTATCAAACAGAGCAATAGAAGGGTTTCCTTAAAACCCTTGTCTCTCCAAAATGGCATAGCCATTTAAAATACACAGTAAACATTATCACATCTTTCCAAAAAATGCAGAGCATCCATTCACTACTTCACATGGAAGGAGAAGGTCGCATAGACCTGGGATTACCCAAACCATTCGCGCCGGAGGTTCCCTTTCTCCTAGTGCAAACCCCCGTAAGAAAAACTCCAAAGGACAACATTGAAGACCTCTTGCCAGGTAACAAACTAAAAGCTAATAAAATCTCCATGTAAAAAAAAAGAAGATACAAAACAAAACCAGAATTACAGAGCCACAAAAGTGAACACTTGCCTTCAGGATGTAGTGCAGCGTTGGAAACCCCATACCAAGCAAACATAACTCTGTATCGCGCCAATACCCAGAAATGACAGAGCAGGGAGCTTGCTCCCCCTCTCTCAACAACATGCAAAGAGGATTTTCGATGTAGGGAAAACAAACTTTTACCTTGAGCCGGCATGGAAGCCAGCCACGAGGGCATCACATGGCCTCCTTTAATGTTCACAACCACCACTACTAGCATTTGAATCACGACCCATTTCTCATATAGTTGAAAGTCCCCATTTTATGGACAAACATATTTACATATATGTATAAGAGCATAGTTAGACATTTAAACTTCAACAATTCCTTTCCATTTAGAATTAGATTTAGCATGAGATTTATCCATATCACCTGCAAATAAGGAATAGATATTCCTTAGCTCATAACAAGCTAAGTAAGCCCAGAATCCATAGGATCCCTCTCAAGCCAAATCATGGAGTTAAATTATTAATCCAACAACTCAATTACAAAATAACATTGAGAACATAGTTACAAGGACAATTTTATAAAGATGTAAAGCTATAAAATGAATCATCATGCTACATATTAAAATACGAAGCCAATAAACGTAACCAAGCAACAATATTAGTATAGCTTAAATAAAGACATATGAGCCCAAAACTATACATGCAGACACCATAATTACCACAAACGCAAGCTATCATGAAATTTCTTCGGTTAAATTACAAATGACATTTTCAGCGTTACAACTCAGTGTTGAAGTAGATTTTAAATGTACCTTAGGTCTTATTGACAAATTATACCCCACATAAAGAAAATTATTTTAGGATTTAAGGAACATTACATTTTCCCTTCCTCTTGGATATAGTCATGCCACAATCTTTCGAACCCAGGTTGCACTTCTCGGCCATTGGTAGCAACCAAGAATGTTTTCCATGAAGATGAGATACCATTCACGACGGTTTGGATGAGATCATCTTCATCCACTACAACTCCAATGTTAACAACCTGATCCCTTACCTGGGAGATATTAGTGAAGAAGGAGGCCACTGTCTCATCCTTCTCCATCTTGAGGTTTCGTAACTTGTTCTTCAATGCCCTCTTTTGAGTTGGGGCCTTCTTCTCATATAGATTAATCAATGTATCATAACATTCTTTTGTGGTCTTCAGTGGTGTGATCACCGACATCAAGTTATCTTTTACTGAATCTTATATTATTTGTTTGGCCTTAGCTTGATTCTTCTTGAAGTTGATGCGCCCTGCATTAAATGTAGGCTCCTTCAGCACAGTGGATACGTAGCTATCCAAGTCATGTTCCTCTAGGATGTTGAGAACCCTAGCCTTCCAAGTGTTGAAGTTTGAGGTTCCCTCAAGACGGTCTTTTGGTCGTACATAAATTGATGCCATAGTCTTCAAATATTGTGCTCAACTTTTCAAGATCTACGTAGGCTCTAGCTAGGATGAAAAATTGAGCTCCTTCATGCCCTGAGCTCTAGTACCATGCTAATATTTGCGTTGATATTTGATATTCAATTCTTTTAGATGCAGAAACTTGAAACAATGAGACAATTCAATCACATGAAATTCATACATCCATAACACAAGATATACCCTGGGGAAATCCTCAAAACTATGAGAACGAAAACCCCAGCAACTCTTCTTAGTATAATATAATGGATAGCAGAGAATGTCTTTCTTTTACAACATAGCAGATTGCTTTTGGAAGATAAGAGATCACCAAACACTCTTGGTGAAGATACGAAAGCAATAGAGAAGAGAGATCAATCGGATGTAATTTCCAATGTGCCCAACACATCAATAACAAGCATGAACAATAACTTGCACAAAGAGAAGCGCCTTGCCTTCAATGGAGAATAGAATTCGCTTCACATTGAATTCATCAATCTCATATTACATATTCATACATTCTTCTCATGCATCGGCTTCTTCTAACTTCAGGATGAACTCGCCCTCACACTGGATGTATCAATCTTGCATGAAGAAGTGCGCCCCACTTCTCATGCAGTGCTTTATCTCATTGATCTGTATCTTAGGATGAACTTTCCTCTTAACTGAAAGCTTTCCCACTTAGTTTGATGGCTAACTTAAGTGTCGCCATGCAAGTGTCATCTTTTAGTTTAACATAAGTGTCGTCATGCAATAACACTTAGTTAACTAGATCTTCTTTGTTGTCACTTAGTTAACTCTCTTTAACTGATTCTTTCTTGATAACATCATTGTAGTGATCAATTCGAGTTCTCCTTGATTTACTAAAGTGTCGTCTTCTAGTTTAACTAAAGTGAAATCACTTTAGTTAACTAGTCTTTCTTATTTAACACTTAGTTAACTGAAATCATGTTGATTGATTTACTTGTAGTGACCACTGTGAGCTCTTTAGTTAACTGAGGCATACATTGTGGCTTTAACTAAAGCTTGACAATTCGAATTCACTTAGTCATCTCCTGATCAATTCGAATTCTCTTTCTCTCTATGCATTTATCTTTATCTCTTTATATTTTATTGCATGGTCAATATGTGATAACTTTAATTATCCATCACATTACATTATACTAAGAAGAATTATTGGATGTTGTGATCATAGTATATTATTCTGGACCAAATGATCATATGCTAAATTAATTCACCTTAGAGTTGATCAATCTCTAAAGGAGACTTAATAGTAATTTGGTGATCATGGTTAATAATACATCACACAACATTAAATGCTTTTAACAAGTAAAGCATGACTTTTATATGAAAGGTCCACCTCTATACGGGAGGTCCATCTCATGGATACCTTTATACGGAAGGTTCATATGAGAATCATGACTTGACACACAAGTCTGGAGCCTTGTCCAACGAGAATTTACAACATCATTACTTTGATCAATTGCGTCTATATGGGAGGAATAACCTTTACATGGAAGGCAATCAAAGTGCTCACCTCTACACGGGAGGATAAAGAATGTCTCCTGATGTTGTACATTTAACACCCTTGATGTCTCCTGATGCTGTACATGTCTCAGAAACCCTTGCTTTGCTTCAGGTAACCCTCCCTATTTCATCTTTTTGTGACTGGGATGCCTTAGACTGCTTCTTTTTATTAAACTATTTGGCATTCCCCTAGTTCTCATGGATTTGTACTGGTTTCTCAATATTTTATTGTATCACAGAAGGTTCTGGATTCTCATCTTGTACAATAGCAGAGTGAGCTTAAGAGCCATTCCCTGTCACCATGATAGGAGAGTTTCCTTGTGATACAGGTAAATGATGTACGTCTTTCTCCCTAGAGAAACGTCGTTCATACATGAATTGTTCCTAAGTGCTTCCAAATTTCTCAAGTTCTTTTAGAACCAACAATTTAATAAGCGCATGGTCATATAAGCTACTATTCTCATTACCGGAACTTTGTTGAATTATGGTTGTCATTTTCTGCAAGCTCTTGTAGAAAAAGTACGGCAAATTGAGAGGCACGTTACTGATATGGTACAGATAAACAAAGTTGTAACAGTCGTCGCATGTTATATATTTTTGTAACCAGTTGGCCAGACTTGACCAATGCACCTTAAGTTGTAGTCTCTGCATACCTTTACTCCAATTGGGCAGAGGGTGAACCTTGTCAACATAGAATTTCCATGCATTTTGGTCTTTAATTCTCTGCGATTTGAACCATCTTTCACCAATGGCAGATAGCCTAGTACCTGCGGCTATAGATTCCTCTATCATTGGTAACACAAACCCTCTAATGTTTGCAACAACGCCATCAAATGATTGAGCAAATTCCAATGACAGATCATCATGTCGTCCCTACAACCTCTCGAGGAACACATACCACCCTTTGGTTTGAAATAAATTGCTACTATCCAGGTCATCATCAAAACAATTTACTATTATTGGTACATATATTTTCGCCATACCGATATAGGTCGTTAGCACCCTGAAATCGCTCAATTTGGCAATGGATTTAGTTTTCTCATAGCAGATTTGGGTAGTGATAATAAATAGTTACAAGTAATGGCATAAACGACGAATAAAAATAATTACTAGTTTTGAAGAAGGAATCAGGATTGGATATGGTTTAGGGAATGGGCGGCTGAACATGTTCTACGTGAATTCATGACTTGTGAGGGGGGGTGTCAAATCAAGGTAAAGTAATCATTTAACCTACTTGGCATGAATCATCAAATGGTTATTTATTTTAATGTAAGGAAAAGACATGATGATGTGATTTTAGAATATGGTGGTCATTTTATATATTATGGATGGGACAGATAAAAAGAAGGCTATATGAGTAAGTTTGAAGTTGTAAATAAAAATAATTTGTTCCTCATCATTTGCAAAATTAAGTAAGCATTTCCATACCTTGGTAATTGAACAGAATACCCGTGGCAACGAGTCTGAATTGAAGCCATAAATTTTTCCTGCAGGTTGTTGCTCAACGTTGGTTTTTACTAACACATTCTAGAACTGATAAACAATAGCTTAAAGAAAATCACCTAGTGTGTTCCTGTAATGAGGAGATATATGTTTTTCCGTAGAATTTTGGCATAGAGGGGAAAATACACCTTCATTGGATTAAATAGGCCTTGAGCTTACCAAAGGCCTCTCCATGGTGTAGGAATCCAAGGAATCTGCTAAAAACACCCCATTACAAGTTTTCCCCTGGTAATATCCTCAAATTACAAGTTTTTCATCAAACTTGTAAATTATGTGGAAACTTGTAAATTCTGTCAAAACTTGTAATGCCTGCTGGAAACTTGTAAATTATGTGAAAACTTGTAATGACTACTAAAAACTTGTAAATTAAATTATATATTTAAATATGTTAACTAATTATTGTATAAATATAACTTATATTCATTAAAATTAAAATCTAATAATTTATTTCTATAAATATTAAATTTATTTAAATATACAAATAATCTATTTTTTTTTTCCTCGGAAAAAAGCGTAATTTCATTTCATCAAGTGAAGAAATTACATTCTGAATATGCAGTGAAGCATACAGTAGTCCATTTAAGGAGCAGAAAATTGATCACAGAAATTACTAATAACTTTCCGTACATACATTCAGTCTTCCTGACTGTATAGTCCATAGAGAAAACAGTATCAAAAATCACATGGCTCCCCGAGCCTCAAGAAAAAAATAGTAGTTTTTAAACCACTCAGTAATTACAGCCATCAAAATGACAAGTCCCATAATCTCTCATAATCGAGAGGTACACAAAAGATCCCAAGATCCAGCAACAAAACATAAAATCATATGGCTCCCCGAGCCTCCAAAAATTGTTCCCAGTATAACAGTTTTGTATAAACCATATGAAGCATCATAGTCTGCAAAAAATAGAATAAAAACATCCATAGGCACTCAGAGAAGATCCTGTGCCAATTCCTGCCCCTGTTGTAAAATTCCATCCATGAAAGGTCGATGGTAGTATTCGTAGAAAGTTCCATCTCTGTTTTCCGTCATTTTCCACACCCCCACTGCCAAGTCCCTGCCAATCTTAGAAGACGCGTCCGCCTCCTGGTTGTTCTCCCGATAAACATGTCTGCAAGAAAAATGTAAGAATGAAAGTTTCAGTTGCACAATGTCCTGTAGAATGTTTTCAAGTCTAATATCCCTGCAATGTTGTGTGCCACAAGTCCAGTTTGTGACATTCATAGAGTCACCAAACACATTTAACCTTTGACATCCCCGTTCCTTTGCAAAGATGAGAAGCAGTTTCAGGCTCATGAATTCAGCAAAATTATTCCCACCCTCCCCCAGTCCCCAGGAAAGATGGTAAGAGTGGTTTGTAGAAAGATGCAGTACAGCCCCTCCCCCACAAGTTAATCCCAAAGCAGATCCATCATAAAATCCCCATGGTATTGACTCATCAATGTCTAGTGCCAGAACCTCACGTTGTTTAGCCACCTTAATATGGTGTGGGAAAGCCTCACGGTATCCACAGATCTGTACCGCAGTAACCACAGGAGTGCAGTATTTTTCATTAAATACCATACCATTCCTAGCCATCCAGATGCCCCACGCCACCATTAAAGGAAGATTCATGTAGGTTTTCCCAATAGGGTCCAGCACCCATTGTGTCCAAGCCGATAACACCGAATCCCCAGTCCAATTAAAAAAGGAATTGTAAATTCTGGAGCATTCCACCCACACCTGTACCATGAAGGAACATTGGAGGAGTAGATGGTAACAAGATTCCAAGTTGGCTTTGCATAAAATGCACTAGCCCGGTCCAATCCTATTCCTCCGCTGTAGAAAATCCCAGGTGGGTATAGTGTTTTCAAGGACATTCCACATAAAGAGGCGATGTTTCAAAGGACAGTCGATCTTCCATATTTTAGACCACCACCCAACCAAAACACGAGGGTTCATGAAGTGACTCAGACAAATGTATCCATCCTTGGGTGTGTACAGACCAGTAAGGGCACCTTCCCATACCAAAACATCATCCCTGGCTCGGATTAGTATATTTGAACCAATAAGTGCATCGACATAGGACCTCAGCTCCCCCCGTTCGACCACAGAAAGTGCCAAAGAATCCACATCCACCCATGACTGGTTCCACAAGTGTCTCCTATCCGGTATAGCCAAATGAGATAAATAGATAAAACCCAAATCCCGCAGAGAAGTGATTAAATTACCTGATAAGAGATGACGCCCAGCGCTCCCAAACCAAGGGTCCTCCCCAACACAAAGGGCCTGTCCATTTCCAACATTCCAAGCAAGATGGTCCCCTACCACCAGGAAAGAATTAATGACCACTTTCCATATTACAGAGCAGCCAGTATGAGATTTATCCCTCGACCTCACCCAATCCAAAATAGATAATGGGGCAATATACTTCCGAAAGACCACTTTAGTCCATAAACTCTCAGATTTTAACAGTCTCCACACCCCCTTTGCAGCCAGTTCCTTTGCAAAAAGATGTATATTTTTAAGACCCCATCCCCCTAAAGCTTTTGGCATGGCGATCTTCTGCCACCGAACCCATGGGGAAACATAGTCACCTTTGCCGCTCCAAATGAAGCGAAAGCATAATTTGCGAGCTTTTTCTAACGTTCCTTTTGGTATCCATGAAAGGGCCAGCCAATAGACCGGAATAGCCTCTAAAACCAATTTCACAAGGACCAATCTTCCAGCCCACGACAACCACCTGTGACTCCACACCTTCAATCGCTTGTGAAGTTTTTCAATGAGCCATTGCCAATCCTGTTTAGTATAGGCATTTGGTTTTAAGTGGAACCCAAGGTAACAGAAAACATCGTCCAGATGAAGGAAGGTAAATGGGAAAATCCTACGTAAAGCCACAATCTCACTATCCCTGAGCAGGTGAGTCGATAGAGTGGATTTCCGCTCATTGATCTCCATTCCCGTAGCCTTAGAGAAGAGTAGAAAAATGTCCTTTAGGGTTTGCAAGTCCTGTACCGATCCAGTACAAAAGATGAGGATATCATCCACAAACAGCAGATGAGAGATAAAAAAATCAGGAGCCACCTGGATACCATGGAGAGTGTCATCCCTACATGCTTTTTTCAAGGCTTTACTTAGCCCCTCGGCAACCAGCAGGAAAAGTAAGGGGGATAGAGGACATCCCTGACGAAGGCCTCTTTCAGACCGGAAAAAAGGAGAGGCAGCACCATTGATGAGCACCGCGAAGGATACCGTAGTGATACAACTCATAATCCACCTAATAAAATCCATAGCAAAACCCAGATGAGTGAGAAGTAAATGAATATATAGCCAACTCACCTTATCATATGCTTTGGATAAGTCAATCTTGATAATGGCCCCTTTGATTTTTCGAGCTTTCATACTGTGAATGCCCTCCTGTGCTACACCAATGGCCTCATGGATCTGTCTTCCTTCCAGAAACCCAAACTGTTCTTCCGAGATATGTTTGGACAGAATACCCTTTAGCCGCCTGACAATGATCTTTGACACCACCTTATATACACAGTTGCACAGAGAGATGGGTCTGAAATCATTTAAAAAAGAGGAGTTGTCAGTTTTTGGTATAAGGGCAATAAAGGTGGAGTTCATAGCAGCTGGAATGCGCCCCGATCTACGAGTATCATCCACCATCCATAACAGATCATTTCCAATAAGGTCAAAGAGTGCCAGGATAAATTCCACCGTCCATCCATCCGGTCCCGGACTTTTGTCTTTATGGAAGCTCTGTAAAACTCCTTTCAATTCTTCGACAGTGACATCAGCCATCAAAGTGAGATTGTCCTCCTCTTCCACAAACCGAGGAAAAAACTGTGCCATCCGGACCACCTCCAATATGTTAGCCTGTGCAGGAGCTTTGAAGATTGTCTTGAAATGATTTACCCCAAACCCTGCCATACCATCAAAAGACTTCTGGGTATTCCCCAAAGAGTCTTCCAAACTCCATATAGTATTTGCCGCCTTCCTGCCCTTAGCATATGCATGAAAAAAATTAGTGTTCTCATCCCCCGCCGATAGCCATATAGCCCTGCTCTTTAACCGCCAAGTCTCCTCTTTTTCCAATAGCAGCTTATTTCTCCTACCCTCCAGAGAAACCAAAAGGGCTTTCTCATCCGATGTACCCAGACCCCCAGATCCCGAATCATAAATGAGCTGCAACTCACTTTCAATAGCCAGTAATTCTCCATTATCCCTATTAGTCTTTTCATAAGCCCAGGCCTTCACTGGCCCTTTAATTCTTTTGATATTGTCCGAGAACTGTTTTGAGGCAGAAAGGCCCACCCTAGAGTTGAAAGGAACCCAGTGGGATTCAATAAGTCCATTAAAGGTCTCATCACTTAACCAAATCTTATTAAACTTTAGGGGCCCAGCTGGTTTCAAGGGACCATCCCGCATCTCCATGAAAATAGGAAAATGGTCAGAAGAACCCCCCGAGCCAACCCACTGCCTCATAAGATAGTTCCTATCAGCAAAAATTTCAGACACAAGGAAACGGTCCAGACGTTTTTCAACTCTGTAATCCCCAGTCCTGTTATTTCTCCAAGTAGATTTAAGAAGGGTTGGCTCAATATCAAGCAGATTTCGGATGACCAACTGGTGAATGAAGTAATCAGTCAGAGGGTCTGTCCGCGCTCTGTCGCCCCACACTTCTGCCGGCCCAAGAGAGAAATTCATATCCCCTCCAAGTAAAAGATTACCTTCTTGTAACAAGGGATGAGAGAACAATGAGTCCCAGAAGGGAATACGGTTTAAATAGGGGCCGTATATATTAACCACCGTGAAGGTATCACTAAGGTCCAGCGACGAGCAATTCATCCCCAAAACCCCATCCATGCCCCATAGATTATGACACTGCACAGAGCGAGTATTCCAGCCAATAGCCTGCCCCCCCGACCTGCCACGAGCATCCAAAGTGGCAAAAATCCAGCCACCAAACCATGATTCGACTAAAGATTTTATAGTCTCACCAACATCCATAGTTTCCTGAAGCAGAATGATATCCGGGTGTTCAATAGATACCACTCTGTGAAGAGCTGATCTTTTATGGGGACCAGCAAGACCCCTGCAATTAAAAGACATCACCTTCATCAACGACCCCGTTTCTGGGCTCGCACCGCTCTAAGCGCCCGATCAATAGTCACTTGTTTGCCTTCCATAAGGTCCATCTTAGCCTTTGATTGTGCCCACGAGAGATGGGATTTCCGTCCCCGACCCCTACCAGATTTTCCAGACTTGTTAATCCCATAACCCAAACCACCCGGGGGAGTTTTCAAAAGGGAACGTAGGAAATATCCAGATTCAGATGAAGTAGTAGGGGAGGAGGGGGAAAGGTCTTCCGTAGGTCCAGGTTCAACCGCAGAGGGGAGGTCAATCATCAAAACCCCAAGGTATGGTAGAGCAGATGAGCTAGATGGGGTATCAGTGTTAGAGCTAGAAGGAAATTCCATCTCCATAGCCGAAGATAAATTCAAATTTTTCAAAGCCTCTATCCAGTCAGGATTTTCACAAGACAAATTCTTAAAAACAAAATGAAAGGAGATAGGTTTAATGGAGTGAGTGATACCCGCGGACGAAGACCCAGGTTCCGTGATAGTAGCCGGTTGAGTAGATACCATAGCCGAAGTCCCTGGAATCGCTTCCTCCGTAGGTTGCGCCTCCACTCCCAATTCCTGCTGTATGTCTGCAGCCCCCTCCTCCAGTGCATCAGAAGCTAGAGCAGCGTTTGGGGACCGAGAGTCCACCCCAACCCCATGTGACCCGTTCCCATCATCCTCATTCAAAACCACATTAGTCGGATCTTCCGGCACAGGGTTTTCCGCAGCAGGGTCTATATCCACAGCAATTGGGGCTTTTTGCGAGCCCACAAATTTCCGGCGAAAAGGAAGATTACATTCAGAAGCCGGATGGCCGTAAGCATGGCAACGCCGGCAATGGAAAGGAACATTCTCATAGTCCAATCTCTGCACATAAACATAGGGTCCCCATGTAAGGGTAACATCCGGTACTAGACCATCTCGAAGATTCAAATTTACCAGGATACGGGCAACCTTCCTCTGTCGAGTTTGAAGAAAACTATAGTCACCATCAAGATAAGTACCAATCATGTTGCCAATCCCCCTGAAATGACGCTCCGACCAGTAATGAAGGGGCAAACCAGGGAGCCGAACCCACAAAGGAACATAATCCAGTCGTTCCCCGGCTAGCGTCAAACATCGGGTGCCACGGTTTTATCATAACCGGACAGTGATCCCAACTCCAGTTTGAATTTAGTACCCATCTGGTATGTGCCTCCTCCTGGAAATTGAAGGCAAACCAGTTACGAGTAAGCTCCACAACTTCCGGGGTATAGCCCAAAACCCCAGCCCAATGTTCCCCTACCCAGGCTTCAATGGTGCCGAGGGAGAAAGATCTGCCCAAAGCTTTACCCACCAACGTAATACTGGACATCGTGATCAATTGATCCCACTCCACATTTTAAATCTCGTTATCTTATGACTTGGTTGAATAATACGTATTCATAAAAAAATGTTTAAACGTTTAGACAAGTATTTAAAAATATATAGTAATGAATGTCGAGCTTATAATTGAGCCAATTTTTTAAAAGCGTATCACTTAATATGGTTTCTACATATTTATCTTTAAATTAAATAAATCTCCTATACACGTTAATGCTTAATAAAGGTAGGGTAAATTGCTTTATAGTACGTATTAATTATAAGCTTTTAAAATTTTAGATTTAAAAGATTTAAAATTATATATTATATAATGTAATGCATTTATATGATTTTGATTTTAAATAAAGATTACTATTTATTTGGTATTAGTAATTTATTATTTAAAGGTATATATTATATATTGAAAAGTAATTACATTTTTTTTAAATTTTGAATATGGCATTCAAATTTTTGGTATTTGTAAATTATTTTATATTGTAACATAAAGAGTATTTTTCTTTCTAAGTACTTTAAGGTATTTTAGTACATTTATATTGTATTCAAAAGTAATTTATGAGTACTATTTTCATGATGAGTGTTTTACTTACAATATTGTTATGGTTAACTATGGGTTTTCATTTACCATTTTGAATTTGACAAATAAGCATCTTTAACTGAACCAATGCCACCTCAACCATTATGGATGATGTCATCCTCTAGAATCTGATTGGTTCTTATAAAGTTATCTAACTACACCAACGCATGTGGATCTCTAGTACGTAGGGAAAGTCTTTTCAAAGTGTTATCCCTTCAAGAGAGCCTCCTAAAGCCATGTGCCTTGCTGTAGACCATGAAAAGTGCTCTCAGTCGTGCACCTTCTAGAACCTATAGAACATGTGTGTGTGGTAACGATGACTCCCTCTAACCAAAATACTAATTTGAGTTGGCTTGGTTAAAGTAGAGTTAAGTTGGCTCAAGTTGAGTTTAGTTGAGTCAAGTAAAGTAGGGTCAAGTCACCTTAAGATGGTTTAAGTCAAGTTGTGTGAAGTTAAATTGAGCCAAGTTGAGCTGAGTATATTTAGAGTTGAGTTTGGGATGAATTGAGGCAAGTTTATTTTATTCAAGTCAATGCGTGTTTAGATTAGGTGAGTTGAAATAAGTTGAATTGAGTTGTATCGATTAAAGTTGAGTAGAGTTGAGTTCAATTGAATCAAGTTGAGTCAAGTTGAGTCAAACCACATTGATGTTGGATTATTCTAGGAACTGAGAGGGGGGGGTGAATTATTCTCTGTTATGCTGCATTGTAATCTTTTTGGTATTATTTAGTTTATTAAACAACAATAAAATTTTGTTTATGTAGTAATTTAATAAGTATAATTGAGTATAACTAACATCCCTTGCTCCATTATTTCAGGCCAAGCATGAGAGCTTTAGGCCTAGCTCTAGAGGAGAAGTTGCAAGTGGCAATGGGCCTAAGAAATATATGTCTAGGATAAAATGTTATGTTTGTGGAGGATTTGGGCATTATGCCAGTCGGTGCCCACATGTCAAGAAGGGAAAAGCGGCAAAGGGAAAGAAGCAGCGGCAAGTGGTTGTACAAGCAGAGGAAGAGGAGGATAGTGGAGAAACAAAGGAGGAGCAGTTGTTGGGTGCCACAACCAAGAAATTCTCCACATTGTTCAAGAAGGAGTATGCCTTACTCCTAGATTCAGAGCAGACTTCTCGAGATGGGTGGTATCTAGACAACGGTGCCACACGCCATATGACAGGGGAGTGTGATCTATTTCAGCCACTTGGCTCAGTAGCTACTAGATGCTTGGTGAGGTGTGGGATCCATATAGACGGAGCAGTCGATAGAGGAGAGGGTTCGGTTGTATTTGAGTTGAGTTAGGATGGACTCTAGCCTTTCATCATGTTCTATATGTTCCTCGTATGAGAGTGAATGCGCTCTCACTTTCAACAATGGAGGATCAAGGTTATAAAATTGCATTCAGAGGAATCTTAGTACAGTTATGGCCAGAGGGAACTATGTATGTTGAGGACTCCATCATACTGGGACTCAGAGAGGGACGATTGTACCGAGTATGGGGTTTACCTCTCCGTAGATTGACAGGAGAACATAGAGCTAGTTATGCATGACTTTTTAGGTGGCAGGAGGATCGCCTTAGCAGACCCACTTGGTGGGAATGGACCCAGCTGGAAGAGATGGGATACTCAGATGACTTCAGCGGAGCTTTAGCAGGTATCCACAACACATATGAGGTCGATTTTCAAGATTCAGAGTGAGTAGATTGCTCTAGTTCAAAAGGAGTAGTAGCAACTGCAGACATAGATGATGGATGAGGTAGCTCCAACCAAAGTAACTCCCTCTCTAAGAGGGTCTATTAGTTTTCTATGTAGTGAGGTCGTTACTTTCACATTAGGTGTGTCTAGCAATGTGAAAAGTACCTTTATGTATCTCATCCATGGCCAATGGGTTGCTTCATTCAGTAGGTATGGAATCTCTACAAATAAAATTTTAAGGCATATCATTGTACCTACCAGTAGGCCTGTTATTATATACCTGAGTGTCTGGTGTGATTACCCCATTGGTTTACTTATCTCATGCAAATAGAAACACTATTATTTGAGTATCATTGCACAAATTTGAGAATTTATATACATCCCTGTCTGTTCAACTAGAAAGAACATATTTTAAAAGCTCAATATCCTTGATCAAATCTCTAGTTAAAATCATAATAAAATTTGACTTTCAATATTGACTCTAAAATATGGGGACATATAGAGTAGTTAATTCTCAAAGAACCTTTGAAGCATATTACAGTGCCAAAATGTCCTAGAAAAATATTCATTTCTAAAATATAAGAGAAGAAGATATATAGACCAATTAATAGAGTAGTTAATTCTCAAAGAACCTTTGAAGCATATTACAGTGCCAAAATGTCCTAGAAAAATATTCATTTCTAAAATATAAGAGAAGAAGATATATAGACCAATTAACTCTCGAAGGATCTTCGATGCAAACATAATAATATATAGCACAAAATGGAGAGGGTTCCTTAAGGTTCTGTAATAGAATTTACAGTTGATAGTTAAATTGTATAACATTTTTTTTTTATGATCTTTACTAACGTTTATTAGAATTGTTGTGTGTTTTACATTATTGGAATAACATCTTAGTTGTAACTTATTTGAAATTTTGTTATGGTGTGAGCACTTTGATATTGATGTAATATGATTATAGTTTTGTTTCATATGTTGTAATATTAGAAATATAACATAAAAAATAATTATTGCATAAAATAAATAATAACTTTTCATTTTTAATGATTTTTTTGCAGAACATAGGTCTTGCAGAAGATCCAATTGATCCTGATGATGATATAGATCCAGATTGTATTGGGTCTAGTACATACATGGGAGATGATGATGATGAGGCAGATGACGATCACGATCACGATGATGATGGTCATGATGATGATGGTCATGATGATGATGATCACGATAGTCATGATCAGGATGATGATGATGAGCCAGTTGCTAGTAGTAGCCCTTGACATTGATCATATAAACTGCATCATGGATTATTGTTGATATATCGTTATGATGCCTCTTTTCATTTTTACTATCATATGTATCATTTACGCCTGCAGTACCATATTATTGAGTTATATCATAATTTTGACATGTATCATTTTTTACTTCTATCATTTGGACATGTATCATCTTGACTTGTATCATATTGACACGGATAGTATTGAGTTGTATCATCTATCATTTTGACTTATATCATTTGGACATGTATCATTTTGACTTATGTCAACTGTTGGACTTGTATCATTTTGACATGTTTTTTGATCTACTGGCATATTTGACTTTCACTTGTTTTAGTTAGATATGATGATGATCTTATCAATATTGACTAGTCAGTTTATATTTATTGGAAATGGTCGATGATTTTTGGATGGATATTTATTAAGTATGATAATTTTAATTTACTGCTCATAATGGATGTTGTCAAATTCAATTAAATTATAGATATTTGACTCACTTTTTTTAATTATAGATGATGATCATGTTATAATAATTATCTTTTTATTTTATATATATTGGATATTGTAGATTTTATTTTGATGGAGATTTAATAAGTATAATGATTTTGTTAGTTTGTATGGATGTATGTTTCCCTAAAAATTATTTATAAATGTTATCTTATAAAATATTTCAAATGCAATATGACTTACTCTATAATCATATAAGTTATTTCAGAGGCATGATATATTTAACAAATTAAATTGAAATAAAAAAATATTAAATAAATAAATGGAAGCAAAACAAGAAGCATTTTTGGAAGGAACAATGGAAACCAAACTAGAAGCAAACCATAAGCAATATTGGAAGCAAAACTTGGTGTTACCTAGGAAGCAAAAACATAAGCAAATTAGGTAGCAAATAAAGAAGTAATAATGGGAGCAATTTTAGAAGCAACAAAAGACGTAAAAATAGAAGCCATAGTAGAAGCAACAAATTGCACAAAAATGGAAGCAAAGATAGATGCAACAAGGGACATTATATCAGAAGCAAAACCAGAGGAAAAACCGGAAGCAACGTTGGAAGCAAACCCATAAGCAAAGTTGGAAGCAAAATTGGAAGCAAAACTGGAAGCAACAATGGAAGCACACCTGGAAGCAAAACTGGAAGCCAACCTGGAAGCAAAATCGGAAGCCAAACTAGAATCAAACCCGGAAGCAAACTCGGAAGCAACACTCAAATCAAAACTGGAAGCAACAAAGGATGTCATAATGGAATCAAAACTTGGCGTCAAATAGGAAGCCCAAAAAGAAGCTTTTTTTTCTACGCAAAACCATAAGCAAAACAGGAAGCACGATTGGGAGAAAAACTAGAAGCAAAAATGGTAGCCAAATTCTGTGCTAACATAGGCGCCACATTTTTCGATGTTATTTTCGGCACCGAATGCACTATGACGCCAAATTTTGCGTCGACAAAAGTGCTCAATTCGTGAATTGAAAAACACTATATTCCAATGTTATTTTAGGCACTAATTTCCTGTTTTGTTGTAGTGGATAGGAAAAGACTAACCCTATGACTCTAAAGGATCAAGATCAAAACCCACAGGCTCTTCCACCAACCATGCAAAGGGATTTCTGACTACCAGAATTGACAGAGACAGGAACCCCCACCTACACATGTAAAAACATGCATATCCATCAATCATGTCACTAATAGAGAGAATAGGACAAAACCTTGAAAGGGTTGGAAATCCCTAACAAGAAAAGGCTTTCCTTGACCCATCATATTGAATAATCAACCCTCAAATGAAATAAACAAAACAAGCCCTCAATGGAGCTGGAAACCCCTTACATGTACATGTTGACATTGACCATCATGCCAATCACTATATCAACTTCATAGATGGTAAAAACACCCCCACTAATAAGAACTTCTCCAAGTTAAATAGATAAATAAATATGTAAAGGGCCTCGAGTTCCACAAACCCTAAATACCGAACGAAAGAGGAACAATACCAACAAGCCAACTCGGAAAAAAGAACTCACCTGGACAAAAATTTATCCACGATGCCTAGTCCCAAGAAAACCCGCCACTCTGTGTCAAACTTTTTGGAAATGAGTTTCTAATTCTCATATTTCTTTCCTAAAAGTTTTAATGGTTATGGATCTATGCCAAAGTTTTCTTTGCTTTTTTGTTTGTTTGTTTTTTAATTTTGGATTTTCACTTTGAGTCAAACTTTACATAAGTTATTGCCATAATGACCCTTGGTTTATGAGCAAAGTTGTCATCTTTATGAAACTATGGTTTCCCAATTTTAATCCACATTTAGAGTGATTATTAAAGATCCTAATATGGGTAAGAATGCCTAGTCTCCCTCTTGAATATTGGAGATATGAGTCTATTTCAACCACTAGTAATGCATTGGGTAAGTTGATTACCATGGGTTAAAAGGAAAATGATATGACATCCACAACATGTCAAAATCTACATTTACAATAATTAAGCAAAGGGTTTTATGATCAAATTGTGTTAAAATGTGAAAACCATAGCTAGACACAACCATTCGATTATGAACATATTATTTTTCTTTGTATGTTCTATTTCTAGCATGAAAATGTGGCATCTTCTTGCTAGAGGGAAAAGGCTCCTTGAGATAAAAGGTGGAAGGATGCAATGTTGAAATGTAATTGGGTGGCACTAATAAGGATTTGAAGTCACTTACATTGATAATTTTTATTAATGTTCCCGTCACACTCTCATAGAGGTGTGAAGTAGATATTGATATAATTATGGCTAAGGATTCAACCCCTCTACCACTTTGATACTCCTTTACTAGGGTGAAGAGGAAGTGTGATTTGGATACTTCAAACTGAGAAAGATAACTTATCCCTTTAACCATAATGGATGATGCAAAGTAATTAACATTGTCAAAATCTCCATTAATGTCAAATCAAATTGTAAGAAAAACATAATTAACAAAAAAACAACTCATTTATTTACATGATCCTCAACTCCAAGAACCAAAAAAAACCAAAAAGAGGTTATCCCTTCAAACAAAATAACCTATGTGAGTAATTAAAGAACAAAGTATCACATATCAAATCTTGAATACAATGAAAAGTCTATTGCACTTTCAAAAAACAAGAGTTGCGTGCAGCTTAGTCCCTATCGTATATCATATATTATAGAAACAAAAATAAATATTAAATATCAATAAGACACAATAACAATTAAATAAAATAATTCACAACTTCAATATAATTTAGTTATGATAACCTTCATAAGCACATTTGACATCATAGTAGTCTCATATCACCCATAAACATATATATTAAAATAATATTATTTATTAAAAAAATCAATGTTAATGGTACTATTTCAATATAAACATATGGATTTAATTTATATAAGTTTTTGGAATAGGTAGGGAAAATATATATATGTGTGGGGGGGGTATATATAGCCCCCCACACACATATATAGCCATCCACACTTTATTATATATATATATATATATATATATATCCTAAAGTATATATCATGAATTGTAGATCCACACTTTACGATATATATATCCTAAAGTATATATCATGAATTGTGGATCCACACTTTACGATATATACTTTAGGATATATCGTAAATTGTGGATGGCTATATATATGTGTGTTTGTGTGTCCACAATTTATGATATATACTTTAGGATATAGATATATCGTAAATGTGGATGGCTATATATATATACTTTAGTATCCTAAAATATATATATACTTTAAGATACCAAAGTATATATATATATATATATATATATATATATATATATATATATATACTTTAGGATACTAAAGTATATATATATATATATCGTAAATTGCGGATGGCTATATATATATATATATCTCGTAAATTGTGGATGGCTATATATATATATATATATGAGAGAGAAGATTAAGAATGTTAATGGTACTATTTCAATATAACTATATGGATTTAAGTTGTATAAGTTTTTGGAATGGGTGGGGATATATATATGAAGTGACAATAGTACAACACTAGAAGTAACAACAATACAACACTTTCACATAAATGTTTCATAAACTTTGTAAAGTTTTTATAATGTATATAAATATTTCTTCTTCTTCTTATTTTTATCTAATCTGGTCAATGATAAAATTGGTCTTATCAAGACCTGTAGAGCAATCAAAATTCAACACATATGAAAATACACTATATAAATAAAAACAAATATATACATATGTGTGTGTGTGAAGTGACAATAGTACAATACTATATGTACAACTCTCTCACATAATAAACTTTGTAAAGTTTTCATAATGTATATAATTTTTTTCTTCTTATTTTTATCTAATTTGGACAATGATAAAATTCGTCTTATCAAGGCCTATAGCCCAATCAAAATTCAACACATATGATAATACATTATATAAATAAAAAAATATTAATATTAATTTTCATAAACTTTAAAGTTTTTTTTTGCGGAAAAAAAAATTGTAATTTTATTTTTCTTTGCAGAGTACAAAATTATATTTCACAGATACATGCATATGCATGAATTCAGAAAATATGAGTTCCAAGAATATAACATAGAACATTACAAAATACTGTGAATCTTAATCTAAAAGACCCTCTGTCAATCATGGAATGAGAAAATATTCAATCTTTCCCTTCTTTTCTTTCTTTTTCTTTACCTCGATCCATCGCTTTTGGTTTGGAACAACTACAACTATCTGTAAATCAACATCCTTTGTCGCTTAATCCTTGTCTGAATCTGAGCTCTTGGATTCATGCAACCTCTTGATTCCTCCTTCCGAAATATCCATTGATACCAAAGCCCCAAAATGTGTGGGAACCGTTGGGAGTGTCATTTCCATAGTCTGGTTGTCCTTTTTTTTTCTTTTCTTCTTCCCCTCCATCTTCATCTTCCATATTCTTCTCATATTCGTTTTCCAAAGAGCAAGGTTTGAAAGCCTGCCAGCTTTTGGGTCTATCGGGGTGGCCTTTTTTCTTTTTTGATTGCTTCATGGAGTGTGGATGAGATTCGTGAAGATGACATGTTTGATGGCAGAAACGACATTTGAAAGCCGTGTTTTCGTAGTTTAATCTCTGGGAGTGGTGGAAGTTTCCATGCTGTAGTAGAATTCTATCAGGCGGCCCTTTACATAGATCAAATTCCACACATATATGGTCATATGTGGATAAGCCTTGTTGCATGCGTAGGTTGTCCTTCTTTCTGAATATGCCCAGAGCATTTTCAATATATTCTAATTCTTAATGGTGCCAAAAGGGGAGAGGGAGATTCAAGAGACGAACCAACATTAGCATTTTGGATACTACGAAGGTAGTAGGATCAAACTTCAGGAATCATGGGGTGATAAATAGACCAGCTCTACCCCAGAACCACGACCCATCCTTAAAAAATTTATAATAATCTATTTGAGAAAAAAATTGAACTATAAAGGATCCTTTTGAGCATAAATAATAATCATGGTTTGTAGTCCAGTTTAAGTGTATCCATTGGTCCAAATCCTCTGTTTGACGCCAAAAGCCATTAAACCTGCAAATTACTGCTTTTGATTTGCAAGTTGAGAATAGACTCTTTACCTCCACATTTTTAACATCCAACTTTGGTACTTAATCAAGCTTTTCAACAATATATGGGTTGGGCTTTTGTACTGTTGTGGCGATTACCTTTGAGCTCGTTGCATACTTATATGAAACTGGTTTAGAGACTAGAGTTGGTCCATTACCTGCTATCCCACCTCATAGCCACATAACCATAATTAAAGTTGAATCCCTCAATATTTTATATGTAGAGAGAGTTTAGTGATCCTCCAATTGTTTACTCTCATAGAGGAGAAAATGGTATTTTTATGGAATCCCCGACTTGTCCCAAAGTTTCAGTTTGAGGGAAAAAATACTATCGGAAGGGTTCGCCATCATGGAGATGTATTTCCTCGAAATTTCCTTCACAGAGATTTGAATAGGTTGTTCATTGGCTTGGGTTGAAGAGACGAAAGAATTTGATGGAGGGGATACCACTTGTGAGACCCCGATGCAAGAGACCACTCTACTCTCCATAAACACTTATTGAGGAGCTCCACAACAAACTGATTCAACAGGTATTCCAAAACCTCAGGGTCAAAGAAAAAAGTGGTTTCTCGATCCTTCACCCCGATCTTCTAGTCAAAGAACTCCAAAATAATCTTAAGGTCTGCAAACACAAAGAGTCCCTCCAATCGCAGATCCCTTTGAGGGAAGAAAGCTCTAGAAATGGACAGTCTCCAAGCAAGATCCAACCCGTCCTCCTCCAGATCAGCCTTCTCCCATCCCAAACTGAAGAGTGAAGACCTAGAAGCAGCTTCGATTCTGAGAGAAAATCATAGATTGATTCCTTCCATCTCTAAGGTTTCACCGCAAATCCTCCTAAATTCCAAGATGAACCCCCTCTCACAAACTTTAAAGATACCTTTGGTTTCTTTGTATCACTATCCGAACTAATAAGGTAAGTGAAACATATAGTCTTTTCCGTGAACTAACAAGACAAAAACAAATGTTGAAGCAAAACGAAAATATTAAAACCAAAGTCATACTCTAAATGTAAATCAAAAGACATTATGAATAAACATGGGCGACATTATTTTGAAACACGAGGCAAAGTTAGGTACCAACGATACCATAAGCTCAAAAAATTTCATTATAAGATTAAATGTTTTTCTTCTCAACTCAGTTGGCCATATCAACATTCCACTTATAACTAGCATACCCCCAGAGCAGGGGAAATGAAACGCCGAGAAGAACTTGAATATGTTGTAAAATTAGAGAAAGTTGTGTGTATGTAGACAAGGGGTAATTTTTGCAACATATGACAAGTTTTTTTAGTAGTGATGTCTTGGTCAACAATTGCTTATGAGTTCGAACGATGATAGGAATATGAGGTTGCGTCACGTGGAAATGATGTAATGTGATTCTAGTCACCATATGATGGTAGGTCTTTGATTTTCCCTCTGCTTTGGAAGCATATTTGGATGTGTATTTCAAGACAACATATTTGGTGATGTACATTTGCTCACCATGTTTGAAGTATGCTCAGATTATGTTTTTTTAGACAAGGGTTAGTGCGTGTTGGGCGATATTTTTTTCCATAAATGTACATAATGATGATTCATGTTGTACTTTCCAAGGGCATTTATATATGCATACAAGTGTATTCTCTTTTCTATGTAGACGTGAATTTTCATTGCACTCCGTATGTCTTTGTACTCTGTTTAAGAGTTGCCCATAGTCCTGAAGTGGGTTGGATGAAAGAATATATTTTATATCTAGCAAGTAAGGGTCATCCTCACTGGATCAATGCATATGAATCTGTCTGTCATGATTTTCTCTTGGATTCCATGTTGTAACATATGTATCGAATAAATTCTTTGCAGCATTGATTTGATATGCGTATTTCCAATTTAATGTTTCCATGTTAGGAGCTCCATCAAGCCACATGAAACCATGTATATGTGTAGAGCCATGATATTATAGGATTAGAGAAAATGAAGAATATGTAAACGTTTTGTATAGACACGTGTGCAAGTAGTATATAATGTGTACATGTACCAATAATCTGTTGTGTGTATATTTTTAAATTATCTCCTCGTGGAAGATTGAAAATCTTTTATGAATGTATGCAACTACATTCTGGGGCCTATCAATGATGTTATGATTACACCATCGTTGATGGATTGCTTGGTCAGAAGGGCTATCCTCTTGCATAATTGCATGCAAGTTTGGCCATTTTGTGTTTGTTGCAATGAGAGTGAAGAACAATGCAATGCATTGCAATTGTGTGATCATATTTGTTAGAGTCACTTCTGCGTAGTGTGCAAAATTCTCTAGCCCCATGTAGGTGTGCACCAAAGTGCATGGCATGTTTCGAGAGGTTGTTTGTAAGAATTTCTTGTAGATGTACGTGTAAATCCTCAATTGTGGTTGGTGTAATTTTGTTTGAGCCTATGATGCACTCCTTTAAATGAATTATTTTTATTATTTAATGAGTTATGTTGAACACACATGTTTCACCATGAGTGTAATGTAGGCATTCGAAGTTCAAAATATTGAGGTACATTATTTTTTTAATCTATAAGAAGGGTGCTACAAATAAAGAGATTATTTTACACGGAAGCCAACACATTTAAAAAAAATATCGCTATCATCGAGAGGATAATCCCTGATCAGCTCCATTCCAAAGACCACGCTTTTACTGATATGTATGATCATTAGTTACATAATCAAATTATGTATGTGTGGATGCTTGTCTGGAGAAGAGGAAATATTGGTTAAACCCTAATATGCCATGATAAAGGAATTAAAGCAAATACGGTTTAGATCACCATAATTTGCTAAAGCAAAAAGAGAGATATACTTCATCAATCTACCTAAACCTCAATTCTTAACTCACATCACGTTAAGGTAGAATCTACCAAGATTTTGGTCTCATGAATGCATTAATCGGTTTATTGCACTCCACATCTAAAACTTGAAAATGGAAAACGATAGTCACCATATTAAAGAATTTGTTCCAAACACAAACTATATTGCCACATGGTTATTCATGATACATGATTCACTCATGAAGATGCTGGCATGCACGATCACTTTGAACCAGGCGACTGTTCACGCCATGCATCTGACTTCCTAAGGAAGCCACCAAGTTTAGGCCATGCATTTGAATTCCTAATCAAGCCACCATCTCTCCTCCCCATGAATTTCTCTCGAACATTGAAACGTACCGTGAATGTCTCTAGACCAGGCGAACATTGGAAGGGAAGCACATTATGGGATATGCCACTGGATAAAAAGAATAAAAAGCATGGTAGGCAGATCAGAATGCTAAAAAACTACTTAGGAATGTGAATGGTACATAGTTCCATAATTTAATTTCCTTCCGGTCATGAATTGCAGCTGGGTGGGAGTATGACTACGGCCATGGGAAATGAAATGCCGAGAAGAATTTCAATATGTTGTAAAATGAGAGAAAGTTGTGTGTACTTAGACAATATAATTTTGTGTGTTTGAAAGCAAGTCTAGCTAATATATGGTAGGGATTGTAGTAGATGAAATTGAAAGGAAAACTATGTTGCAAGTACTAATAAGCAATAAATAGAAACCAATATAATAAATGGCAAATAAAATGAATTGTAAATTAATTTGTCAAACCAAAATGAAGTCGTAGTAAAATAAATATCTTTGGTATTTTCATTTGGTAGGGGGAGTGCAGGGATTGAGGATTGCAATTTTAAGTGCGAAAGGGACAGAGAATGAAGGCATGCCTCTTGTTTTTTTTGAAGTGAGAGATATGAAGTGTCTTTCATCTTTGCATTGCATTTTAAGGAGAACGATGGTGTAATTCGGATTGGATTTCTAATGTTGTAGTACGTGGCATTCACAGTGAAGGTCAATCCTTACGTTCTTTGTTACCAATGTCAATGGTTGACCTTGTTAATGTCAATCCTTATGGATAGTCAATGCCCAAGTCATCTCTAGAGGGATTTGTTTCTTATTAATTTGATTTATGGGTGGAATTGGTATGTGCTTTGGTTGAGAGTGGTCCCATGGAGGGCCAATGTAACTATCAAATTCCACGACAACATAGGTTAGTAAGTTAAGAGGGGTAGATCCAGGTGTGTATACAATTTGCATGACCAATCCAAGTGCACCATTTACTAATCCTAATTGGACCCATAAATTATAGGATAACATTACTCACTTCCCTATACATAGCAATATTTGTTTTGCTAGTTGATGGTCATAATATTTCATTTTAACATTTTCCTGTTATTTTATCCATTTTTAACTTATTTTAATATTTTAACATACTTAATTTGAGTGACAATGTAGATCACTAGTGAAAGTCTTTTAGGCTTTGAATGACGCAATA